>BSAI01000201.1:21407438-21500660 GCA_036245035.1 Adrianichthys oophorus | reverse complement strand
AATAGAATAGAATAGAATAGAATAGAATAGAATAGAATAGAATAGAAAACTTTTATGGTCATTATATAGAACCGGTAAGGATGAATTCTGCTATGGATGGGTTCATAACAGAAACATCTTCAACTCAAAAAAATAAACAAACAGATGGATTTTAAAAACATTTTTGTTATGTTTAAAAAACAGTTATCATATTAATGGTTGTGTTTTTGCTACAGGATCTGTTTTTAGACAGTAGTCTGAACTTCTATGCTAATAAATGTGTTTATTTTTTTTGCTTTTGTCCTAACATTTTGTGAGTTTGTAGTACATTTTTCATTGCATTTTTTTTTCATTTATATGTTAACGTTTATATATTTTCTTTAAAAATCAAAGCCACTGAACAATCTTATTTTCTTGAGGAAGTAGTTGTGTTTTCGGTGGTTAAGTTTTCCTTTTGAGCTGCATCCATATACAAATGAACTGTTTTTGCAATTTCTGTCAAACAAAACGTTACACTTCTCTTAATTGATCAGAAAGACTTAACTGAGGGGTTAACGTATTAAAAAAAGTCAAAAATCATTTCAGTTTATGTGTTGTTGGAATTATCTGAGAAAATGTTGATGAAAAATGGCTCTTAAAGCATCTTTTCAAACTACAGGTAAAGATTTAAAGCTTACAGCTTGTTTGGTCAGTGAGATGCAAATTTGCAAACTAACTGCAGACCTCAGACAAAAGCTGTTGAGTCTACTGTGGATTTAAAGTCTTCTAGTTGCAACTTGATAACTTGAGAGGGAGCCATGGCACTTACCAGATTAGGAGAGGGTAGGAATCGGTGGGTGGAAACCCTGGACGTGACAGCAAGCCCTGTGACTGAGAACAACTGATGAATTATGGGGCCTTTGCATTAGGACGGGCGGTACGTTGCACAAAATCAACTTCTTGTGAGGGAGTTTCCAGTGAAAACGGCATTCTTAGGAAATGTCTCCCAGTCAGAACCAAAGAGCAAACAAAAGTGCCACCTCCATGCCTGTTTGGCAGAGGGGAAGAGTGGAAAAAGCAATCTGATGATTTGGAGGAAGTTGATTTATGAAAAGCAGGAGCAAACACAAGGAAGTTCAGTCTTGGATTGAGTCTTAGCAGGCGGATACAAGTCATTTCAAGTATAACTGAAAGGGCCCTAAAGAGTTAATATTATCTTAAGAAGCCAGGTGTTCAAAGTTTTTTTTACAACTCAAGTTTATCAAAAATCTTTTTCCTCAATTTATTTGAAAGAGAATGTAAATATGGGAGAGGTTGTGGGGGCCTGTGTTTACTCAAGGCCTCTGATGTCGTCTAATAAACTCACTTTAGTCACTTTTGTCAACATGATTTTGCTTGTTGGCCCTCATTATTTATTTGGTTGCTACCATGACGACAGCTTTGACTTGTGACGTCATTCTCTCTAATGACACAACCAGAGTTTCTTCACGCGGCAACACAGGATGCACCTGAAGAAGCACAACAAGAGCCGAGGGGAGTCTGCAACTGTTTTCCGGAGATTATCAAGAGGGGAGGAGGACACTCTGCAAGGACAGAAGATGCTCGAAAACAGGAAAATAAAAAGGATCAAGAGTATTTGTGTCAGGTTCAATACCATTAAAAGTGTGGGAAATATCAATATTGATCACATTTGCATAAACTTCTGTGTGTTTCTGGTGATTCGTGCTCTGCAGCGCCTGAACACTTAAGCTCAGTTAAACTTTCAAAACTGCAGGTTTAATTTAGATGTACCCAGGCAGAATCCATGCCGTGATGTCTCAGTTTCAGGTACGACGTGATGCGTTGAGGTGCAGTTTGTCCAAAAAGTCTTGGTCTGAAGCTCGAGGCGCCTTTGATGTTAGTCTAATATGGCTTTTAAAAAAGGGGGATCCTGCACTTTGAAGTGTTGCTGACACTGTCCAGACACAATGGTGTGTGTGAGTGTGTACTTTATAGAGTGCTTGGACTGTAGTTGGCCTGTGTCTGTCACCCCAGAGTTATAAAGAGTGATGTAAACACTGAAAGTGAGGCCTAGAGAAGAAGTTTGATGGAATAATGTGTAGAACAGCGTACTCTCTTTAAAGACCCACTCCAATGAAAATGGTGTTTTTAACATGCTCTTGTGGCCTTTTCTAAAGCTGGAGGACATATTTAAAGAAAATTAAGCTTAAATGCACATTTCTTAGTCTTTATTCAACTTGTTGTGAATAATTCACTTTGAGGAAGGCTGTATTTTGGACGTAGAAAATACTCTGAGCAGGTCACAGGCTCCCTGTTCCGAGCTCTTAAGCCTGAGCCTCCTTGAGAGCAAGGGTTCACTTTTGGTTGAATTAAAATGTGTGATTGAAGATCCAGACTCACGCAAATGTTAGACTATTTCTCAGAAGGTGAACCTGTGTTAGCAAGGAGGTACAAACACCTTCTGTTTCAAAACTTGGTGCAAATCCATCCATCTTCCTGCGTTCATCCGGGACCGGGTCGCAGGGGCAGCAGTCTAAGCAAAGATGCCCAGACTTCCTTCTCCCTGGCCACTTCCGCCAGCTCCTCTGGGGGGGACCCCAAGGCGTTCCCAGACCAGCCAAGAGACCACGTCTCTCCAGAATTGTAGTGTAGCAGAGAGACTTCGGCAGCTGCTGCATCACAAACCCGAGCTTTCATCTGCTCCTGATCCTTCACGATTTGAATAAAGAAATACTCAAAAACGCATTTTTAATCTTTAATTCTTTTCCTCCATTATGAGAAAAATGCAACAAGAACATGTTAAAAACACCCAAAACACCTTTGTCATTGGATTGAGTCTTTAAGAGGGCCCACTCCAAAGGGTTCTTAGTTTTTTAAAATCCTTTTTTACTGTATTTTTGTTTTCCTATTTTATTTCAGATTTTGAAACATTCTATATCAAATTTAACAAATATTCTATAAAAGTGTAGCTTCAGGAATTCAATGTGGTTGTTTTTCTCCTTTCATTAACTCTTTTCTTTCCCTTTGCCCTCTGAAATCCTGTCTGAAGCTTGATTTATGTCTTCGCCTGAACAAAAATAGAGCTTTTTTTTTTTGTTTTTCTTGCTTTCTCGTGTGATATCAAAACGTATTTACATCTTCCGGTTAAAGTTTAACACGGCAGTTTGTTGACCTGCTTTTCTTTAAAAGTACACAAAGAAAATACTGAACTTCCAGGAATGTTTTGGCGTATCCCACGAAGGCAAAGATGAATTTAACAATGAGTTCACAATCGACTGAATATGTGCTTTCTTTAAAGACCTTAATGCTTAAACCGAGGGTTCCTTTGTTAGGATGAGGAGAGAATATGTGCTAAATACACCAGGGAATCCTTTCACTGTGTAATCAGCTCAAACAAAGATAAAGGGCTGTTACAACGGGCATAAAAACCGTCAGATAACATATTAAAAAGGGACTTGCTTGGCCTTGCTGTGGAGGTTATGCACATAAAAAAAGTTTGTGATTGCTTGCGGTAAATCGTGAAGTGACAATTACAAATAACAAGCTAAACAGCTGATAAAACACCTTCAGAACTTTGCATGAAGAGGAGGGGAGGGAGGGTGACGAGAAGAAGCTGAGGGCAGCAGTGAGGAGGTCAGGGCCAGTGCATGGAACTCTCCCGCTGATTGTTATGAAGGGCCGTGCATCCGTCTGACCACTTTATAACTCCTGGCCCTTCCTTGTGTTTTTCCTGCTAAACGTCTTAATGCATTCTCTTTGACCTCGCCCGTGTAAATCAAACTTCAAGCCTCAGATCTGGTTCAGCGGCACGGCGCAGCATGCGTCTGTTCGTGCAAGAGGGAGATGGAAGAGACACTGAGCTATCGAACGTTAAAACAGGAATTTGGGGGGGAAAAAAACGAAGAAAATATCTGTTTCACGTCATTTCAACTAAAAGAAAACTTTCATTTGAACAAATCTTTGGGAGCAAAAAGCAGAGATGAAGGAGGAACGTCACAACCACCGGTTTGGTCAGAGTAATATTGAGGATGCAGTTCTGAGGACAGCATTTCCATAAGTTTTTTTAACGTAAATATTACAGCTGTACGCAACATTTAAAAAGAATTTTATAATGATTTAAAGACCCACTCCGATCATCTTTTGATCTTTCTTAGCAGAGTGACAGTATCTCATTAGAAATTTGCCTGAGTTGTGGTCATTTCCGTGGAGTAAGCCTGCCTCCATTTCCCATCATCACTTTGTTTACACTCTCTCCTAATAGCTTACAGCCCCTCAAAAACCCAACAAAACTGAAGTAACAAAAATGGTAAGAAATATTAGAGCTATCTAGCCGTACAGTTTTGAGCCAGACGTATGTGAATCTAGTCCTCTCCAAGTGGATGGAGCAAAAGGAGCACGTGGCTTAGCCTTTGCAAATAAGCTTTATCCAGCTGTATTTTTTCGTCTACTCCTGATTCACAGTGATTTGAATAAGGAAATACTCAGAAACGCAGTTTGAATTTTAATTTTGTTTATTTATGTCGGTATTTATATTAAAAAAAAAACATTCTACCAGAATATGTTAAAAACACTAAAAACAGCATGAAACTCCATTTTATTTCCTTTGAGTCCTTTTCCACATTTTTGTTTCCGCATGAGACCGCTATAACAGAAGAACTTTGTTCCAGAAGTTATGGTTGGACTGCCGTTCACAAGTTTCTCCGTCTTTTGCTTTTTTTTTTTTTTTAGCTCAACATCAGCGTTTTGCTTCATTGGTTCCAAAGGCAAAAGCCGAATAGCAGTCAATGTTCAGTGATCTTAAGGAGCCAGTGCAGGCACCTCGCTCACAACTACTGTCATGTGGGACAAGGACACCGCACGATAGCGCCACCCATAGGTGAACTACAAGGTAGCCCGGAACACCCCATAAACCCACAGCCCCCCATATGGATGCATGTGACAAAGGGTTTAGATTAAGCGGCATAACTGCTTCCATCAGTGGGTAGCTTAGAAGCAGCGCAAAAGTGCTTTGAGATCTAATAAGAAAAGCTCTGTTTGAGTGAGTACAGAACCTTAACAATCAATAATACAAACCGGCTGCATTTACTGGGAGTTAAAACACTTGTGCACATCATTTGTTGTGGAAACTCAAACCCCGCCTAAGAATGTGCACAAAGTTTCTGTGCATAAACTTGTGTTCCCCTACTATCTTCCTTCCTGCACAGACTAGGTAAGCAATATAAGAGTTAAATCTGGGTGGGACAGATGCCCAACAGTGTTTTTATTACCCCACTGCAACATCTTGATTAGGGTTTCAACCACATTCGCTGCATCAGAGATGCTCAGTGGTCATAGGTGGTTCTGTGGTTGTCCTGGGCATCTCTCATTTATAAAGTGAGTGTGAACATGGCGTCCTGGAAAAAAGAAAACGTCTCTTCCAAAAAAACAAAAAAAAAACCTCCCTTAAAAAACCTCTATAGTTCAATTACTGGGCCTTATTTGCTGCAACTTTTCAGAAACTTTCATTTCTGCTGCCACAAAAAGACGGAAGGTTAGGATTTCAATGCAAATGTTCCTCAAACAAACGTCTAATAAAGCTTTCACAAAATGCTTAATGCTGTAAAACAAAACAGTGGCAGTTCAGTGGCCCATGTGGGGAGGAAAAAAGGCAGCTGAGCTGTCCTAGGCAAACCTGGTGGGTTATTTTTTAATAAAACCTGGCTGACTGGTTCCATTTCTGTCCAAATCTGACTTTTGTTTCTACCACCTTCTATTAATAACCATTTACAATATGTCTGCATGTTTTTATTTTAGCCTTAAATCACTGTACATATGCTGACAAATGCAGAACTACATGAACACATGCAACATTCAGCTCTCTTGGCTGACATTTAGCCCAAGTAAAGCAGAAATTACAGCTGCTTTCTGACATCTAGCACTGAAACAAATATAAGAGTATATAATCAAAGGATCCCTTTTCTTAGGAAGCATTCTTGGAGACAGGAAGTGGAAAAATGACATCAATTTAGTGCATACATTTCTTTGTTTTTTATGCACAATTGCAAAAAGATCTTCTCAGAATTTTTATAATTATTGTGTGACTTTGTGGAAGGCATCCTGGTGCTGCACGGTGGTCTGAAACCATGGGTGTGTCTTTTTTTTAAAAAGTAGATTTATGGGCTCCTGGACAAACATGTCATGCACGGAAAAGTCCTCATCCTGAAACATCCGTCAAGTCCAGGATTTGCCGGTGAAACAAAGAGCCAGCGAAAGATCTATCACAAGAAAAATGACCAAATGATAGATGATAATAAAATTGACACTCGTGAACACTTTTGTCATTATAAGTCTGATTGCCTGAAACTCTGCTCCCAGCATTCCCAACATTCCCATAAAGCTCTTGACCCCCAACATCCTTAAATTATTAACATTCCCATATGGGTTTAGGCTCCTGATCGCCGCTTGCAGCGAGATTTGGTGTTTTTCATATTCCCACAAGAACCGACACTGGAGATGCATTTCTTTTGTCTAATCAGAGCCTGTGTGTGTATTGGTGTGTGTGAGTCCGTGAAGGTATCAGTCAGGGAATAAATGCAGCTTTGTGTAAAACCAGGATGAAAAATCAAGTTCCAAAGAGCTCCAACAGGGGGCAGTGGTTTGCCTCCTTCTGCATTTTTCCAAAAACAATCTCAGCTCTGCTGCTTTTGCATCAGCTCTGACAGGATCCTGAGCCAAAAGCACAATGGATTACAAACCAGCTCCTATTCATCACAATTAATCAGAGGGCCAAACCCATTAACTGTCAAACGGAGGACGGGTTTGTCTGCGGGAAAGCCGCTTCAGCGTTCACATGACAACTTTAGTTTGTGGGAGTTTGCCGTCTTCAAACCAGCTTTTATTGAAATTCTTTTCATTATTTTAGCAAAAAGCAGCTTTTCTTTGATTTGAACTCAAACAAGGAGCTTGCTGGCTTCACTATTGGTGGTCAAAGTTCACCTCTTTTGGTAAAAACCTGCACAATAAATAATAATTTAGGTGGCTGTAATCACAAGAGGGTCAAACAGTTTAAAAGTGACCTTTGTTAGATAGCATTACTAATCTATAGTAATGTTTACAGTGTGGAAAAACATGTAACATTTACCCAAATGCTTTTGTATATTTCATTGAAAATCTAAAATAAGTTTAAAAAATTTAAAATAACATTTTTTTTACATAATTGGGAACAAGTAACTTTTGCACTGCAAATGTTTTTTTTACACTAAAAAGTGGGATGGTATTTATCTCTGGTTAGAGTTTAGGTATTTTTAATTCAAAAGTTTAAAGCAATTTTGCCCAAATAAAAGAGGAGCCGATTGTTGAATATATTTTTGGAGGTCATGTAATTAGGTTGGTTTTGATTGTGTGACTTTATTTTCTCTTCTTTTTGTGTTTTACAGTTATTTTTGCTAAAATAAGAAATAAATCCATTTAAACGAAAAAGTTTTTTGCACCTTAGCTAAAAACCTTTCACAGCATTTTTTAAATTTTTACCGTTTCTGAGGTTTTCAAATACAAAAAAGGATTTGTTGTGTTTGAAAACGAGGATTCGCACAACTATTTTGGCAATTTCTACTGAAGCCTCTGTTGTTTAAATGAAAATAAAATAATTTTCATTTAATCTTCTTCTAAATCTTCATTTTCTAGCCTGTTGCTCACTAGAAAGTCTTTTGGCTTGCAGAAATCATTCTTATTCTGTTTGCAAACAAATAAAGAAATGTTGATTTAAAATGTGGTGCCGAACAGCACAGAGTGGATCAGCAAGCTGCTGAACTGCTCAAAATTACTGTCAAGTTCCAAAGGACATCTAATGTCTGAATGACCAAACTTCAAACCCTCAAAGTCCTCCTCAAACAAAAGTAAATCTTTCTTTTTCTTCCTTCTCTTTTCTTTTCTCCCTCCATAACAAACGCCACATAATGATTTTGAGTATCTAGTCGATCAAGAGGGCTTTGGCCAGCAGCTGTGTGGTGCTTGTGGGGTTGCCAGACTAAACAGAGGGGGGCTCCTGAAGTCACCTCTGCCCAAACATACACATAATCCTCCAGAACCGTGCGGCTCGCAGCCCTCGAACGCGCAACCCGGTTTAAAAATAGAGAAAAAAGGGGGACAAAGGTCAGTTTTACAGAAGGATTTAAGGCTTTATCATTAACACGGAACAGCAGAGGCAGACTGCAGGCTTGAGAAAGTGCCTCTGTGTCTGCAGCTAGAAGCAAAGACAGGAGGCCTGTGCATGACTAACAGCCCACAGACTCAGGAAGGAGATCCACGTCCGCACATACCTGCAGAACCAAGGCTTTTAACACTGGGAGGTCAAAGATGGACCCCAAAAGAACCAAAATTTACATTTGGGACTTCAGAATTGACAGAAAGTTCAAATGTTCCAGCTCAGCATTCATGCTTTTAAACTCTTTAAAGTTCTGTTTGTCTGTGAATTCAGAACAGATGTGGTTTAGGGACTCCCAGATCCGTTCTGGTCTCAGTGGTTGGAGAGAGTGACAAAACAAGTCATGCATGAAAACCAGGAGTTTACCAAAAAAATTACATGTAACAATCTAATATGTTTACTCACAACAGTGACTAGTTGTTGGTCTAAAACATTTCCTACTTTTTTTTTTTGTTTGAGCCATTTTTTCCCATTTTTTAATGGTTCTGCTGATCGGCTTCTCAAGAATGAGGCCATGTGACCCTGAAGGTCGATCAGCTTTCCCGATTGTGAAAATTTGTTCGATCCTGTGTCCAAAACCGTTAATGTTGGCAACTTATACCATTTTTAGTCAAACTGAACAAAAATGTCATTTTCTACAGTTTCTGCAGAGCGGCCGTAGTTCATTAGAAATTCCCCTCTGAGTTGTGGGCGGGACCGTTGGCACGGAGCAACCCCGCCCCTCTTCCTGTTGCTGAGAGCTCTCTGTTTACATATTCTTCTGCTAGCTGGAACAGCTGTTTTTTTTTTTTTAAATTGAGCTGTTCTAAAGTTTTTGAAGTTTGAAGGATCTCTTCCATTTTTTACTTAAATACTTTAGGAAAGATGTCAGAAAATCTCTTAAAATCAGGTTTTTTTTGTGGCAAAAAAAGTTGTCACCAGGCTGTGTTCTTTGAGCTAAAATGTGTTGGACATTTTCATCTCTGAGGAGGTGTTTTTTTTTCCTTCGAATCACATTTCCAGGTCTGCAGTGTAAAAATCATGAACTCTGCGCTGGAATGCAATTATTTTCAAAGTTTGAATCTGCACTTCAGGGGGAAAAAAGGTTTTATAGCTGGAGGCAATGGCTTCCTGCTTTTAATTTCAAAGAGAGGAGAGAAGAGAATCACGGGATCATGGGTGAAAAAAAATCTACAGAAAGAGTTATGAAAATTCCTTCAGAACATAGAATACCTGGGTGGAAAAGACAGAAATTGTTCGAATTGTGTCATTGCTCCTGAGATGACTGGAAAAGTAGAAGTATTGCATAGTGAACAAATAAAAACCCACTGATTTATTCTAAATTTATCCTAAAAATGAGATACAAAGCATGCACAAGTTTATTACATTTTCAAAAAGAGATTCAAACGGAGACAGAAACTTGCAGCTCTCTGCATGAATCACAGCGTTTTCTGCTGCTTGATGACAGTGGAAGCTCAGACTGCACCGATGCTGCAGCTCCGGCAGGACTTTTCTTTAAATTGTGGGGTTTTGTGGGCTCTGCGGCCTGCAGCAATATTAAATCAAAAGCTATTGACATGCAGGCACATTTCCTCCTTTATGAGCAGTAATAATTCTGCAGGGCTTTAGCCACATCAGCCGCTGTTTGATTATCACCTTGTTGTAGCGCATGCGTGCACGCGCTGTGTACAAAGTTATTGTATGAGACGAGGCCCATTCAATCTTCTGAATGAAAAAAGTGTGTCTAAGTTTGATCAGAAAACACTCACAAAAAAGTGTTTTTTTAGGTTTTTCCTGCACCTCTGGAGTCACAAATGATTTTTAAAAATGTTGGAAAAAAAAGAAAAAAGAAAAAATCCTTTAAGAAAAAATATTCAGCTAAAAATAAAGAATAAAAAATGAAAGAAGTTTACACTTTTCTGTTTTTCTCTGCGTCTCCCAGCGGTGCGCGTGCGCGTCAATTATTTTCCGTTTTCTCACTCTCGCTTCTCGGTTATTAGCAGAACGTGACTCAGCAATTTTTCTCCACTCTGTTGTAGCGTCAGCGAAAGTGAACAAATTATCTGCGCAGAATAAACGTGTTTACGATCACAACATAATAAAAAAAAAATCGAGTCAGAAAAACTGAAATAAATTTGATTTTAAGCAAATAATATTCATAAAAACAATAATAATATTAAAGTGAAACTAATTGAAAAGGGAGGAACATTTTCTAAAATGTCATTCAATTAAAACTGATGTTTAGTGTTTCGAATATAAAATCAATTACATTCTAAAAAGATTGTTAAAGAAATGAAAAAGAACTTCCATTCTAAATAAAATAACGAAAACATTTAGGAAAAGAAGCAACATGTGCTTCCTAAATGTGATCTTTTTTAGAATAACAAAATATTTCAATGTTTAACTACCATTTCACTGTCGCACTAATACTTTTGTTTTCGTCGTTTGTTTATACAGAAGTTTGAAAAAACAAACAAAACAACAACCAAAAAGAAAGAAAAATACGAAAAAATTAGACATAAATATGCAAATAAAAAACCATACTTATTTAGAATAACGAAAAATAAACAAATGTATTTATTAAACGATCTAAATTAAGGGGGACATTTTTGGTCGAGTTATTTGTGAAAGCAAAATATAAGATAAAAAATTAAGGAAAAAAACAGAATATGTTTACTGGCAAATAATAATAATAATTATTATTATTATAAATATAGGCTACATGTGTATTTTTGATGCTTGATGAAAGAGATCCGTGGATTTGTGCTCGGAGGACTCGATTCCGCCGCTGTTGCGGTTCTAGAAAGAAAGAAAGAAAGGATAAGGAAGGAGAAATGGAGCAAAGTAGACAGAAAGAAGAAGAGAATAAACAGAAACCGGCTGACAGAAGGCGCGCGCGCAAGAGCGCAGCAGGCGCGCGCTGGTCTGACGGGCACGGATCGATTTGCAGCCGTCAGTCAGAGCTGTGACTCCTGCATGCTCTTCATCCATGGACGACGTGGTTCCCCTCTTCATTTCCGGTGATGTTTCCAGGGTTTCACACAAACTGGTACCAAATATGCGCAAATCCTTCAGTAAAAAAATCTGTTTTGAATATGTTCAGGAAACTTTTCATAGGGAATCTTAATAAAGTAAATTAAATGAGGCCTTAAATATTTGTTATTTACATACTCCCCCCCCCCCGGCATTTCTGTTTGATAATTAAGCATCAAGATATGTTAGTTCTTCCAATCATACAATTTTTATTTTGTTTTATATTTAAAAGTGTGACACTCATCTGCACTCAGATGTTCTTTCATTGCAGTTTCAGGTTTTTGGCCCGAGCGCCAAATCATTGCTGTAAATCTTCCTTCTTGCAGGTTTGGGTGACTCTTATCTCATTCTGGGTCACAGTAGTTTCAAGTGAAACAAAAAATAAAAAGGCAGAAACAAAATTAAATTGAAGAATGAACGGATGCTGTAAAACCTTCTGCAACGAAAGTCCAAACGGGTGCAGAGAATGCTCCGTCAAGGAGACTCTACTGACGTAAACACTGCCAGGCTGCTGGGTCAGCACAGCCGCAAGCCTTCCACTCACTAACACACACCCACACACACACACACCCAAACACGGACTCTTTTGCAGCAGATGGGAGGTCAGCGCTGCAGAGCCTCACAAAAGGCCTCGACTGAGCTGAGCTGATCTTTTTCAGCATCAAAGCCTCACTCAAGCCGGATTCCTATCAAGTAATTAGTTAAAGCATCAATTGTCAGTTCAAATGGAGTTTTAATGAGATGAATGAGAAGCTTAGGAACTAGAATAAGTTCTGGTGATGATGGAGACAACAGATGTAGCGCTCCTTTACGTGATTTTCTTCTAAGAATAGCTCCATGAAAGCTGCACGTCAAAACTCACAGATTTCTTCCAACTTTTTGGAGGCCCGTTTGAAGGCTGTCAAAGTACTCTAAGACTAGGATGCAAGTAAAAGTAAATATTAACATATTAAAATGCTCAATTTACAGTTATATGAAAGAAGTTTGTTAAAAGAAAAAAACATCCTCAAATGCTTTGGAGGTTAAGAAACGTAATCTGCAGGATTTGCTTCTCTCCACTCTGTCCTGCATGGACTCAAACAAAGCCAATGAAGATGCAGATTAAGTGATGTAAGCTCTGGTTTGTTGGGAAGAAGAGTCTCCGTTCGCGTACCTGCCGGCTCAGGCGATTAGGATCTCTGCTGCAGAGTGAAGGTCGTCTGCCAAAGCAGCCTCTTAAAGGCTGAAGCAGAGATGAAGCATTGTCTGAGGAAGATAACAGCGGCCGACTCCTAATGACGAAGAGGAGGTGGAAACGACTGGACTGGGACAACTAAAAATTAGGAAAACTAAATGCTGAATCTACAAAGTGACTGTAACTAGAAAACAATCAGTTGCATTTTAAAAACATCTTTTTAATCTTTTAAAATCTGCAAAAAAAAAAACAATAAATCTAAAAACTGAGGATCAAACTTTGCAAATTCAAATTCGTCAACTGAGCTTAAGTCTTTGCAGTTTTAGTTTTAAATTTCCTGGAAGCAAACATCAGACACAGGTCAAGGAGTAAAGAAAAAAAACACTTTAGAGCAAATTAATTTTTACTCTATGGTTAATTTGAGAGGATTCTTGGGGATTAGGAGAGCATTGTGATGCAGATCGCAGCATAATGGTGTTCAGATGCACCAATAAGATTAAGTGAAACTTTTCAACGCCTTCCTGCCAGTGGAGATCAGACAGGCAGCAGCAGGACGCTAAAACACAGTATGGAATCGGTTTGGAGAAAACGTTGCATTTTACTGCATCATTTAAGAAAGAAATATTTAATATAACAATTTTTGTCTTTTTGTTGTTAAAAAAGTTCGATAAAGTTGCATCTTGAGAAACAATAACAGTTTTATTGCATTATATGTCATGATGTTCCCAGAAACCAGATTGAGTTTCTCCATCGAACTTTACTCTGGTCATTGTGAGGTATTAAAACCTTTTTAATGACCCCTTCAGATAAAAACTCGGTTCTTGGTGTTTTTAACATGTTCATGTGGCTTTTTCCTGTTAATGGAGGACATTTATGAAGAAAATTAAGCTTAAAATAGCTATTCTGGGTATTTCTTTATTCAAATTGTCACGCATCAGGAGCCGGTTGGAAAAAGAGCTTATTTGTGAAGTAGAAAATACACTGCAGGTCACAAGCTCACTGTTCTGCTTCATCCTGATGCATCTACTTGTAGACGACTAGATCCGTGTGCGTATTTGTTTTGTTTTGCTCCAATTTACTTTTGTTGCACTTGTAAGGTTAGGTTGGGGGTTTGAGGGGCTGTAAGCTAGTGGAAGAGATGATGGGACGTGAAGTTTTTATGATTTTGGCTAAAAATGACAATCATAATATAAAGACCTCTGGGAATGCTTTAAAAGGGCATTTATATCAGGCAAAGCTTTTAAGTGTACAAAGCGAATGAGATCTGGCAGAATGAACACATCCTGATTTTAGTTTACATTAACTAAGTCAATGTTTCCATCTTACGGTGGTCCGTCCTGCAGGCTAAATGTCCATGTTTCCTAAAACACAGATTCTGAAAAACGGTTTCACTTCCCTCCATGTTTTTGTGCTTTAATATTTCAATCACAAATTACAGCTTGCAGAAAGAAAAAGCTCTTTTGAGACAGTAAAATCCCCCTCCGTATACCTGAAACACAAGCTCAGCAATCACTCCTGCAAGTGCTTAAAGGCACAGTGCCGTACAATCAAGGGAAATTTGTAGAAACGGAAAACCAAACCCCAGAGATCATGTTTGCGTTATTGGAGGATAAATGTTGCCATTGACATTGTGTGTGCATGTGAGGGAAGGTAGGAGGGTTCGGTTGGCTGTGATTGGCTGCATCAGGATCATATTTGCTAAATGTCCACCTCACACCCAGCATCCATCTGCTGCTGTGATTGGCTGCAGTGTTCACTAGCTGCGTTTCCCTTACACGTGTGCAAAACTTTATCGAAGTTCTAGAAATGTAAAAGAAAAAAAAGACAATTTCACAAGGACACGGTTTCAATTATAACTAAGCAAAAGGCACAACCAGCATTAGGGCTCATCATCTATCAAAGGAGACGCTGGGGTCCTCCTCACACCATAGAGCAGCTATATGGATGAAGCGATTTGGGGAAATCGTGGTTGGTGATTTTCAGAGGAGCTGTAGACTCAACAATGACGCCTGACACGCTCAACTTTGATCAGCTGTATGATACTGTGGGACCTCTTGTGGTGCCTGCTGTGCAGTGCCCAAGGTTGTCGATCACGTGACTCACGTTATTAATTCCAAAAATGTTTCCATAGCAGTTTTGTGAAATGTCAATTTCGGCAGGTCTCAGAAACCACCTGCTCCAGGCAAAAACACTTCTACATAAATGCAAGTTTTTTTTTTAAATTGTCGTCTTTACATTAGGCGACTTTATTATTGCAAATCCAATTTGCGCAATTTCAAAGTCAATGGAAATGCAGCTACTGTTGCCTAACAAGCGCTACAAGCGTGTTTGTATTTGATGCTTGTTCTTTCAGTCTGAAACAAGAATTAAAAGCAAAAAATCTGGAATGGCAAACTGGAAGATTTTAATAAGAATCTACAAGATGCAGAAAGTGAAGCACTTCTGTTGTACTTCAATGAGTTCCAATATATTTTATTATTATATTTTACTCATACATATTCAGATGTCCATAGTTTTTAGGAGCACACATATTTGCGAGAAGACTTTTTCACACATGAAACTCAAGATCAAGATGAGATCAAGATTGATAGATGAAGATCTGCATCAGTTCTTGAGGCTGGCTGTGACTAAAATGGAACAGGACTTCACACTCATCATCAGCCAGATGCAAGCCCACAGTTGGCACTGATGATTTTTGAATAACCCAGAGGGGGTTATTTGGCTAATATTTCTGTTATAAAAGGCGCTGTTTATTTCCTGTGATTTGTTTTAAGGATTCCAAATGAAGTAATTATTTTATTATTTTATATTATTTTATCAATAGTTTTGTTTATTTAATTGTTGTTTGCTAAATTCTTTGTGAAGATCCCAGAATTTGTTATTAATCTTTGGTCATGTGCAGCTCTTTGGAAAACCGTAAACATGAACGTAAAGGTAACCCTGTGTGTCAAACTTTTTCTTTTTTTTTTTTTTTACATGGATTGACCCCGGCCCCCAATCAGATATGGAAAATAGGCCCCCATAAAAAAAAGTTTTGGGACCTCTGGTCTAAAGGGTTAAACCTACTGAGAGCTGAAGCACCAATAAACTGCAACTCCAAGTTCAACCTTTGGAGGCAGTAATGACAAAAAAAAAATCTGTGAAAGAAGCAGAAGAAGAGTCACCATGAGCTTTTTAGAATAATTGTGTTGCTTTGAAGTCCATGAAATTGAAAAGAAACAACTTTTAATTGATCAAAAACTCACCGTATTTGACATGATTTTTTAAAAATTCCAAAATATTAAAAATAAGTAACTGAAATGTTAAGTAAGAAAAAAAGGAAAGTCCTTTTTTCTGTGTTAAATGTGTTTAATGTATTTTTTAAGACACTATGTTGTCTTTTTTGTTTTGTTTTACTTGTTTTTCTCTTACTTGGTTTTCCTAAACGGTTTCCTAAACCAAAATTCAAATAATGATGCAAGCTGGATTAAAAAAAACAGTGTTTTTTAAGCTAAAATGAGCCAACACCTTTGCTCCAGTGGGCTGCCACACCCTTAATGAGAGTGGACAGACAGGAAAAGAGGGTTTAGCACCAACACATCCCACCAGCAGACGGAGTGACGTGGACACACCCACCTCCATCCCTCCCCGGAGCAAGCCGCCACCGCCAAAAAACACGACAATAGCGTTGTCGGTCATCTTTTCTCAGCTCAGCCATGTTTAATCCCTGCTCAGGCAAGGGAGGGAGGAAGGGAAGGAGGACGGGGGCGTCTCCAGAGTAAGGGCTTTCCTGAGGGACCCTGACTCCAGTACCAAGGGCCTAATTGGGGCCCTGAAGCCAGTCCAGGAGAAAAAAAAGTGGTGTTCAATCCTGCCTAAACCTGTGGGGCGTGTTTGGATGCATTTCCAATCACATTTGAAGCACTAGTAAAACAGTTTACTAAACTAAAATAAAATGAAAGTTGATCATGAAAATGCTAATAGAGTAATCAATAATACTGAGAAAGCTGAGATTTTTCAAAGAAAAACACAAAACTGTTCCTAAATGATGAATTTTTCTGCTTCGTGGTTTGTCTCGATAAATAGAGACTCTTCTTTTTCTGAGTCTGCTTACACATCAAAGCTTTGAGAGTTCTAATAAATCTTTCAGCTTGTTGTAGACGGTACCACATCCCCTGGGGGAACCGGTGAGCTCCAGACATGGAACCATTTGGTGCTTTGACCCCTAATCCAACCCCTTATTGCTGAATGTCAAGCAAGGACGGCAGTCCCACTCCAACTAGATTTGTTTCTATTGGAAAACCGCTTCCAGCATCTTTTTCATTATGAATAGGCAGTTTTTAGCAAACATTAAAAAGCCTGTGCTGTTTTTTAAGACATGTTTTCTCCAGTTGCAGAAAATATGTATGAAATATGAATATTAATAATAATATGAAAATATATGGCAGTTGCTGCATCACATATCCAAGCTTTTTCAAACCACTGGCTTTTATCTACTCCCGATCCATCACAATTTAAATAAAGAAATAGAGTTTTAATCTGAAATGCTTTTAGACATGTCCTCCATCATTAGAAGATACCTTAAGAACATGTTAAAAACACCAAAAACGTTTTTTTTATTGGATTGGGTTTTTAAACCACAAATTTCCGGGAATATTGTTGCCTAAAAAATGATAGTGATTTAAAAATAGAATCTAAACACATCAAAGTCAGAAAATTACAGGAATGGATGACTCAGGGACTAAAAAACGAATTAAGCAACAAAAAAAAAAAAAAAAAAAAATTTTACCTGAAACTAAATAGTCTGGATATTCAGAAGTTAAAGGCAGCAATGAAATCTGAGAAATAAATTCCTGCTTTAATTTTGGACAGTTCACGAACAGATTTTTTTGGTTTTCTTTTCATCCCACTTCGACAGAATTTGAGACCCGATGTTACAAACTGCTGTGAGCGTGACAGATGCTTTTTAGTGTGACATCCATCCAGGGGACTTAACATCCAGCCATTAAAGGATTAGATGCAGCTCCGCTCCTCTGCAGATCAAAGCCTGAAGTCATCCTGTCTGCTCCCGCCGCACCTGACACACGGTATTTTTTAAAAGTATGGTGCAATTTAAGTGATTTCAGCACCATTTGTCACTCCACCTCTAAAGTCTCAGTCCCACTGCGTCGGTCCACCATCCCTTGGTGACCAGAACAAAATTCCAGGACAGAAACATTGGTGTTTAAATGAGAAATTTTGAACCAGAAACAGCCAACTCCTGGTTTCATCTTTTTTTTTTTAGTATTTTAATCCATTTCTACCTTTGCTAAACTAGGGTTATGGCAAAGTGGGCAATCCATCTGTAATGGCAGTCTAAAATCAGCGGCGTGTGAAAACGTGACTGCTGCCTCCATATTACAAATGCCGCCGTGTGGCCACCTGCCGATTTTGCTGAAAAACTTGCATTCAGGTCGCTGCACAGTGGCATTTTAGGATATGAGACCATTGTCTGAGGTGGCTGCATGAGCATTAAGGGACTTCTCTTTAAGACCTGCCACAGTCCAGGACAACCCAAAACCCCACAGTATTTTTACGGGTCCACTCCCCCTTACAGGTGAATGTGACTAAAGGATCCCAGCCTGGTTGTACTGTTTAAAACTTCCTCCTCGTGTCTCACTTTGGTCTCGAAAATGGGGAGCAGCAATTGAACTGTGGCACGTTCATCGCACCACATTGAGATTACTCTTAAAGAGTGATTCATACCTTCACACCACACCGTCCACCTTCCCATGCGATGTACAAATAAGTCAGGACTTTCCAAAAGTGGATACATGACTTTAGGGCTGCACAGTTAGAGGAAAAAGAAAGCAAATGATGAGATTAATTTCTGCTGTGAGTCACCACCATCATGCAGGTAGGGAAGGACGGTGGATGGAAACATTTAAATGGCTGCCACGAACAGATTAACCTGTCTGCTTTCAGCCTCTCCCTCAAAAACTAGGATCCACTCAGGTTGCCATGGTTTCTATTCTGTCTGCTTCAAACTTGATTCTTTGTAAAATGTTCAAACATTTTCAAGGCAAACCGACAGTGACCTAAAAGTTTACTTTTGAGAATCTTTTTTGGTCAGAAAAAAAAAGGTGCTTTTATTTTGACATGAGGACTAACTTCCTGTTACCCTAACAATTCAGCATCAAAACAGAGTCTGCTAAAGAAACTGTAGCGTCTACCTGTCCAGGTAGAACAGCAGCTACTGTATGCTTCATTTGCATCTGCACTTTCTGACTGCCTCACCACCAAGACTATAATTAAAACACAGAGAAGGGCATCTCCCTCCTTTAATCTTTGGGTTTAAATTTGATTGGCGTTTTGAGCCCTCATACCACACACACAGCGCATGTTTCACAACACACACACACCTCCGCTCACCTCAGATGTAGCCGCGAGGCAAGCGGATACTAGTTACTGGGAAACCACAGGCAGACACGCAGAGAAAAAACACAGACAAAAACTGCTGCCAGAAGACAAAAGAGCGTTTGCGATGTTCCCACCATGATGCTGGATGACAGCACACAATGGGACAGGAAATAGCACCCAGACGACACACACCTTCATCCAGTATTCTGTCTGAGCAAACAGTTGATTGAGGATGCACAGATTAATGGATGAGTGGTTTCTCAAAAACTGCCACCAAGCATGAAAATGGACTAATTTGATGCTAAATTCTCTTTTTTTAAATTTTTTTTATGCTCTAATACTGATTATGAGTTTTGTTCATGTAATGGTTGACATGAAGTTATCTTTGCTGGACCACTTTTCATGTTTCAGGCTGCTCCTATCCCTAAACTGATGAATTTCATCCTGGTCTGGTGAACTCGGATGATGACAGCTGATTTTATGGAGCGTGCAGGGAAATTTCCATCTTCTCTTGAACTCAGAGAGAAAAAAAAAAGTCCAGTCTTGTTGTTACCTTTTTGTTCAAACTCAGAAAAAGAAATAAAATCTGTTTAATGAAGTTTTTTAAAGTCACTCTGGAAGGTTTACGGGAATCTAAGCGATTCTTCGCATCACATAGAGCTTCTCTGGGCTCCTCTGTTTTGCTAACGAAAGGAGCTAAAGCTTCACAGTGGCGATTGACAGCAACCCACCCATGAAGTTTGTGACTGATGTTGGATCAACTAAAGAGGCTGCTGATGATCCATGAAAGTCAGGCTTACCGGGATGAGACGTAGAATTGACTGTGAGCCTCTTCTCGTTTGGTGATGAACTCCTGCGCATCAAAAGCATTAAGAGGCCAGCAGAGGACCTTCAGAAATCAAACAAAACTCTTTCCAAGAAGATCCAAGATGTCAGTGAAGAGAATCAGAAGCTTGTGTGAACAAGAAAATGATCATTCCTAATACTTGTTAATAATATATAAAGAAAATAAGGCCAACATTGCTGTGAATGGATTTTTAGATGTATATTAGAAACTGATTTCAGGTGATAATCGTATCCCTCCTGACTATTAGATGAAAAAAATTGTCAAATTATTATTATTTTCTTAATTCACCAAAAAACTACAATTCCCAGAGCCCCACCCCTTCACATTTAGCATCTCTGATAAGCCCCAAATGTCCTCTGTAGATTATAAAATGAGTAAACTCAGTAGTAATCAGTGGTTGGGAGATATTCAGGATTAGAAATATCCTCTACAGAAGGTAAATTTGTATTGCTGGTTGTCAGGAGGGCATTTACTTGCTATTTTTAATATGTTAGAGTACATGTGTGGACAGATCTCAAGGTTTTTCAGATTTTTTTCATTAGTTGTATCTCAAACTAACAGTAAAAGTAGTTGAAAAAGATTCTTCAGAGAAATCTACCTTCCCCGTTTGTTTCACTTTGAGCAAAATGTGGTTTTGATTGCTCGGAAAATGTAGATTTTTTGGGCAAAAGTAAAAAAGTAATCAAGCAAAAAAATTTTTTCACTCAGGTAAACAAAAGCAGGAAAAAAACAATTGTACAAGCATATATATAAGCAGAATAGAACTAAGCGGTTAAACTAGTGAGCTAAACTAACATTTGGGTTGGTTTTATTTATAGAGAATGACACCACAAACAAATTCTTTCTAAATGTTTGTGTGAGAACAAACCCAGATCATCGTAAAGTGTGAACAGATTTTAAGCTCATGTAAGCACATGTATCTTTTGGGGGATCTCGATGGCATTTATAAATATATTTAAGACTTTTTGAAAATAAAAAAAACCATGCTGCAAAGTCACACTTTAAAATACATTAAATGTAACACAAAGTTTCTGAAAAAAGGTGTAAACAATAGACTATTTTTGCCTCTTTTTGTGTTTATGCTGTAACCAGTAACTTACTGATGACTAATAGACCATTGTCTCAGTTTTCTTGTTGCTTCATGAGGCTGAAGGTGTCCACCACAGACAGGTGTAAATCCCCAAAGCGCCTGTTTGCATCTTTTGTCCCAAAACGATGTTTTTGCTTTCGTTATTTTTCCATAATTGTCTATTTTTAAGGTGAAATAAACAACGACAAAGGGAAAAACATAAAAAACCAGCTTCATAAATGATTGTTGAGTTTTGTAACTTTTAGCATTGTTCAGCTTTCTGCATCTGTTGGTTTTTGCTTCCTTACAATTTCTTTTGGGGAGAAGTGGCCAAACCCAGAACCCCAACACTAATTGGGAGTAATGCAGTGGTGCACAATAAAGCATGAATTGTGGGATTTTAACACAATTTAAATAAACAAAGTTAAAAACATCCTTGACATTAATTCATTGTGTTTATTATACAATTGTTCATTAGTGCTCCCCTACCTCACCTTCTGTAATGAAGTATGCTGGAGTAATTATAAATCCACATTATAAGCAGTCCGGATCATCCACAAAGTAGTATACTTTATTTTCAACGTTTTTATTTTTGTTACTTATGGAAAATGGAGTTAGAGTCTGTAACAAAAAAGATCATTATCTTAGGGCATTTTAACCAAGTTTTTATAGTCAAAATGATTAAAACTAGAAGATCAAACGGTACAAATGTAGGAAGTGGAAAACATAAATTGTCATAATGGTATGAAAGAACTGTAAGGGATTTTATTATTTTTTAATATTTATAAATGTTATCGTTACAAATATTGTCATTGTAAATCGAGGATGATGAACATGATCATGGTTGTTAAATTATAATTTATTATTATATCATACCATAATCTTACCATCATTTATGATAGTATAAATGTGGTGTTTTCATTTATATTTATTATTTCTGGTTTTAACAATTTTAACACTGTTTTTTTGTTTTTAATGACGTGCACTTTTTAATTGAGTAACAATTTAATTATAATTTCCTGTGTTTAAGTGACTGAATGATACACTTTTATGTATTTGTATGCATTACTTATCGTTTTATAAAGAAAAATTGTTGCTTTAATGTATAATTGTTGCACGGACCAAAAAGCACTTTTTAAATTTCATTGTACCATTGACAATGACACCTGAGAACTATCTAATCTGAATTTTCTTAAGGTGCGAGCTTCACTAAGCTAAGCTTCTTCCTGCTCCCTTTCAAACAGGTTATGCATTGTGATTATTTTATGAATTAATTATTTATACGTTTGTATCACTTTTTTTTTTTTTCATTCATTTTCCAAGGCGCTTTATCCCTTTTGGGGTCACGGGGTTGCCGGAGCCTAACCCGGCTACTCATGGGCGAAGGCAGGGTACACCCCTGGACTGGTCGCCAGTCCTGTCGCAGGGGCCACAATCACACACCCATGCACACTCACATGCACACCTACGGACAATTTAGAGTAACCAATTAACCTATGAAGCATGTGTTTGGACAGTGGGAGGAAGCCGGAGTACCCGGAGAAAACCCACGCATGCACGGGGAGAACATGCAAACTCCACACAGAAAGGTCCCCCAGCCAGGACTTGAACCGGGAACCTTCTTGCTGTGAGGCAGGAGCGCTAACCACTGCTCCACCGTGCAGCCCGCGTTTGTATCATATTAAAAAAAAAAACAAAAAAAAAAAACTTGTGACTTGCAATTATTCTTGTATTTTATTTTTTATTTATTTATTTTTAATACGTTTGTAACATATTAAAAAAATACAAGAATAATTGCAAGTCACTAATGCACAGCCATCAAATTTAGCTTATTATTGGGTTTAGTATCCTTTACTTCTCCTGAGGATGTTCTCTATCCCTTCTGCTTTTTCATTTTAGTGACAAATGTTTTCTTGCATCATCTTGTTGGAAAAAAAGAAAAGATAACAGGGTTATTAAATTAAAGGTCTTCTTTTCCAATAGTTCATTTGAACATCCATCAATCTTTTTTCTAGAGCTGCTTTTCACAGAGTTCCAGGGGCTGCAGGACCTTATCACAGCCGTCTCTGGGCAAAGGCAGGAGATGTCCTGGACAGGTGGTCTGTTAGGTGAATACATGGTTTACACAAGTCCTTTCACACACACAAGTTATTATTGTTTATTTACCCAACAGACCTGGTAAATTAAGTATAATCTTATTTCATTCTGTATTTCAGAATATTTAAGGTATTTTAAAGGCAGGAAGTCTAAAAGAAAACATGTAAATGAAACCTCACCACAAACAGTCAAATAAAAAAGATGCTCAGGGCTGCCAGGGGCTGTTTCTGCCAGAGCAGACACTCAGCAGAGCCGCATACTTCATCACAGACCTGAGGATTACGCTTTTTAAACAACATCCATTTCCCCACTCGCTGCCTCTCCTTTCTGGGTTTTGGAATAAATGAGCCAACGTGCATTCAGACCATAAAACATCATATGAATCCTTGTGTGTCTCCTGTTAATAATAAGGACCAATTTGCATATTATTTCTCTTGGGCGTTTATGGTTTGTTCCACAAGTTCTGATAAGACTTTGCAGCAAATCTGTACACCAGAGGACCTAAAGATGATGGAAGTTCTCATCTGAGGAAAGAGCTAAACACACAAGTCTTATGCCACGTACGCGTCAGTCATGTGATCCGTTCAAGAATGAGCTAAACGCTGGTTTTTGAATGAGTTTACAGCACGCTGTGTTCACACTGGACTGTCGTTACCTGATACTAGCGCATACCAAGAAGCTTGGTGTGAAATGTCAAAGCGATGCAAATCCAGCTCCAGGCTTTTACTTTCACAGCTGTCCTCTGATATACCAAAATCGTGAGGTCATGTCATTCCAGCTGGGCACGAACCGCAATTTGTCCTTCATGATCAATTTTCAAATGGCCAGCACTTCTGTGAATGAAAAGGCATGCCATACATGCGTCGCTACCAAACCCGAGTCCCTGACTGGTCAACGTTCAATGGGATAGCTTCCAATGCACGCTCAAAGGCTGCATGTTTTGCAGCAGTTAAAGGTAAAAATAATTGAAAAATAAAAACTTGTGCAGTAATTTGTGAACGCAAGAGTTTTGAACATGGAAGCACACATTTTTAGAGGACTTTTCATTGAAAGTTGTCACTTGAATCCATGTTGAATTCATGTTGGGGTGTGAACGTAGCATAAAGGAATCATGGGTACAGTTAACTCCAATAAACTTTTATTGTCATCACTTTTTTTGGGGGGGGGGGTTATATAGCTGTTGTGAAGAAGCCCCTGCAAATCTTTGTGTGTTTGTTGAGGAAGAACGCGACCAAAAAACTAAACTGGAATTTAGTCCTTTTAATAAAAAGTTGGATAATATTTCACAGACAAACCTGTAAGTAGAAGAGCCTTCTTATATTTTTTATGGTAAGGAATTTTCAAGGTAATTTGACACAATAATAACAAAAAAAAAAGGTCTCAGAATTGAAATTTGTGTCCACTATCAGAGGTTCTCACGTGGCAAGCAGCATTCCAACAAATTGTCACTCCAACAAATCCATTACAGGAACACAACATGAATTAAGTTAGCAGACAATAAAGCAGGCAGCTAGGCTATTAATCAGGCTTTAAAATAATCAATTTGCCAAATGAACAGTCATCAGATGAGGTAGCAGCTCGCCGCACCTTGAGGTTTGGTGTTGTGTGGTCTTTGACGAT
Organism: Adrianichthys oophorus; assembly: GCA_036245035.1. Lineage (NCBI taxonomy): Eukaryota > Metazoa > Chordata > Actinopteri > Beloniformes > Adrianichthyidae > Adrianichthys > Adrianichthys oophorus. The sequence goes on along the minus strand of BSAI01000201.1, from coordinate 21,476,323 downwards.
CCTCCACATCATATTTTTCATTGCACTGCCATGGTGAACAATCAAATAATGATAATTAATGAAATGCAGACTTGGGAAACACATCTTTGTTTACCCCACAAACAGCATTAAGTCAAGCCAAGCCCAAACCATTGATGGCGCAGGAAGTCTTTAACTAACTGCCCAAATCATACCTGTGTGTAAGAGTCTTTAGTCAGTCTTTGTTCTCTATAAGAAGGGCAGGTACAGCATTCAATGCAAATGTTTGCATCACAAACATCTGTGGAAACCCCTCAACTTGGCATTTTCCTCAACATTTTACAAGAGACAGACTTTAAAAGTTTCAAATAACTTTATATGAATGTGAGACACAAGATCAGACTCCTAAACTTGCCCTTGTTGATGATGTTTAAACAGTGTTCAGAGTGGTGCAGCATTGTGAGGCTCAGTGGAGATTACCTGCACTGTCACACCTGTTTGAGACAAACTAAAAGCTTGTTTGAGATACCCAAAAAAAAAAACGGCATGATAAAAGCGCAGTCACATTAAAAACCTCGCTTCAGACAGTGACTCACTCATCATCTGCTCCTGTTGAGCCACACTGTCACATCATAATCAATTTATCATTGACATCTAATGAAGCCGCGTTCTGCTTGAGGAGTTAAGGCAAAGCCAACCGTGACGGCCAGGCTCAGACAGGGAAAATAAACACCCACTGTGATGTCTCACGCCTGGTTAGCTGTAGTGTCAACCTGCTTCACACAGTCAAACAGCTCTACCTTGACGGCAGGTGTGGAATCCAGCAGAGCAGGAGAGTTTTTGATGCAAGTCCTGATGATGTGGTGCTGTTTCAGAACAGCTCCTGCTTTGATGAGCGGCCCGCAGCCTCACGGGTCTGTTCGGTCGTGTTCTGAGTCGTTCTCAGAAGGAGCTGTGTGAGGTCTGCAAGTGAAAACAGGGGAATGAGGGAGTTTTCTTTGTGCCTGTAGCTCGTCTTTTCATGTAAACAACAGCAAGAACACTGAACATGCCAACGTTGTCATGGCAACGGCTTTTGCACTGCTGCATGCATGTCCTGATTGTTATCTGGCAAAGTTACAACCCGCAGAAACAAAAATGGTTAGATAGTGCTAAAGAAACCTTAAATGTGCAAAATTTGGGGGATTACAGAGAATTTTACATTATACACCGAAGAACAAGAAATGAAAGTAAAAAAACTCTTGTTTTAAAAAAATGTCTTATTTTGTGTCTTGCAAGAAACATTTCTTAACATAAAAGTTTTTAATAGCAAAATAATCTTAGTTTCAGAAAACAAGTCTAAGTAACTGCAATGTTGTTCTTAAATTAAGAATTTTTTGGTAAAATTGTTTTGTGTTACCTTATTAGCATCCCCAAATTTGACCAGTTTGTAGCTCATTTCTAAGGGGACCGCTTTTGCAGTGTGGTTTTAATTTGCATCCTGTACATATGTGTGTTTGGTGATTGTATTTGCTGCTCACTAGCACTGTTTTGCCAAACCTCAGAGGCCAAATTTAAAGAAAAGGTGTGGAGAAGGAGTACATGAAAAGCGAGTGGTGAAAGCCAACTCACAGAAGCTGTTTTTGGCCAAATTTTGCATTATAAATAACAGTTTAAAAATGTTTCTGCTTTTTGAAACAAAAAAAAAAATAAGACTTGCGGTCCGAGTTGAAATTCCATCACTGTTTTTTTTTAGGTTTATAATTTTTTTCCAAACGTGTAAGTCATGTCTGACTTTTTCCAAACCTCCCACATTTTACATTATTTGATCATTTCAAAGTTGTATGTGGAGTCAGATTAACCGTAATTTGCTGTTGAGTTAACACTGAAAACGACTGGAGCTCAGCTTTGTTTGCTGAGCTTCTCTCCTCAGTGAAAAGAAGTCAGCTGATCTCTGATGTGGAGCTCCAGGTTTCTTCCATCAGCAGAGTTCTGGTTTTGTTTGATGTTCTAGATGAGAGGGGGTGTTTGTTAATGCTGCCACTACAGTCAGACCCACCAGGTCAGGGCTGCCACAGGTTGGATCATGTCTAGCTGTGGGTGGCGCAGACAGGGTTCTTTTCTGACAGACTGCCAATCCATCACAGGGCCACACACAGATCGACAAATATACTCTCTTCCAATAAATCTGTGGAGAATCACCTGTACTGTGAATATGAACTCCTACAGCAATAAAAAGAGCCACTGATCCTCGTTACTGCCCTTCAGCTGTCCCAGTGGCTCAGTGGAGAAGCGTTTTCCTTAAGACTGAGACATTTGGATGAGATGTTGGGCGAGATGCTGAGGTGTTGTCTTTGTGTGAGGGTGGACCTTACTTCAGTGGACAGAAGTTGTCTCTCTCTTAAAAATCGGGCACATTTGACTCATCTTAAAAAAAGCTTTGACAGAGCTCCACAATTTGGAACTGGAGTTCTGGGGTGACGTGACAGCAGTCTCATCCTCAACCCCATTGGACACTTGTGGGATCAGTTTGCCATTTGTTCCAGAGGGGTCAGCGCAACCACATTGGCTGATGAGCAACAAATGCTGGTTGAAGAACAGGAAGAGTGACCAGTGAGTGACCAGGCTGGTGACCCTGATGAGGAAGAGGAGCCAGGCTGTTTTTACTGTGCATGGTGTTTATACTCTATAGTGAGGCTCCAAAAATGTTTAATTAATCAAATGTCTTGTTTCTTCAATATTCTAATCCAGATTATATAGAGATTTAATGATTCATTTAAATAACAATTCAACTCCTATCATAATTTGTAGTTGCTGATATGAATCACAGTCAATTTTGGTTCTTTTTGAACGAGAAGAATGAATGTCAAATCCATTCACATTTTAGTTTCATAAAGTTCAGCCTAATGTTTTTCCACATCAAAATAACACAAAGGGAACATTATTGGAGCATTGTATCATACTGCATGCTCGCATGTCTTTGTAAAATTCAGTGTTTCCACACATTGGACTGTAATGATGATTGATCATTTTTTTACTGCATCAATTGTGTTGTCCACTCTGATGTCACATGGTCATTTTTACGTTATAGTAAAATAAACCTGTGTCTCAATACAAATTATATTTTCCAATTTCAATATAATCAATGTATTTAATTTTGAAACAAATTATAATGGATTCAATTCGATCAACAACTTGCCTCCGACTGACCGATCTGGTTGAATCGTAGAACTATAAAACAATGAATCAATGAAGTTGATTAATCATTTCCCCCCTAAGAATAAACTTGATAAAAGTCAGTTGAAGAATAAAAATACTTGGTGTTAGCAGTGAAAATTCAGCAAATCTTCCTACCAACAAATGGTTGCTCCTTACAAATGTGACACTACTTAAAAGGAGATCTTTTAACAGTATGCATTTATCCTTAAGACCCTTTTTTACCACAATTAAAATATCTAGCAAACATTTCTTATTCCGCTACACGTTCAATTAAAAAACTAAAGCTTGCATCTCGTAGTGGAGACAGACTTCAGACACGACGGAGGCAATGTAAACGTTGCATTTGATTAATGAGCGCTTTATTTTTTGTCAATGCAGACGAACTGCAGTCGGACCTCAGTCGGACCAGTGGAAAACAGACTTTAATTTCTGTTCAAAGGTAAAGATAGGTAAAAATAGAAAAGAATCGACTAGCAGAGTGCAAATGAATTAGAAGTTAGGAAAATATTTAGTAGAACTTGTGTAAAAACGCATGAAAAATCTGAAGCAAAGACAACACAGCAGCTAAATTTAACAGGCGAGTACCTCTTACTAGACACAGGAACAAAGATCTAACAAGAAATCAAGGAACAACGTTGAAAAAAATGAATGACTAGCTAGCAAAATGCCTGTGCGGCTGCCAGCAACAGAAACCAGGTGTGAACACAGACAGAAAAAAAAATGACTAGAAATCAACAAAAGAAAATTTCAAAAACAAGTTAGGAAATAATCCTACAACAGAAACCAGGAACATAATAGAACGCTTAAGAGGTGACAACAAACAATAGTACCATACTAGGACTTTTGCTTTAGCAGTAATCCCTACACAGTGAAAAAAAAAAAATCCAGACATAAACATGAGAAAAAGTCACAGAGCTGGTTCATCGTGTTCACAATAATTGAATTAAGAATTTCCCATTCATCCAATTTAAACGCATTGCTTTGAAGCACCTTTTCATGTCAGTCACATTAAATAAAATCAATAGAGAATAACTAAACTACAATTCTTTATTTAGTAACACAACAAAAAGCTTCTAAACTTATAAACCAACTTGAGGCCTGCTTTAACCATACTAGTAAGTATTATTACAAAAAACAAAAGCGTATTTGTATGCCAGTCATAAACAAACGTCACATGCGGAGTTCCCCTAGGCTCAATATTAGGCTCCCTATTTGTTTGCCAACGGCAATCTTATTTTTAGTACACTGCTGACACATTTTTACAAATTTTATCACAACTATGATAAGAAAATGAAAATGAAATACTGATGGTGGTTAGAACTCCAAACTCTCCCTGACTTTCTTCTTCCAGAAACGTTTACTTTTCGATTCTGTTTGATTAAACTATTTAAGACATATTGAGCTGCTTCAATGCTAAACTATACTTTATCAAAAGTGCATTGGTATGGAGCGGAGCAGGGAGCTTGTGGCCTGCTGTTTGCAGTTTTCATGTCACAACAAATATTTTTTCCCCAACAGCATTTTTTTCATCTCCTCCTGGTTAATTAAGATTTGAAAAAAGACATACTCCGTTTCGTAACATGTCTGTAACATATCTTTACAAAGTCTCTGCCTTTACAGAGGCTGCAGATCTTAACTTTTCTTTATACACGTCCTCCATCATAAGAAAAACGCGACAAGAAAACATCAAAAACGCCATTTTTATTGGAGTGGGTCTTTAACTGCGCAAAAGCACAAACAAACACAATCAGGAGCTTCACCCGCACCTACTCTGTTTTCCCCTTTGCACCAAATCCACCAAGACGGCAGACATTGCTTTATGCATTCTCCATGAGCGGAGGTGTGCAGATGCAAGAACATGCACCCTAACAGCCCCCCCCTGAGCCTGTCAATTACCCCCAGGAGTCAATAAACCCAGGCGCATCTCATGCCATGGACAAACACATGCACAGGGCCATCTTACATGCTGGTGAAGGAGCAGTGGTGTCATGGATATGTATGACACATGCATACTCACAATCACACCTCAACACTGCAGAGATTTCCCCAGACGGCTGCTCTAAGCCTGCAGGAGGAGGATTTGACAGAGGTATTGTTTAACACAGATGTCAAAATGAGACAATGCTGCGCTGTGGGCCAGCTGGTGGGGGTTCTGACAGAGATGTTCACCTTGTTTTGCTTTAATTGACAAGTGAGCAAACTCTCAGTTTAACCCTCCCCGTCTCTTAGAGCGTCTCCTGAATCATCAAGTGGTGGAACATCTCAATTTAAGCAGCGACTCTCTTAGAAAAGGGTTTGTGGGGTCAAAGGAGGTTTTGCATTTCAATGTGCTGCAGTTTTTTGATATTTGGTAGATGGGGTGCATGCTGGGAATGTTTCCATTGCAGCAATGTGGCTGTGAAAATGCTGATCAATGCACAATTTTGAATGCTGCCACTAGAGTTTGTACAACAGAAAGTTTCTTAATCATAAATCTTAATTAAATTATTCAAATCAAATCCGGTTTACAGATAGTTTTGTCCCATTTAGGCCTGACTACTTACGTTATCTAATTTTCATAAACCACTCTTATATATGAACTGTTAAATTCCAGTTTTAAGTGTTTCTTTTGACAATTAACAAGCTAATCAACTGTTTATTTGTCCTTTAAATCTGATTTATGCAGGTTGAATGTTGACATTTTTGATTTTTTGCTTGTGTGGGTTTTCTCCGGGCACTATGGTTTCCACATGCCTCATAGGTTGAATAGTGGTTCTAAAACGCGTTAAATCTGAATGCTTGTGTTTGATTGATTGGTTCAAACATCCCCCTGACCAAGGAATGCAGCTTGTATTGAAGATGAATGAATCTATGTGGCCAAAATGTAACTTACGCTGCAATTTCTTACAGTTGTGGTGCAAGTTGATGATTAAAGAAATGACAGAAAAACAATAATAAATAAAAAATGACAAACTTTCAATGCAATTTAAGAGTCTGGAATATCCATCCATTCATCTCCGGAACCTGCTGAATCCATTTCAGGGTCTGAGCGATGAACAAAAACCAAGACATCACTAAAATATGCTGTAATGTATTTGAATTTCAACAGCCCATAGCAATATAGACAACAGAACAATATAGTCAACATGAAAGTGAAACTTCATATCTGAGATTCAGCAGCTCAAACGTGTTCAAAAGTTATTTTGAACTGGAGAAATTTGAGGATTAAAAACTAGTTTCTGTCTTTCATTTTCAACTTCTACCTGATGGGCACTTTTTCAGGTTAAGTGGACACATTTCTGTTTAAAAAAAAAAAAATCAGCTGCAGGTTGTTCAACACAGGAAGTCTCTGCCTTTACAGACGCTGCAGATCATGAGCTCAAGTCTTTATCACCATAATGACTTTTTTTTTATTTATATGTTCGGATTTTTTACTTGTTTTTCCTTTTTTAAATCAAAGTGTTTTTTTTATTTTACAGAGGAATTTACAGATTTTATTTGTTTTCTCTGAAGTAATACCTCCAGCCTGCTTCTTTTGACCTGATGAACTCCCTTTTTATTCAAATTTCAAAAGACAAAAAAAAAAAATAATTTGTTAAAAGTTACAAAAGTATTGCTTGAAAATAAATAAATCCATCCATTTTCTGACCCAGCTTGTTCAATTTTTGGGGTCACTGGACAGTTCAGTCTGTCGCAGGAAAACATTTTTACAATATTTTGAATGATTTTTTTCTGTACAAAACTGCTATTAAACAAACAGGTTTCTCTTTGCAACTGCATTAAATGGACAGACGCCGCCAGGGAAAACTTTTCAACCTGTATCCTACCTGGCTGGCAGCTACCACCCCCCCCCCCAAAAAAAAAAAAAAGTCTGACTGTCTGAAGTGTGGGACACATGAGAAAGGGAGAAAAGCAACATACATATGTAATCGCCTCCCCCAGAACCCGTCTGCCTCCTTCTGGTTACGCTCACAAGCTTGGAAGCAAAAAAACCCGAGTGCTTGGGAGGGAAAGACAATCAGACCATGATTGGCAGCAGCTTAACAAAACACCTGTCTGACAAAGACACACACAGGACCACGCAAACAAACAGCAGAACCTGTATCGTTCTGTGCCTCTGCAAATGGGGCAGAATTGGAGGACGTCTTCAGCCCACCGCTGCCTGTCCAAATTGGTGAAAGGGGGAAGCAGGAGAAGGCAGCATAACAGCAAAGGAAAATGAGTGTGGGACATTATGCAGAGGCAAACTATAAGCAAGGAGGAGCAGAAGATGCGGTGACATCAGACCTAAAGCCCAGAGATGGGGCTTGTTAGCGGGAGGCTCCATTAGGTTCGCCTCCTGCCCTCTACTCCCTTCTCCATTGTCCTCCTCACCTCTCCCAGCAGTCCTAAATTGGCCTCAAGTACTTCACCTGACTCCCCTCCCAACCTGCGCCGCTCATGTATATATGTATCACAAATCCCCTCTAGACACGGACAGATAGGCAGGCCAAGCATAACACTGGGTTCACCTCACAAAGGCAATTTGTTACGATGAACCGTTTGGGTCAAGTACCCTACGCTTTTCCCCTCAATTGTTTTAATCAGGCCAAGGTAGCGGGAAGGGAAAGGCTCGGAGGTACCTAAAGGCACCGCTCCCCCCCCCAGCCATTATCCTCCGGTGGGTGAATTGAGGATGTGGCTGTTAACAGAACCATTGTGGCAGACCATCAGTTAGACGAGTCAATTAAAGCCGCCCGAAACTTTTTTACATGCAAGCAACTGTTTGCAGCAAAAATTCACAGAACGAGACTGAGAGGAGTCGTGTGGAGAGGAAACCAACAGAAACAAACTATCCAACAAATAAGAGACTAATGAAGACAAAAGTTTGGCTGCCTACATCTATGTTTATTTAAATGTACATGTATTTGCCTCACCTGATTCTTGCTGTTTTCAATCTCACTTTTCCCTGTAGACTGGTGTTAAGTTGATGTTTTGAAACATATTTTAATTATTGAACAAGAACTTTGAAGGGAGTATAAAACAACTTAAATATAAGTGACAGGGGTTCTGATCTTACAATCATTTTGGGATGTTTCCTCCTTTAAAAATCAACAAGCAAAAAGTGAAAACAATGAGTTTTCAAGAATTATTTGCAATTTCACACATTTAGAATTTAATTGTATATTCTTTTTATTTACATGGATTTTATAGGAATATAGCTTCCTTATGGTTATATTGTAAACAATGACGTGGCCTTTACTTGTGTTCCAAACAGGAAAACAAGAACCCGGTGGCTCCAAGAAGCCAAAAATCCCATGGACTTCTGTAGAAAAATAAACCGCTATTAGTCATTCTATTTTTCTATTCTTGATCTGCTAGTTTTTTTTTTATTTTAGCACGTTCTTGCTAACCCTAATTTTATTTTGGTGACATTTGTTTCTGTGGAAGTGCAAGTATTTCAAGTTAAACAGTCCAATCAGATGCCTCAATAAAATTATTTGGCCGAGAGTCAAAAGTTCGAAGCATTTGATTGACAGATTCTTCTGAGCCGTTTTTAAGTGGTAAGGGTGGGGACTACCGACAAGCTCACTCCTGATTGGTGAGAGGAATTTCCATGGAAATGATGACTCAGACCGATTGGGACCAATCTGGTTCCAACATGACAACATCCTTGTTGCAAAAAAGAAAAAAAAAATAGTGACTGAAAAGACTTCATTTTATTAGGAGGCAATAAGTCATTTTCTATAGGTGACGTCAAACTCACTCAGTCCAGTTATCATATACAGTCAATGACTACAAGTTTTTTTGGCTTGAAGATTCTTGCTTGAGAAGGAACGAAAGATGAATATGTCTCAACATTCAGCCCAGTCTCTTTCTTTTTCTATAGTTCAAAGCCATGACACCAGTTCACACTGTATGAATACCACCGACACCAATAAAAATTGTGTTTTTGGTGTTTTTAACATGTTCTTGTGGCATTTTTCTCATGATGGAGGAAATGAAGAAAATTATGCTTAAAATTGCATTTCTGAGTATTTCTTTATTCAAATGGTTGTGAATCGGGAGCAGATGAAAAAAAAAGCTGGCATTTGGCTCTAAACTGTACGACTGCAGAGCTCCAATATTGCTCCACATTTTTCTTGCACCAGTAATGCCAAGATGTGAGGGACTCTAAGCTAGCTGGAGAGAGTAAACAAAGGGATGATGGGAAATGAGGACAGGCTTACTGAACTGCAGAAACTTTGTCCTAGAAAACAAGACAGATTTTTTTTTTTAAATGTTCTATTACAGCGCGATTAATGTCACATATTTGGCTCTCATCCGAAATGATTCAGGGGAAGAGCAAATAAACAGCAGATATAAAAGAGCAGAAAATTCTCTCTTTCAGATCAAAACAAACATCGATGTCCTGCAGCTGAATGATGAATCTAGGAATATGCGGTCAGATGGTCATATTCCGATGAGAACATTTTAAAGTATGTAAAAATAAAGCAGACACACATCCCATGTCATTAAATCTAAATTGAGAGTTAAACTATAACGCCGCACATAAACATAAATTTATAGACAACATACAATAGTAAAGTAATAGCATCAAATTCTTTTTGGTTCTGAAAACCAGGAACATCTTTGAAAATTCTTCAAATACAAAGTAAGGAATTTCCAACGTCAATGCCGGCATCACCCTGGTAGCGTGCCACCGACAGACGTAACCATAGAGCAAAGTGAAGGTGCTTTTGTTTGGTAGCATGAACTCAACCACCCAGTGGATTCTAAACAGAGAAAATGAAGCCTGAAAAAGGACAGCACCTTGACAGGAGTTTACTCCACCCACCTCAACAATGTTTATAAGACAGGCGATTGGGCGGGAGGAAGCAAAGTGACAGTTCTGTGGAGTCCACCCACCTGCCAATCAAAAGTCACATGATGCAGCAATTTAAGCTTTAACACAATCAACTGAAAGCTGACTTTTTAACATTAGATTCCCTGAGAATTACTTTTTTTTGCAAACAAATCCCTGTGCTTTGGACACCAGTTGAAGACTTTTACTAACAATATCTAAACATATGAATTCAGTTATCCATGTTTTATGTGGTGCTCTCACCTTTTGTGTTTTTGTGGGTGTGATCCAAACAAAAACAGTTTTAGACATGACTGCTGGTGTACAAAGCTGAAGATATAAAATTAGATCAGGGTTTTTGAGGGAGTTGGAATGACGACAAGCACAGTCAAGTTTAAGTGGCTGTCAGGTTGCTGGTAACCTCGCAGACAGAAACAGGTTGAACCATCTGGCAAACTGACTGTGCACTTCAAATAGGGCATCGATGGAAAGTTACATTTGAGAAAAGAAAATCTCAGAACAGAGACTGTTCCATGTTTTGTCAGGCAGGCCATGAATCTTCTTTGAGTTGTTGAAAAGGTTTCCTGAAGTTCATTATTTCTAAACCAAATATAACAAGCTTCAGAAATTCACGACTCAATTTTTCTGTCTTGAAATATTTCCGTTTTCTTGCTTGATACAAATGAACAGATGTACTTTATACATCCTTATTAGGAATTAAGGATGCAACGATTTACTTTTTTCACAATTTGGTTCAAACCTCGAATTTTGGGTCAGTTTTGTTTCGGTTCAATATAATTTGTGTGCAAAAGAAAAACTAAAAATTCAGAAAAATCTTTTTTTTATCTGTTATAAAACAAGTTACAATGAAGAAAAATATTTCAGTTAGCTCATACTAAGCCCAGTGTAATGTAATAAAACAAAGGATAAATCCTTAATCTTAGCATAACACAAATTCAATGTAAACATGCAAATGCATGCAGGAGGGATGCAACTTTCCCCACAATTCGATTCGATGGTTGTAAGATATGATTTGTTTTCAAATTTATTATGAACTAAAAGTTTCCAAGCTCTTGTAAAAATGTTGAAAAGATAAAACTGTTTATGAAATTGAATGAAAAGTGCTTTATGATACAACTCAAGTATTTTTTCTCCAAGTCTGGAACGTTTGTTTTTTAAACACAAAATTGGGAAACTATGATCAAAAATTGTTATTGGGTCATATTTTATCTAAACTAATACAATCAAGTGAAGGAAAATGAAAACACTTGTCTCCTTAAAACATGGGCGGGCCAAAGTCTTCCTTCTCCAGATCCATTAACAATTTTACAATGGAAAAAATATAGTTGGAGAGGGACTTTAAGTTACATTCCTCATTAATTCGGTGCTTCATTCTTTAATATTCACTTTCATTTCTGTTGTTCTGATCCAAAGTCAAGCCCAATCTCCTCTAAGAATGTTCTTGTGTGCTCTGAGATCACGTGCGCCTTCCCATGTTTTTACAGTTACTATTCAGTGCTTCCCAAACGTTGACAGTTTACCTTTGACTGCACTGTTTTCATTTTCTAATGCTGCAGCTGCTGCTCAAGTGTGCACATTGGTGCATTGTGCTTCCCCTTACGAGCATGCTACACTGACAGTGGTGATTGACAGGCCGGCCTCCAGGGCATCCTGTCATGCTGTGGAAGGAAATGCTGACAACTGGAGGGAGGAGGAGCAGAAATGCTTCAGGTGTAATTACAACGTGCTTCTGCTCTTCCAACTAAACGCAACACGATGTAGATCAAAATCATTCCTGTCGCTCTGCAAGAAAAGTTTCCTGTCAGGTAATGATGGTTAAGCACTAAATTACTGTGGGGGGGTGACCTGAGGTTTGAAAGAAATACTACTGATGACCGTGATAGCATCTACAAGGTGATTTATTCACTTCCCTAAAAGAGAGGCAGCAAATGAACCATACAGATTTATGGTTTGTTTACCTTAGATCCACTCAAGTTAAAGATTTTTGTAATAAACAAACCTTAGAAAGCAATTCCTAAATAGACATTTTGGGGTTATTCCCAGACAGATTAATTTTGTTTCTAAATACCAGCAGGTGTGTGAGTGTCCAGCTCTAAATCTGAGCTGAATAATGGGTCCTATCCACCTAAAATATAGATAGAATGAAAAAAGTGGCAAGACAAAAGCCTTACAACTCTGACAAAATGATACGTTGCATACTTGAACAAAGAACATTTGACGCATGCATGAAAGAAGAAAGCTCGCCGAGCAACTCCAGCTTCGTTCTCCCAGATACCCATGTAAGCTTTATTTATTCAAGCCACAAATTAACCTTCTAGGGAGCGAGGGAGACGGAACATTGTAAACTTTAGATCAAAAAAGGAAAATGTATCATAACTGAGTCATAAACGTATGACAAAGAAACATACTGTGAGTACTAGTTAGTATTTTAAGAAACAGAATGACTTTTTAATCAGAATAAAGTGTAATTTGTCATACACACATAATAAAATGTGTCGTGAAATATATTGCACAACTGTCCAACAGGGTAAAAGGTCTAAGTATAAAGTTGCATTCACACTGGACACGATTAGTACGTCAAATTTGCATCCGCAGCCCCCTTTCACCGCGTGTCAAATTTACGGCTCGACGCCTGTCCTAAAATGTCCTTGTTCATGTTAAGCTGTCCACCGAGAGGCTGGCTAGGGTAGCGGGTTTGATTGCTCCAGCTCCATGGGCTCTGTGACTGGCTAGCGACCTCTCCAGGGTCAGTAGCTGGGACAGTCCCCGGCAACCCCGTTGCCCCAGTGGATTAAGAAAATTGGTGGAAGTTCAGGATGAAAACCCTTACATCGAGGGGCCATATTGGATCTTTTTTTTCTACCCGCTGATCGAGTCACTGAAAGCATCATGTGCCCAAAACTGAGTCCCTGATTGGTTGACGTGCTGCGTCAACGTCGCCAAACTTCAGATTTTTTAAAGTCTTGACACGCCGCGCCCGATGCTGGATTCATGCCTGCTGGACCCAAGATCGCATCTGTACATTGACTGAACATTAAAACTCTACACCCCTGCTGCACAAATCACACCCGGTGTGAATGCATCTTAAGACCAGTTAAGTATAATAATAATTTCAATAAGTATGACAATATAGACTACTGTATGGCACAGACAGTGGCTCTTTGTCACAGGTTCTAAAAATGAAAGGTGAAATCTGTAGAATTACAGATGTTTTAAGACTGTATAACCTCTCACTACACACTCTACACACTTTTAACAGACACACATGAACATTTTCACACCATTCTCTCTTGCTTGAACTCTTAAAGTTCTAACCTTCGTAAAAAAAAATGCCCTAAGTTCAGTATTATTGAAGGAAACAAAAAATCTGATTGCGATCCAAGATTGCTGCAACTCTGGCAAGCTCAACGCACAGCGACTTGAAACCAGGGTTCCTTTCCTGGGGGTGCTATGATCTTACTCTAGTGTTTCTCCCTAGACAAGACCCTTCACACCTGATTAGCTGCAGCTGTATGTATGTAGCTGGTCCCCAGCCGGGATAACATACAGGGTTATGTCAGGTTTCCACGTTCAAAACTCTTGCATTTAAGCATCGCTGCACAAGTTTTTAAGTCTGCTTTTAAGCTCGACGTACAAAACACACAGCCTTTAAACATCCCACAGCACATCAAAAGTTAAACTAGTAGAACTTTGACCAATCAGGGACTCAGATTTAGGATTGACGTATGGGTAGTGTCAACCATTTGAAAATTAATGATGAAGGAGAAATGAAAACTTGCCGTTTTGTGCCCAACCGGAATGATGCGACACCAAGTCTTTTACATAAAAGAAAGAAAAAGTCTGGAGCTAGATTTTGACATTTCACAGCAAGCGTCATCCAACTGTGAGCACATGTGCTAGCGTCGGGTCACAACAGTCCAGTGTGAAGACCGTATGCTTAAAGTGCCTTCTTGAATGCCCGCCCAAGTGTAAAAGTGTCCACATGCTGCAAAGTGTTGATAGGATTTAAGGTGTCAATACTGTAAAGAGATCATGCAGTGTTTCCTGTTGAAACAGTTGTTACTTTAGCGTTTTATCTTTTTTTTTTCCCCAGAGGGTTTAGAAGTCGCACATCAAAAATGTTCCTAACTATGCCAATTTTTGATGCGAGTGCAGCAAACATGTTTGGACCAATCAAATCATAGGCATATGTCAACACGTTTGGCTTGGAAGGCCTTTCAACATCAGTTCATTTCTGCTCTGTTCACAGTCACACCCATTCTGCTGCCGTAAGATCTTTGTGCAAAATTGTCTGAACCCTCATTACCCTTCTGACATGCCCAGGCTGTCATCTTCCCTCACTACATTCATGCAGTGCGTCGTTCATCACGTGCAGCCACAAGAAGGGATGGAGATTTGCACATTTCTGCCATGTTCTTTGCTCATGGCGTAAACAGAAAGATGGTGTAAAATGTGGTTGTAAATGCTTCAGAAGGAAAGTCGTGTGGGGCGTTTGAGAGATGGACTTCTATTTAAGTGCTTTTTCTCTTTGAAAGGGATTATGTGCGTTAAGTTTTTACCAGCCATGGGTGAGAAAACACAACAGAGAGCTTCTGACTTTTGTATAGGGTCTCCTAATGATACTGTGGCTTAATAAAGATCATTTACCTGGATTTCATGCCATGACACCAAATCCTTTTGCTCTCAACTCGTCTCCTTCCTGCACTGGAGAAGAATTAAAATGATTTAGGAGATTGTACGTCTGTTGCTTTGTAATTAAAGTGTCTTACAGGACTTAAAAAGCCCATTAAAGTCACTCCTCTGTGGGTCTTTGCTGAAGTTATGAAAGTAACGGCTCTAATTTTAGTGCGGGTTCACAAATTATTAAGACAGACATTTATGATTTCGAAGGCAAATCCTCTCAGGGTGTCAGCATGCTTCTGTAAACTGTATTTTCTGCGTCTTTGAGGTGGATTTAACAGGTGAAATCAACAGGAAATGAGGGCTTTCACCCGGATTCTGGGGTCTTTTGACTTCATGAGAACATTGTGTTGTTTTTGCGTTTTCTGTACAGATGCAGCACGCAGGCATTCTGTGCAAAGGAAAGCCGCTTTCTAAAGTGTGTGAACGGTGCATTTTGTTTTGACTAGCGTTGTGACAGAATTGTTGCTCTGCCAGTGGGGCTGCTGGTGTGTTGATGGAGGCAGGTTAAGAGTGTCAGTCTTGCATCACACTGCTGCCCTGCCTTAACTGTTATTACTGCAGCTATTCAAAGGCTCCTCTGACACTTTGACACTCACATTGTACCAGGATGTGAGTGTTTGTGTGTCAGGTCCAGTTTTTAGTGACTCCTCCCCTGCGTGGCTGTGGTTTATTTTTGTGCGTTCTTTGTGTGGTGTGCGTTTGCGTGTTTCCCAGCTCGTCATTGTCTGTGTGACTAAACAAGAAAGAGGCGAAACATTTGATTCCAGGCCGTCAGACCTGGAGCGAGACCTCCATTGTTTCTGTGTAACTCAAACTGAACAGCAATTCTAATACTTACTAGCTAATAAACAGCAGGGGAAGTTATTTCTACCTTGATAAGCTGCTCTTTGACTCCGGATAAACCATGTTGACAGTCAAGAGAATAAGTCAGATTAACATGTTGGTGTAGATTATAATTGATTTGAGACTTGTTAATCACTTCTTTCCAGATTAAAAGATGAGAATGAAATCAGCAGGTTCCCCTCTCTGCTTGTTGATCTTTTGTAAAGCCACTCTTAAAACTCTATGTAAGCCTGGAAGTATTTTACTGGATGGTTGCCCTATGAAGCCATGCTTAGCTTCGTGAGGCAATGACAGCAGGGAAAACTCACCCGGGCATGTCTAATAAACACAAACACCTAAAAACACAGCTCAGGATTAGAGCCTTCCAGCAGTGTTGCTACATGCTTCACTGCATAGATGGGGGAACGTTTGATTCCGTTTTTCACAGGACTTCAAAAGTCTCATGAGCCTTGGAGCCACATTAGAGAGATGTCACCAGATCAACAGAAACAAAGCCGACTGTCAGTGACTTGTGAAACAAAAGAAATGTGATAAAGATACACGAGCACAAGCTTTCTGTGAATGTAACAACAGAAATACTTCACATCGTAGTTTTAGACCTTTCTAGAGGAGCAGTGACAGCTGACAAGTTGACATTTAATGGTTCATCCGTGTGTCTTACTGTACATGTCAAACACTGTCATGATATTTTGACAATCAACATGAAGTAATTTGAATGAATTTTAGTCCTTGACTTTGCAGCCCTGCAATTATGGAAAGTTTCACCTTTGTGTAGTTTAAATCACTGGTTATGAAAAATACTTTTTAAAACAAAAAAAAAATGTTTTAATGAACATTTGACAAATAGATTAGGGAATTTCTCCTTGTGAGAATAATAAAGCTCAATTCTATTCTAAAATAAAAATAAATATATATTTTTGTATTATTATGTTTCTAATATATAGAAGATATAAACAATCTTCAAAAAAATATTTGAATTAAAGTAAAACGGCTGAGTCTCACTTGCATTTTTGCTAGAGACGTTTTTTTAAAGTGTAAAGTCTGTGAGTGATTTTCTTGTGCCTCCTAACATATTTTCTAAAAGGAGACAGATGTGAACACACTGTAAAGCCATTTTTAAAAATAACAGCTGCCACTGAAAGTAACAAAAATCTGCAGCTGGATTGCTCAGTTGGGTACTTGCAGGGATGTCACATGGGAAACAAAGCTTTGATTCCCAGGGAGTGCAATGAGCTTCATCCATCTTCACCGTGAGCAAGACCCTTTGGACTACAAAGGCCTGCAAGTGGATTCATCAGAATGGAGAGGAGCAGGGAACTTGTGCTCCGCCGACTGAAGCACCTACGTCACGTTTTCACCTGCTCCTGATTCACAACGATTTCAATAAAGAAATGGATCCTAAATTAGAAAAATGCTACAAGAACATGTTAAAAACACCAACAACAAATCCAAATGCCCTTAGAAAGATTCCTCACAGTTTCTTATAGAAATCCAAAAAACGTTAAAGTAGAAATGACAAATTATTTCAGAGACATTAGCAAATGCTGTTTGTGAGTTTCTGTAAATAATTACAACGACCAAAGAAACAACCACAAAAGACTGCTATGAATTCACTTTTTTTTTTTTACTGTGACTCAGATGCATCATAGATCAAAAGCTGCAGCAATCGTCCCGACAGCCTATATTTTAAAAAGCAGCGAGATAGCATGAACAGACTTAAACGTGGCATCATTACTGTATTTATATTTCATAAAGTATGAAGATTTTTGCAGAGCATTCTAATCCTAAATGATATGCTGGGATAATAATGGATTACGACCATTTTGCCTAAACACTAATTATTCCGTAAGCTGTTCAAATCTAGACAAAGAACTGTAATCACAGTGCAGTCCCATCCAGCGACTGATCTAAAAATCCATTATCTAATTACAAACTAAAAGGCAGCTCAGTGTTGGCACAGTTGCATTTAGGGAAACAATGTTAATATATCATCTCAGGCACTTCTAAGGGTGGGCCATATTTACTATCCTGCCATAATAACCCATTATCAATTCCCTTTGTAGTTGAGGATCCTGGAGGCTCATAAGATTACAACAGGAACATTTACAGGTGTACGCTTAGACTTTTGTCTGTGCTTGTGTTCTCTGCTGCTGCCAGGACTTCAGGTTGAGCGGCGAAAAAAACAAAATCACCAGTTATTGCCCCAAAGGAGGCAGCAGGGATTCAGCAGACGCACGGATGTGGACTCTCTCTTCCGCAACACACTCCGCCACCGTCCCGAACAAATTGGCAGGATGGCTTCATGATACAAATTCAAAAGATGCAGAATCTGCTGGTCTCGAGGCAAATCTCAGCACATAGGTGCGTAAACAGAGGTTGAAGCCTAAGCAGCAGAGAAACAGGATTATGTCTGCCGCACCAAATCCACCCAATCCCTATTTTACCCCCAAAACGTCTCTGTTTTCCTGTGTTTGCTTCCACCTCAAGCACATGTGATGACCAGGCAAACTCTTAACAGGCTAAATGAGGGCCACTTAGGGATCCGATTTAGGCCGAGATAGCAGAGCGACATGGTGAGGACTTAAGGTAAGTCCAAGGGAAGTCCCTGCTCTCTTGCTAGCTTTTCCTGTGAGCTTTTTAGGCATTCTTCTGTTGCTCTCTCCTTTCAGTTCCAGCTCACAAAGGACTCATGTGGAGCTCGGGTGCCACATCTGAATAATTTAGACTAACATGACGTCGCAACAAAAGTAAGGCTGACACTAAATCCTCCTGCTGTTTGTCTATAAATAAAAGGTACATTTGAAAAAAGCTTAAGAAGTGACCTACTGAAGCTGTTTGCTTATATTTTTACTAAATCTTCAGCAAAAACCTTCACAGTGACTAAGACATGGTCACAAAAAGACAGAGTTGGCAGCTCTGCAGAAACTATGTCCTGGAAAATGACGCAGGTTTTTGAGTTTGACTAAAAATGTCATAATCATAGTTAAAAACCACTGGGAACACTTTGAAAATAGATCACAAGATGATCAGAGTGGGAAATTAAATTGGAGTCAACCTGCATGTTTTGCCTCTGAAGGGAAGCCAGTGTGAAAAAAAAATACAAACAACACTTTTTGTTTTTGCCCGAGTTGTCATAAGATGAACTCAAAGATCTGAAACATTTTCTACAAAGACAACATAACAGTTTCTCTCAGTTACTGTTCACAAATCCGTCTACATCTGCGATAGTGAACACTTCTCCTTTGCTGAGATAATCCATCCCGCCTCACAGGTGTGCCATATCAAGAGGCTGATTTGACATAATGACTATTGCACAGGTGTGCCTTAGACCAGGCACGATGAAAGGCTGCACTGAAATGTGCTGTTTTGTTTTATTGTGGGGGCTTGGGGATTCAGAGACCCGGTCATTATCTGGTGTGACCACCATTTGCCTCGCAGTGCAACACGTCTCCTTTGCATAGACCTGATCAGGTCGTCTATAGAGCCTCATGGTAGCGGTGGTTATAGTATGTATGAGTCACTCAGTGCTTCTTATGTTGGATTTTGCTTTGACTGCAAAAATGGCAAATGTAGCATTAAAAAATGTCTCTAAGCTGGACTTTCAACTTTCAAAAACGTTTCTGTGTCATTTTGCCCTCTAGTTAAATTGGATCTCTGTGTATTTAGTTGTCATGTCAGGGGCACCACAGCACACGCATTGCCTACAAAAAAACAAAACAAAAAACAAACGCTCTGTTCTAGGTTATTTCTTTAAGTAACTGACCTCGGGCAATTTGAGAAAAAAATAAGGTGGGTTAGGAGCTAAATGATCTGGTTGGGTCAGACAGGCTCCAGTCTCCCTTTCAATCCAGGAGACACACGAGCCGGCCCGAGCCTCAATAAAAGTTCCTGCAGGCCAGACTGGGGGCCCCGGTGCACAACCGGGCCGGCAGAGGCCCTTCAATGGCAGGCAGAATGTGCGGGTCATTCAAACATGTGACGCTCAGTGTAGTTACGTTAGTTATGTTTAGTGAGTTATGTATCGGAGGATGCTCGACTGGTCGTTCTGCATGTCAATCAAGTGAAGTACTTAACAGTGAGGATGATTATAGATGACAATTTTTTCAAACTATATTTTTTGCTTATTTACTTTTAATGGCCTGTGATCTACCCACACACCCTCAGCGTAGTGGGCAGCACTACTTTAAAAAATTATCAAACAGAAAAAAAAAATGCTGGAAAAAAATAGCAAAAAGCAGCAAAAGTAAACAGTTTTCGGCATTCAATATTAAAAAAAAAAAAAAATCATGAACAAGATGTTTAAACAACTTATGAAAACCAAAAGAGCTCTTCCGATGACTCTAACGTGAGGGAATAAAGCTGCCAAACAGAAAAGAAAAGAACAAATATTTAAGAGGGACAAAAGTTTTGCCAACAGTATGTCCAACTGAGTTAATCATCCGTTTCCTTATAATTAGATATTCAATTTTGTTTTCAACATCAATCAAATAAAGTGGTAAATGTGCTTTGTCTGAAAGAATGAAATATGTTAACATTCCTATTATTTACAGTTCTTTGGGGAAAAAAAAAGTTTACTTGTATGATGAGATACACATATTTGAGAGACAGTTTAAAAACAACCTCAATTATCTACCTCTCCTTGAAGACCTAAGAGTTACAAGAAAACTGCTGCAAAAAGACCCCGACTGAGATCGTTTGTTTGTTTTACCTTAATCTACTCATAAACTATTGATTTTTAACCAGTGATTATGTGAAATTATTGGCTTTTCTGCTTCAAAAATCACATGATGTTGATGAATCTGAAAGGAAAACATTGTTTACTCCTTTTTCAGGTTGGATTTTCTTGTCTTCGTAGTCTTAGGTTCTATGACAGAACGTATTTGGCACACGAAGCAAACGTTGACATTGAAAGTTTAATCGCATGGGATTTTCTCTTTGGAAGAGAAAACACAACTGAAGCAACATGCCGTCACGCCCGTTTGATCAAAAGAAATCAAGAAGTCGAAGAAAAAAGGCAGAAGTAAGGACGCCCGTAAGGAATCAGCTTTAATAATACAGTACATATGGGGGAGTCACAGTATTGTGGTGAATTTCTTCTGTGCAAGTCTAAAACATTAATTCAGGATAATAGTAGCTCAGTAGCCTAGTGGTTTAGCGTCCACCCTGAGTCTGGTTGGTCAGGGGTTCAAATCCATTATAAGGTCAAACCAAAACTCTAAAAAATGGGATCCAATGCCTCCTGCTTGATGTTTCCCGTTAGGAATGATGGAGGACATATATAAAGAAATTTAAGTTTACAAATGCATTTCCGAGTATTTGTTAATTCAAATCACGGTGGTGGAACTGGAGCAGACAAAAAAAATGCAGTTTGTATTTGTTATGTAGAAAATACGCTGGGCTGGCCACAAGCTCCCTGCTGCCCTCCACACAGAGAGGGGAACGGAGGGCGGGGTTGCTCCGTGCCAACAGTCCCACCCACAACTCAGAGGTAAATTTCTAAATAACTCCTGCCACTCTGCAGAAACTATGTCCTAGGAAAAAAAACAACAGTTTTTTAAAAATTATTTTGGCTTAAAGCGATGTAATCATAATTTAAAGACCACTGGGAACCATTTTACAATAGATCAAAAGATGATCAGAATGAGTATGTACCGTCTTTTTATCTTTTAGTATCCGATTTGAACAGAGAACCCTGATGTCATTGCCGTTTCTACTGCCATGCCCACTTGAAAATGGAGGTAGCCCATTGCACACTTTCATTTCAGTTTGAAGAAATATTACTAGTTAAGTTTGCATTTCACAAGTTGAAATTTATTCATTAACACTTTTGCACACTTTTACTGCTACTGTGAGGTCAAAACAGGCCTCCAGGAACTACAGCCTTTATATACAGTCAGGCAATTGGGCAGGTACCATCTACCCAGCTTTTCCAGGGGGGAAATAATCAATAAACTTACTTAAATTATGTGTATTGGCTTTGATTTAGTTGGGTTGTCATGCACTTGTGTTAAATTATATTTATGTTTTTTTGTTTTTTTTAAGCTAAAACCCCCAAGTTTGTCTAGTTTGTCTGTAGTTTTTGTTGAATGTTTTGAGTTTCCCCCATGTTTTTAAAGTGGTTTGATCCACCATAATTGTCCATGTGTTTCTCCTTGGTAGGTCAGTGGATTTCTGTTAGTTGATCTGTTCTGACGGTTAAGTTAAAGTTTAGTCATGCTGCTGAATCGATTTTTTTTTTCAGTGGAAATCTTTTTACAGTTTGTATATTTTCTGTATTTTTTAGTAAAAAAAAAATTTGTTGAATTAATTTTGATGTTATTTGTAGTTTATTCATTTCCATGACAGGAGTTGTAATTAAAAAAAAAGTGATGCAAATAAAGAAAAATGTAAATATCTCAGAATTGGTAATTCTCTCAAAGAACCTGTGGACCCGCCCTGCTCATTGAGATCACAAGATTTTATTAAATTGTATTCACACTAAAGTTAACTTAGTGTTATTTCAATTCAATTCAATTTTACAGTTAAAGTAGTTTTGCCAGAAAATTATAGTAAAAAAGTATATATTTTTTTTAAATTGAGATCAGAATTTATGCCTCCAAGTTTAAAGGTTCAGTCAAATGGTGAGTAACAAAAATCAAAGAAAACAGTCATGGAAATTGAAATAAACATGATTTGTTTTTTTAGTAATTATTTGCAGTGACTTGAGAAAACCTTGGTTGTTACTTAATAACAAAACTGACAATAATTGATTAAAAAAAGGACTGTGACAAATGCTCCAGTCATACAGGATTAGAGAAAGTGCATATGTCATCAATTGGGACAACAGGTATCTATCTTATGCATGCAGTTAAACGCAACGATAAATGTAGAAATATTCAAGAAGCATAAAATTCATCTAGATTAAATCATGAATTATTAGTTAAAGCCATCATGCTTTGTACCAAAAAAAGTTTACTGCCTTGAGTGGAAGAAAAATAAGATTTAAATTAGTCATAATTGCATTTTTGTTTTTAAATATGGGTAAAAATTGGCATCTCATTAGTGTACATTAAAAAAAAAAAAAAACAAGATACCCACAGTCATGGTCTTTGGCACAAAGTGCTTGCATTAAAGAGTAAAAAGTTTTCTTGTGGCCTCTTTTCCTTCTAAGCTGTTAGTTTCTGATTCTGTCAAGCTTTTGTGAGGTGCAAAGAACAGTTTTGATGTCACCATATATCTTCCTGATCTGTATGGCTCCGCTCTGGCCCTCAGGTTTTACTTAAAGAACCACAAATTTAGGACCAGGCTTATGGAAATCAGGGGAAATATACAACCTCTTTTGAGGGTTTTCAGACAGAGCAAGCAGGAAAATGCAACTCGTAGAGAAGTCATGTGAATTTTGTGTCTTGAAATTGCACACATGATGTTTTTAAAGAGGAATAACAATGACAGCATGTGAAAATCCTTTATTTTTATTGGTTTTGATGCAATCTTTATCACATAAACCTAATTTTGGATGCTTGTTGAGTCATTTTTTATTATCAAATGGCTTAAAGTTTTATTTACATTCTTGACATTTTTAATTAAAAAAAATGAGAATGAAAAGAATCAGAGCATCCTTTGGTTGTAATAATTGTTCTTTCTGACATGAAAAATCCACTTTTAGCTGTGTAACAGCCACAAGATTCACATAAATGTTGACTACCTCGTAAAAAGATACCCTTAATTAACTTAAGCTGTATTCAGACTGCACATATTTGGTTCCCTTAAAGTGAACGAGAGTTTGTTTCCTTTTCAAGCATCTATTGCTCATTAGGCGCGCCACTGAAGCTGCAAATTATTGGGACCCTGACAAGTTTATATTTCAATGTGTTGCCATTCAGAAAAATGCCAAATTATTTCATCCTTTTTTATTGTTGATACTGGGGTTTTATTGGTACACTTAAAAAATATTTATCAATCAAAATTAAATGCATTTTTACCAATCTGGCAACGGCCTTTTTAATTGAGAGTCTAAAAGTGAAGAAACTCATGTTTTTTTACTCTTATGCATAACTCTACAGTTAATCCTTAAAACAAACCCAAGTTCGTGGTTTATTATATGGAAGCCTAATTCATTCACCTTCCACTGTGTGTACGCATCCAGCTCCACACCACAGCCCAGTTATTCAGAGGGATCTGTCCTGTATACACAAGAAACTGGCACATGCAAATTCTTTGCTTTGCATTCAGTCACCGCGGTTAAACACACGCACACTACTAAAATGGTTCACCTTAACCACTGCGTATTTAAATAAAAATACACCTTTACCAAGAAGCACAAAAGGACAACAATCTGGAAATGTAAAAGCTTGTTTCTCCTTGATATCTCAACCAATTAATCGTGCCTGTCTGTCACCGCTGCCATCTGCCTTTGGCATGAACACAATGATGGAGCTCTCGCTCATTTATCAGCAGTGGCATGTTGTAAAGGAGCCAAGTCATTCCTTTACATGCAACCCAAACAGACGAGCCTGCCTCCAACTGGCATTGTTTTCATTCTAATCAGGTAGAGCTGGTTGGTGAGAATTCGTGGTGGAGGTAGAGATGTATCTGAACAGGCAGAGGAGAGCATTCACTTCTCAGAGACTCTTCCAGAGTACAGTGTGCTGGAACTCACATGCTAAAATGCCAGCAGATCAGAGAAACAAATCAGGTGTGCAGAAACGCAGGGCCAATCAGAAAAAACGGGGCACACGGCCAGCACCAAAAAGCATTAAACTCACGCATCCTGTGAGCTTACAAAGCAGGGCAGTTTAGAAAGCTGACAAAAGAGAAGCAATTCGTTACAAGACTGGCCGAAAACGCCCAGAGGAAGAAAAGTGCACACCTACTGTAGCAATGTCAGCGCACAATTACTACACCCACATGAGCATCAGTCATTCAGACCACAACGACATTAAATACAATGTCTCACAGTTGTGTTTACCTGAATAGAGTGCAACCTTTTGTTAACCTTTATATAACTGCTTAAACATATATGCAGCTTTTACAGAGTCCCTTTGTCTTCTCTTGCTCTGCACTGATATTTTGATCGATCATCAAACCTGCATGAATGAAACCACCGCTGTTGGCAGCTGACCGCTACTGCACAAGCTTTGTTCCAGAGCACCACAACACTGTTTACATGGAGTCACTCAGTGAGCTTTTCGGTTTAAAATGGCTTACAAGGAGCAACATTACACCTTCAGAACGTATTTAGACTTTTGTCTTCTGGCTGTGTGAAGTGTTGTTAAAAATAAGCAACTTTAAAGAGACAAAAAAAAAAAGACTGATGCCTTTATTTTTTTAAATTGCTTTGTACAGTATCCTTAGATGCTTTGAAAGGCACTTTTTAAAGACCGACTTTGATGAAAATGGTGGTTTAAACATGTTCTTGCTGCATTTTCTGATGGCAAAGGAAATATATATGAAGAAAATTAAGTTTAAAATGTTATTTTTGAGATTTCTTAATTCAAATCATTGTGATTCAAATCATTGTGCTGTTTTTCTGGCTGGGCTGGAGCTTGTACTCTCTGCTCAAAAAAAGGATTCAAACATAATCAATATAAATAAAGTTTAGCCTCAAATACAGAAGGGATTTATACAAATATACACCTTATGTGTCAGAAGTTACTGATTTACAATTTTAATGTAAAATCAAATTTATTGACCAATTTTAGGAGATCGGGCTAAAAAAATTGGTGTAAACACTGATATTCATGTTGTGAAAAAGGTTTTGACAAACTGAAAAAAGATTTAAATCTTTGTGTTTGCAGCCTGCATGGCACCATTAAGGTTTTCACTGTGTGTTTAAATGCAACACAATGCAATGAAATAAGAGCACAGGTTCTTCCAAATAAATCCACCTAAAATTAAGCAACAATTTTGGTGCAGAAAATTTATTCTTAAGAGAACATTTTTCACAAAGCTTCTTCAGTGAGACGTAACTAAGTAAATGTAGTTAGTTACTATTTACCCCTGCTTGTGACCTTGCTCACCGTCCATCTCTTGTAAGGCCCTTCTCTGCTATCTGCTTACTCCTTTCTAGAAAAAGAAATTTTAAAAAAGTGCTCCTTAGAATTTGGACACAATAAATCCACAGCTTCAGAGGATTCTAGTTTTTTTCTTCTATGAAACACTTTAAGTTTACGGCGAGGAATTAGAATTTTCCAAAGAACAGATCGGAGATTTGACCTTTGTATGTCTGTGAATCAGAAACAATACTGACTTATGATGTGCCAAAAAATATGGCAGCTAATTCTCATACATTAACAAGCACTGTGGTGATCTATTAAAGGTGAAAAACAGTGGACTTCAATGTTTGATATAAATAAATTGCAAACCTTTTAACATTAAAAGATTTTTTTTGTAAACAGCAGGTAGACTGATAAAATAAAGTGAGATGTGTCCGAATTTAAGTATTTAAACACAAATCTTTGCACTTCTTGACTGAAGGCAGAGTGTTTAACAACTTTCCTGAGGGTTAAGAGGCCATTAAAGATGTCTGCTTCTGCTCATAGCAGAATCAGACAGAGATCAAGAGCAAACATTTGTGATCAATGCGGAGCATCCATTCTGCAGCGAAAAGTACAGAGTCACTATGTGTCTTTTAACAATTTGTTTAATATTTTCCAGGAGTTTGATTGTTTCTGTGTCGGAAATCCATCAAGAAGTTTTCAAAGAGTCCAACAGCAAATCTACTGTCATTCAGACAAGGGTGAGAGGGACGGCCTCATTGATGCATGTTTTTGATCAAAACTGAAAGAACCCAGCAATGTCTGGATGACCTGGAACTCTGGAAGACTTTACAAGCTGTCTCTGATGCTTGGACTCTTTATTTATACCCATTACCATCTAAAATTGCTTTGAGTTTGTCTATTTAAAAGCCTGAAACTGTTACGGTGCAGAAGACATAATAAAAGGACTTTTTATGTACTACCGTGAATGCAATAATTATCAAACACTACCTTTCAGTTGGCTTGGTCTGCAGGGGCATGAATTCCACACCACCCCGTCAGGTTTCCTCTGGTATGGAGATGTTACCTGCAGAGATTTGCAAAGCAGCAGTAGTTCATCAGAAATTTGCCCTTGAGTTGTGGCCCGAAGAACCCTTTTTAAAAGAAATACTTACAAATGCAAGTTTAAGCTTAATTTCGGCATGCTGAAGTCCATGTAGTCCCAAAGCTCAACAGCCCACTGAGCAAATCCTTTATACCCCCCCTGCATCAAACAAATTCCATAACTATTATTTGCCTCAGAATGAAAGATTTAGTATGTTATTTTGTTGGTAGGCAGGTAAAATATCTAATGTTGTAATTAATTAATTTAAATATTTAAATAGAGTCTAAACAGTAGAGCTTGTTTTATAAAAATGTCTCTGAATGTTAAATAGTTTAATTTGTAAAGCGTTATCATCTTTGGGCATAAAGAAGACATGAGTTATGCAGTGTACGACCAAAATTCTGTTCTGAGCTCTACGCTTTAAACCCATCCACCAGTCTTTGGTTGAAGTGCATCCACATTAGAAGCCTGGTCCTCCTCTGCCACCACACCTCAGTAAAGTAATGAAAACTGTACCAGCAACACATCAGCTCCTGTGAAATTTGAAGATGATGTTCAGGGGTCTGGCATGGTGCCGCAGGGCGTAGATGGATCTCTGACAAGGTCACAGATGAAAGGGCAAGCCAGTACCAGAAGACACAGAAGTTAAGACTGATTTATTGACAACAATCTGGACATGGTAAGGATCTGGAAATCGAGGGGAACATTCTTTCCTGAGCAGACAGGAGGAAGAGACAAAACAAAAATGACGCAGCTGTTGTTAGGAGTCAGAGGTGGCGGAAGATTTACAGGAAAAAATTCAGAGGGAGAAAAATAAACTTTAGGTGAGATCGGTAAATGTAAAATATTGCAGATAAAAAAAAGAGAGGAATAAAAAGAAAAATGGTTAAATAAAGGAGAATGCATAAAGGGATGAAATAAAGAAAAAAGGAGTGGAAAAAAACAAGAAAACTGCTCGTCTAAGCCAGCCAGAAGCAGAGTGCCATCTGTGTTTATATGGCCTTTGACCTCAAGGCCACTCCAATCTCTTCAAGAACTCAGTCAGACAAACAGGCATGCACAGTTGCTTGTATCTCACCACAGCATCACAGCGTGGCTGAAAACAATGGATCATTGGAAGAACTACTTCACCTGATTAAAGCGGAGCAAAGGTCGGACCTACAGACAAGGAGGAGAACCCACCTGGAGGAACGTCGAGGCAAAAGACTCGACTTTATACCAGAATATTTAACTTCATTATCCTGAGTTGTTTTACTATCATCTGCACAAATCCACATGGAAATCTTGGCAGAGCAGGGAAGTAAATCCTTCTGCGGTATGTCTTTGAAAGGTCAAAAAGAGGGGAGGTTCTCTCTCAGACAAAATGAGTACACGCACTTATCACACCAAGAAGACTTCACTGAAAGCGACAGCCACTGGTGTCCAACAAAAACCCACAAAGCTCTTGGATGAATGAAAATATTTTGGTGTGATGTTACTCCAGATTTACATCTCCTATATGAAGGGATAGAGCTGAGGCTCAGATCCACAGACAGGGCAGGATGGTGAGGACTTAAGCAAAGACAGACGGATTTAGAGCAAGTCTTGTCCTGGGATTTTGTGATTCTAAAAATATAGACATCAGCTTTATCCACTAACTTATTAACATTTTGTCAGTCAGTGCTGATGCATGACTCCAGCCATTAATTTTTGGGTCAAAAATCCCTTCCAAGGAGCAGCAAAGTACTTCAAAGTGAGATTTTCTTCAACGCAAAAACAAAAAGCTACAATAAAATGTAAAGCGCTGCGTATGTACTTGACAGATTCCCTGCTATGTAGAGCTTTCCAACAGTATTGGACAAAGAAACAACATTTAAAGACAGGTTTTGATAACCAAAACCTCCAAATCACACGTTGTTTTACAGATTTAACATCTCTGCCTTCTGAAAGTGCATCTTGTCCTGATCATAGCTACGCTACGCTCTGATTGTCTAATTTCCTCATTTCTAGCAGTTAGGCTGGACAGAGCACTTATCATGTTAATTGCACAAATGGTCCCCTACTGCAGTGCACAAGTTTTTCAGAGAGTTATAAAAGGAAATCAGTACGCCACCCCTGCAGCTCACCTACACCCTTACTTACCCCAATGAGTTGTTTAAGTATTTGCTATGACCTGTAAAAATTTGTGTTCACCAAGTGGTCTACAATCTTAAAATTGTGTGCTGACTACCTTGCCCCTTTCCAGATTTGCCCATTTGTACAGCACCTGCAGTCCAAATAAAACGTTTTTCTATTTGGTTTCATTACAGAATCCTTTCTGAGCTTTGGCCTCTGCAGCTGCTGAGGTTACCGTCCACCTGACCTGACAGTGTCCATCCAGAGTCCAACAGGAAAATCAAATGCCACCACCATGACATAGTTTGTTGAAAGGCCCATTCTTGTTCATGGAGTCTTTCAGAGGAACTATTTCCCCCCAGATTGGAAACGATGGTTCAAGTAGGAGTGGAAGGTCTGTCAGACCGTTTCCTTTGCTGGATGTTCCCAGCGGATTCCCACAAAAACTTTGTGGTTTTTCTTGGTCTATCTGGCATCCTCCACCATCATTTAATTTATTTTTTGCTCTTGGAAGTTGACTTCTTAGCCTTTCTCTTTCACAAAGTGTCCAGAAAAAATTGCCACAAACAAACTGTCAATCTGTTGCATCCTTTTCTGCTTTAGGATGAAGGTTGCTCATTTTCAAGCATGTAGCAAAACACAATGTGCACACTGTGTGAAGAAAATACAACTGCAAGCTTCCACGGTTGGTTTTTATTTCTTTTATGCTTTGTTCCCTCAACTTTTGTCTTGTCTGTCCCCAAATCTCTAAAGTGGTCCGCCACCCCTTTTCCCCTTCAGCATCTTTTTTTTTGGTCACATTGGAATATTTCCTGCTGGATTTATATGCATCCTCAGCTCACCAGCCCAGGAGAGAGAAAGAGGAGCAGCTGCAAAACAAGAGGAAGGGATGGATGGTTGGATGTGGGGGTGAGGTGCAGAGCTGAATATGTAGATAGGGAGTGGGAGAAATATGGAGTAACATGACAGGGAAAGAGTAGGAGATGGGGAAGGAGGAGTAAAAACATGGCTATGGTAAGGAAAAACTGAATGAGATATGCACATGACATCTGTTGATGTTGGATAATTTTTTTGGGTGGACCTGAGCCCAGTAGGAAAAGAATTATGTCTGTGTTGGCCTAAGTCCCACTATTTATGTCTGAAAGTGACGGGGTCAAAGAAGGATTTACTGAACCCTTTATGTAGTGAGAAATATTGTAATATTGTGCATTTCTGTGCTACACAGGAAACACAGTAAGAAGGTTGTTTCTCACTACGTTGTAGCAGCTTGCAGCTGGTTGGACACAAACATTGTAAGAAAAATAGTCACATTTGCTCTAATTTTACCTTCCATTAACACTAAACTAGTTTTACAAACATAAATTGTGAAACTAAATTGGAAGGGCTTTGAGACTGATTTGGAACATATTTGAAAGAGATTTGAGATTGGTTCAAGACTGATTTGAAACGATTTTGGACTGGTTTAGAGACATCTGATTACAAAAAAAAGTCCGAAACACTTTTTCTGAACAATCAGACTTTCAGTTATCTCTTACAAATGCGTTTTATACTCTATTGGCGGCAGTCATAAAAAAGTGAAACATTTTTATTGGTTTAGATTACTGTTGCTAACAAGTGCTTAGAGATCTGATAAGTAAAAACACCAAAACAAGACTGACAGTTCATCTATTTCCTCCAAAGTTTTGCAAACCTACTGAATCCCAGTCCATTGCTGGGCCACACAACCACACACACACATTCACAGCTAGGAATAAATTAGTCATCAATTCACCTACGAAGCAAGTTTTTGGACTGTGGGAGGAAATTAGAGTTCCCTGAGAAAACCCACACAGAAAGGACCCAGCAGGGATTTGAACCAGGGCCTAAGGCAAGGGTCCTAATCACTAGACCACCATGCAGCCCCAAGGTAAAATGAGAAATTTCAATAAATTATTTTTATATTTTTGTTCTAAGTTGTCATGGAAAAGTAATTCTTCTTTTTTTCCCTACTTTTCTACTTACATATAATATACTTTTTTTTTTACATTTTTTTCTAGAAATTTGGATTCTTGTGAACTATTGGGGAATTCATGTACAGTTTTAACCAACACAGCTTGTTGGTGTTTTGATGTGTCATTGCATGTTTTTGAAACATTTAGCCTGACATTAACTTCAAAACTCTACTCTATTTAAGGACTTCCCTTTGAGTTTTTGATATGAACCAACACATAACTAAAAATAAAACAAAAAGAAACATTATAATGTCATGTAAAAGCATGTACAATCAATCATTTCACATGCGCTCATAATGACAGAGCATCAATCCAACAAATCATAATTGTTGCTAGTAATTTAATAAAGTTTAAAGACAGACATTTGTATTTTTGTATCGGTCATTTAACGATTTAGTTTACAAATACCAATTGAAAAATCCTCCATAGATCACAGAAAATCAACTTCATAAAATGCAGAACTGAAGAAACTGAAGCTAAGAAAGAGGACTGTTTGGAAACTCTAAGCAACTGAATTATGCAAATTTTACATTCAGAACAGGCAAAGCATCACAAACAACAGCAGGCAAGTTGAGGAGAGCAGAGGGCAAGCATGCAGCTGCTTAAACGCCTTAAAAACATTTAAAAAGAGAGTCCTGAGTGAAAAAAAGAGCAGAAATCTGAGAGATAACCACATTAAACCCACACTCTCTGACCTCATATAGATGGGAACAATGACAAACGTTTCTGGTCTACAGGCCTTTTTCACATCATTTAATCATATCTATACTTAACATATTAATTTGGTATTTCAGGGTTGGTTTAGTAAATTATAGAGGCGACTGTTGATTTCTATGATAGATAGAGCACTTTGGGTTTTAGCACGCCCGTTTTAGAATGAGTCACAGCATTATGGTTCTCAGACAGAGACAAACAGAGATTTAGAGGGCTTACTCGCTGCCACACAGGTAGACACTGTCAAATAAGGACACACACACACAAACACACACACAAGCAGACAGGAGCTACAGCCTTGAGACACACAATTTAACACAGGCACCGACTGCAAGGAGGCAGATGCAGCACCACTGCAATCACTTTGAACCACGACCGACTTTGGAAAGAAACTTAATCTGTAAAAGTAAACGACCAAAATCATCATTTTTTTCTGTTTGATTGTTTCAAATGTGTAGCTTTTGAGCTGCAAAAACCAAGAAAAGCAGAAATCTTTTAATATTTTAGCTTTTCTCATTTTTCCTTTTATGAGAAACAATCAGTCGATTAATATTCATTCAAAGGCGAACTTATTTACTTAAAATTTGCTCCACACTGTGGATTCCAATGATTTTATTCTGAAATTTATTCTGAAGTAAGGCTAAGTTATGTGGCCTTTTTGGATAACTTATAAACTCTGCAAACAATTATTTGTTGTTTTTATTACTAATATGACTGATTATTATTTATAATTTTATTACTCAATTACTACTGTTCTTTTATATTTACATTAGGTTTTTACCCATAAATTTTCTTATATTCATTTATGTTTACATTGTATTTTTTCCCTTCAGCAATGTTGATGTATACTTCTAATTGTCATTGATGTTTGTGTTGTATTTTTATTGTTAATTTCACTTTGCTTTTAAGAGAAACATATGTACCACCTGTCCAGGGACTCCAGATTTTAAAAAAGTGGCCCTTTGGCTAACTCTGGTGGATTAGCAGGGAGGCTTTTAAAAGTGCAAAGTCCCTGTCAAATAAACAAATACAAGTGTGTTTTCTGTTTTAGTGTAATGAGGATCTGAAAACTCAGTGATTTCTTTTTCATTTGAAACTTTTATTTTGTAGGATCTAGAGATTTAATTGTTAATTTTCTGACAGTCTCAGAAAATTTAAATTTTCTTTTTTGACTTAAGTTTTTTTTCTGTTTAAATGTTTTATTTTAAATGAACTATCTTAACATTATGTGCTATTATTAATATTTTGGCCAAGGCTACCATGAAAAAAAAAACTCTCAATAAAACTTCTGTTTGCTAGATAAAGGTCAATAAAAGCAACTGCAAGTGAATCAAAATAACAACAGATAAAATGTGTCTCATGATGAATCTATGAATATTTTCAAATGTGTTTGCAATTGTTTTTAATTATTTAAAACCTTCAATAGCCTTTTTGGCAAATCCCCAAAAAAAAAAAAAAAAAAAAAACACAAAAAGCTTTAAAAAGTCCAACAGGAGTTTCGTAAATAATACTTTTTGGGACGTATGTAAGGAAAGCAAGAATAATAATATCACATTATTTGCAGTTGACTGAGTGTATATAATCTTTTACTATGAAGTTGTTTTGTGTTATTTTTCTCCAAACAGGCTAAAATGTTTTGTTCAACCACAATGCTGAAAACTTCTCTGTTTTCAGTAAAATACTCTTTTGGTTTAACCTTTGACTCCCAGCACACAGTTTCATAAAGTAGACATAAAACTTCCTCCATTTTTTCATACTTTGCTGATGGGATTTCTTTTACTTGTAGCTTTTACATTTGTTAAATCACTGAAAATTGATGTTTTTTTTTTCATCTCACACAAAGGTCGCCGGTTCAAACTTCAAATCTGAGCTCCTGTGTTGGGAGAGAGCAGGATTTTTCCCTGTGGACAAGTGTTTGTTTCAGTGGCTCAGGAGTCCTCCCACAGCTGAAAAACATCATATTAGGTGAGGTGATAATTATGAAGTTTTCAAAGGTGTGAACGTGTCCAGCTTTGTGCAGCTCAGTTGGAGACTCGCTCGAGGATCCCGGAAAGGATGAAAGGATAAGATTTTCGTTGAGATTATCAGTCCAACGAGATCACACCTTGTGCTTATGCTTTAATACATGAAATCCAATAGATTAACCAAAAAATAAAAATAAAGTTTAGGCTCAAATATGATTGACAGAGTCGATCTGTTAACAACATCTCAAAGTAAAATGACAAAATATGAATTTTGAAGTCCATTAAATATTCTGTGGGATTAAAAAACAGTTTAAAGCTGCAAAAATCTTTAAAAGCTAAGTTTTATGAAGAAAAATGTCAGAGAACAAAAATTTACTTTTTAAATATGAAAAATATTCAGAAAGACCCAACATGTTTTGCAATACTTGAAAAGCCTTGGTTTATTCAAATAAAATGTTGATGTTTTGACAATTTAACATTTTTTTTAAATTAAGATTAGATGTAAATTGTGGAATTTAAAAAAATGAAAAAAATAAATGCTTTTGTGTTCATTTAGAGTTTTAAAACCATTGAAAGATTTAAAGGTTATGTCATTTTTTTCAATACTTTTTCAATGCCAACAGGTTTTTACTTTTGGCATTGAAGTTTTGCTTGTTTTCAATAACAAAAGCAAAAACTGGACATTTTTTTCTACTTTTTTTAGCACATCTAGTTTACATTTAGCAATTTTTATAAGAAGAAAAATAAATAAACCAAATAAAAAAGTAGAAATTTACCTTTGAATTGATTTTTATGTGTTATCAGAATAAAACTAAATTTTTGTTGCAAAGTTATGTATTTGTAAAGATGGTTTTGGATAATCATTCAGACTGCAACTTGTGAACTTTTTAAGTCCCACAAAGTTTGAGATTTAAAAAATAATTTGACAACTGAAGCAAAAATAAAGTTTTATGAGGTAATATTGTAAATGATCAACATTAAGATCCATCACTTGAGCTTGAAACGATAAATATATATCAACTCCCAGACTGTTTTTAATGCGCACGACGCGTTCATACATTCAGACACATTCCCACAGGCCTCAACTGTGTTTTGCTTCTGCTGCACCTCCAAACAAATTAGTCACACACATATTTGCGTTTGTACACAAAACCGCCTGGCAACAAACACGACAATTGCTCAAGATTGCACACACAGTCACACAAACACAAGCATATGTGAGCTCATTCACATGTTAAGTATATGCACCCCGCAAACTCAGAAATGCACGAGGAAGTTTCAAAGAACACACCCAAAGTCAAACACGCCAACTTGAGCAAACTCCTCTGCAACAGACAGACACACGTTTGTGGAAACGCACAGAGGCTACACTGGTGGTCCTCTTTGGTGAGCAGCTCCTTCTCTTTTGTCTGTGCTAGAAGACCCAGACAAAAGCAACAACGTGACAGGTAAACAAGCCATCATGTTTGGGCAGACCGACCTGAGAAAAGCCCTCGCCTTTCGCAGCCTCACCCAACACACCTTCCTCCTCCTCCTCCTCCTCCTCCTCCCACTGCTCCAGCCTGCAGCTTTTCTTCTCCTGCATCTCCTTTTCCAAGCCCACTGAATTTCCCAAACCTCATCTATCCAGGATTAACCTCTTCTACAAAGTCCATCTCATCTCAATCCGAGAAGACTCATCAAAGCTTTAAACTTGTTTTTATGTCCCAGCAAAATTTGAGTTCAGTCAAAACTTTTATTTTTGACGCTCAACTGATGTGGCTACACCTTCCTGGTCTTCTAACCCAGACATTCTTGAATCTCCAGTACTTTCATACTCACATTTGATGTTCGTTTTGGGATTATATAAGGATGTCAAGATGATTCCTATCTGTGTGTAACAGCAAAACCAGGTTTGTCCATCAGTGTCTAAATCAGTGAATTTAGGCTTGTTTTACAAAGGCACATTTTAAATATGCAAGGGTACAGTAGTTTAACAATTTATAAATGTCTAATGCAAACAATCAAAAAAGATTTTTCGCAGTTTTCCAATTAAAGTTCTTTTGTGAATATGCCTTTATTGTGAAATTCATGCTTTTAGCATGCATTAAAACAAATTCGATTTGGTCTTCAAAGATTTAGAGCTCACAAATAAAATGTAACGATATAAGACAACAATTAAAGTACAGCTCTTCATTTAAAAAACAAAAGATGAAAAATAGGGAAAAATGACAACTTTTTTGTTTCAATTTTTTTTTTACATAGTATTGATTCAAATGGGAAAGACCGTGGTTTATTTTTTTGTGGAACATTCTCAAAACATCAAATTTACTTCACTTCTAGAATTAAATTTACTGTGGATTAACTGGCTGGAATACTCAAATTACAGTGGGGTAAATTTTTATCAAACACATTTAGGCTCATTTTCATCATAACAAGAGAGCAGTCTGTGGTTTAACAGAGAAAAACTGTGTTTAATGCCTGTGCTTCAAATGTAATAATATATGGAACCAAAATATTGTAATATGTTTACAGGCCTTATAGAAAGCTGTTCTTTGGCTTGGAACACGTTTGTAAATTCCTGCTCATTCCAGCTCCATCGTAAAGAAAAATAAAAGTTGATCCTGAAAAAAAAAAATTCAGTAATGAAGATAAAGCAAGAAGCACTGTTTTGCACATAATGTTTTCTTGCTACAGTTTTCTTATTCATATAACGTACGTGTTGTTTCCCTGTTTTTTGGGGTTCTGTTGCACAAGCAGGTGCAAAAACTTAGAGTTTCCGAGTCCAGAAACAGGAGACCATCTGTTGTTGGTCTCCATGGAGCCTTGTGAACTGTTGCACATTAGGAAATTCATTTCAAATTGCCCCACCCTGACTAATTCCTGAAACACGATCCTTAGGCTTGATAGAGAGATGTTCTCCCTGAATTCTATTTTTCTTTTTGAGGATTTTTGCAAAACAAAGCTTTGTCCTTTTGTCATGTTTTTGTCAAAAAAAAAAAACTGTTTACCATTAACATACTTCCATAATATGACTGTTTATAAGTATTTAGAGGTGTTTGGTAAATTGCAGTTAAGCAAAGTGACTGACTGCAGATTTTATTTGTAAAACTAAAACATTAAATACTTAGTCGAAGTCATAAATTTAAACATTTTGAGTTAACTAAGGCTTCACACAGTCTGAAAAGTTTTTTTTTTTTTTTGGTCTAAGAAGCTTCTGACAGGATAATTGAAACTGATAATGATGAGTGTTGACTTTAATTATAGCTGCACCTTTGAAGACAAACCCTTAAATCCTCATTGGATAATATATTGCAAAAGTTAATTGAATTAAGCATAAACCCATCAGTAGCAGTACTGTGGACCTGCCAGAACATCGCTCTTCCGTCAGAACCAGAAAACAGTTTGCAGCTCCGCTGATGATGGTTCAGACGATCAAACAGTTGCCTATTGATCATGTTTAGAGGACAAAAGAGAATGGCATCACGGGAGCATCACTTCTGTAAAACTATAATGCTACAAGGCATAGTGGTGGAAGCATCATGATGGGAGTTTACTTTGCTGTCATTTCAAGCTTAAAATTACATGGACGTTCATGGCCAAAGTGAACCTCCTGATTGTTGCTAAGTGGCTTTTTTTTTTTTTACATTTTTTAAAACAGGCATGTTGTCATATAGATTTTAATCCTCAGTAGTCTCTGAGCACACCAGTGAGCCAGTCACATCAGCTGTTTACGATGATGTAGGAATGACTTCGAGCACCGATCATTACAGTTTTCATTCAAGATTTAACGCAAAGGTTTCGAAAAGTTTTGATGTAACAACAGTCATGACACATGAATGTGAATCCTCTTAGAAAATTGTATATAGTTAAGCTTCACCTGGTTTTACATAATATTTTATATAGTTTTGACATTGTCTTCGCTTTATTTGAAGATTGACACATTTTTGTTTTATCTCTACATGTTTGTTATTTGTTATAAAATGTAAAAACTGTTCAATCTCAATTTTTCTGCTGGTTTCAGTAAAAAAATGACTACATTTATTGTTCTGAATTGAGGAGTTTGGACCATTTTATGTTCATTGTGGAATTATTCTTTCTCAATGAAAAATATCTGTAAAAAAAGAAGCTTGGGTTGTACTTGAATTATCAATCATTGCTAAGTAAAAAATAAATTGTTAATGCAAATTTTTAAGAGTTAAAAAAACGCCCAAACAGGCCAACTTAATGTTAAAAAGTGGCTCATCTATAGATTTAGATTTTTCTGGTAAAGTTTCCAATTAATTAGCTACAATTTAAGGCATTTTTTTGCATTTTTTTTATTTGCTTTTAATCATTTTACTGGTTTTCGTAACTCTATAAAAGAGTTATGTTTGCAGCTGTAAAAATATCTGTAACATGAAGATAGTCAGCAGTAAATCCTGTTTTTCCTTTACTGTCAGCCCTTATTATTAGTATTCTTTCTAACATTTATCCAAATGCTTCCACGTTTTCTTTCTTGAAAAAATAGCCCTTTTTTTAACCTCATTTTTGGGTCTCTGTTATTTATTTTTAATTAACTACGAATATTTTGTCAGATCCAAAACGTGAGGTTTTTATGCCTGTCTTGTGCCTCAGTTTTTGTCCTCCTTTAAATCTGATCTTGAAAAACCACAAGGAGCTCTGAAGCGAGACGAAACCTTTATGAACCGACTCACAACAGCCAGATTCAAACCTGACAGTTGCCTGTGTGTTTCTTAAATCCAGATCCGTAGACAAACACTTGAATGATATCTCTGGGCTTTGCACGGACAGATTCCCATCTTTTCATTACTTTCCCCAGATAAATGCATATTCCAGTGCTCAGAATCAACAGGAATGAGGATTCGGATCTCAGCGGCGAAAACAACACAGAAGTGCAACATAAACATGAGGTATATAAATTTTTCATCTGTACATCATTAGGTTAGTCGTATGTTAGCATTTTTATTGAAACCTTCATCAGATAAAACTGACAGAGGGAGGGCAATAAAGACGGTAGATTTGATTGGCGTGTTTCACAAGAGGCCGCGTTGCATGTGCAGCTGTGGGAAAACACTCTCCGTAGACTAAAGATAACCAGGGTTCATCCTCCTCTTCCTCCCTAACTCCTCTTTAACCTGCCCTGCTGGGTCAGGCTACTGTGTGTGTGTGTGTGTGTGTGTGTGTGTGTGTGCGTGTGTGTGTGTGTGTGTGTGTGTGTGTGTGTGTGTGTGTGTGTGTGCGTGTGTGCATACAAACGGGTTTTTATATACTTGTCTTCATGGTAAAGTTTTGTCTTACATGTAACTGCAAGAAACTAAAATTTCATAAGAGTTTTTCCTCCTATGCCCAGCCTGGATGCTGCTTTACAAGAAAGGAACTGGGCGGATATCCCTTTACATAGACCAGGCTCAGATTTTAAGCTTTTGATTGATGAGTTTGAAGAAAAAGTTCTTATTTCACCAAAAAGTATGCTGCCGCCTTTAAAAGGAGAATCTACAGCCTCCCTGCACTTTTGCTGGCCTTGTTAATGGCAGAGCCTTTGTGATTTTTATCAGAAAGAAGGAGAAGGAGCTAAAGTGCCTCTTGCTAAACACTTTCGTGCACAGCTTTAGAGCAGCAGATAGCGTTTTATCTGACAATCAAGATAAAACTGCCAAAGTGAGTTCACTGTTCCAGATTTTCCCACTCTCCATTCCCATACCTGGATCGTGTGGAATTCCCAGAGAAGGGCAGTAAATTGTTCAGTGGGGCGACGTTGTCCGCTCCCTCCTGAATACCTTTCACTCTGAGTACGAGACAAGAGAGGAGCATGTTCAGTTTCACCTATGTGTCTTTTTCCTGAAAAACACATATATCAGGGTTTTTTGTGTGTGTTTCATAAAGGAAGAATGTAGGTTTGCGTGCATGCAAATGGGTGCCAGAACCCATTAAATCTATGCTGTTTTTGAACTCTGAAGATGGGCCGACAGGTTAAAAAGGAAACAGGCAGTTGACCTTTAGTTGCTGGAAAATGTTGTTTAATGTTTTTGCAGCTGGATGCTACATAAATGAACTAACTCTAAATGGAAGTCAGGGGTGGTTTTCAGGAGTAAAGTCAGTTCAGGGTTTGCTGGCAGAGGTTCCACGAGCTTCTTGACTTCAGCTCTGGATCTACTGCTCCTAATGACTCTCTGGCTGTCTTTATTTCATGTCAAATCTAGCCTCTTGAATAAAAGAAAGTAAAATGCAATGGTTAAATGCAGAAAAACTCGATCAAAGTGGAAATCTAGAATGTGATTTTTTTTTAGATCCGATTCTGCAGAGCTGCAGTACTTCATCAGAAATTCGCCTCTGAGTTGTGGGTGGGACTTCTCCTCCCCGTTGCTGAGAGTTCTCTGTTTACACACTCTCCCACTAACTTATAGTCCCTCACAACCCCAACCTAATACTAAAGGTCCAACAAAAACAGCGAGCAACATCAGAGCTGTCCAGCCGTACAGTTTGGAGCCAGATTTCAGCTCAGACGAGGAAAACGAAGACGTACATGGATCTACTTGTCTGCAAGTGGATGCATCAGAATGGAGCGGAGCAGGGAGCTTGTTTTGTATTTTCTACATGATAAATGAATTCTTTTTCAAACTACATTTTTTTCGTCTGGTTCTGATTCAGAACAATTTCAATTAAGAAATACTCAGAAATGCAATTTAAAGCTCCATCATCAGGAAAATGCCACAATGTTAAAAACACTATTTTTGTTGAAGGGTCTTTAATATTTTCCACACCACACATTTCAGCCACAGAAAACGTAAAAAATAAAATGAACTTCAAATTTGACATATTTGAATACTTACTGCTGTTGGACAGTACTTCTTTATTCCACGGTAATTCACATTCACAGCACATTATAATTGGCTTTAAAGTAATCATTTGTCAAGTGAAGATACAAGGAAAAAGGTAACTTGTACATCAACATTCAAACTTGAAAGTTATCTGTAAACCAGCATTTTCTGCTGCAAAAGACTGCTAATTACTCCAAGCTATTGATGCGGGAAGTTGTTTCACTCTTTGGTGCTCGGTTATTAGAGGATATTTTTTCAAAAGAAGTTTCTGCCGAACAAAAGATTCACATTTTGCAGGAACTAACAAGAGAATTTGACTCACTTCAGTAAGCCTTCAGTTTCACGATGTTCCACTGGTTTCACTCTGCAGACTTTCAGATGTTTGTATGTAAAGTTTGAATTTGCCATAAACACATCGAGACACATCGACTTCTCATTTAAAAACGAAGAGCATTTGCTTGATCGCTGGAGGAATTTGTACTAAGTTTATCCCGTTCAGAGAAAACATTTGTGGAGGTGAAGTTTGTGTCACAGCAGAACAGCGGTGACTGTGAAGAAAAGGGAGTCAACAAAGGACAACGCATCTGAGACAAAACCTCCAGTCAATGTTCCACCTCCAGGTCTACGTGGGAACTCTGTATGTTCACCAAACATTAAGTGGAAGCTTTTCTCGCCATGACAGAAGGAAATCAAGAAAAAGTCACTTCTGTCAAAGCAGATCTAAGGATCTGCTAACGCAGTGGTCCCTGTGGACTGATCCCGGTCCGTGGGACAGTTGGGCCGCAGAGAAAAGACTTTTTTCTGTTTTATTCATGATTCAACTCTGAAGGAAGCTTTATTTTGGAAAACTACTGGATTCTTCCCACCACATTCGAGACTCATTCTTGATGCAAGTCACTCGGTCACGTATCAAAACTACATCCACTACTTTCTTCAAGCGGCTGCACCGACCACTGAATTGAAACTTCAAAGTGGGTCATAGTAAAGTCTGTGACCCACTTTGAGGAAAATGGTGTATTTGGTGTTTTTAACATGTTCTTGTGGCATTTTTCTGATCATGGATGACAAGTATAAAGAAAATTAAGGTTATATTTACATGTTTAAGTATATCTTTATTCAAAGGATTGTGAATCGAGAGCAGACAAAAAACAGCTGTTTGAAAAAGTTTATAGGCATGACGTAGAAACCACAATCAGCAGGCAACAAGCCGCCTGCTCCGTTCCATTCTGATGCATCCACTTGCAGACAAAGAGATCCATGTACGTCTTTGTTTCTCTTGTCTGAGCTGGAATCTGGCTCCAAACTGTACAGCTGCACAGAAACAGCATTACTCACTATTTTTGTTGCACCTCTAAAGTTAGCTTGGGGGTATGAAGGGCTGTAAACTAGTAGGAGAGAGTATAAACAAAGGGATGATTGAGTGCAGGCTTGCGCCAAGCCAAAAGTCCCACCCACAACTCAGAGGTGAATTTCAAATGAACTCCTGCCGCTCTGCAGAAACTCTGTTCTAGAAAACAACAGCTTTTTTTTTTTTTTTTTAAAGTGGGCTAAAACATCATAAACATGATTAAAAGACCACTGGAAACACTTTAGAAATAGATCAACAGATGATTGGAGTGGGTCTTTAACAAAAAACAAATATATTTGGGAAGAAAAGAGTCATTAAGGAAACTTCAAAATAAAATAAATCTGCATTTTACAGAAAAAAACTAAGAGTCTTTTCTCAAAGTATGAACTTATTGTGACACGTCGTAATATTAAGGGGAAAATATTCAGCAACCACCTGTCTAACGCTACCAGGATGCTGCTAATAAAGTTGTTTAAATGATGGATTTATGATTATATTCAGAAAATACCAGTTTTCGTGACTGTTTTTGAATTTATTCGTCGCACATTAAAAGTCAGATGAGACTGAAGTTAGTATCAAACTTTTTAGCTTCTACTATGACAGTTATGGAAAATCTGTATCACATATTAGTGGTTCCTTCATAAAATCTAGTGTCCAGATAAAGATATTTCACACAGGAAGAAGAAAAACTTTACCTGCAAAGTTAAGGGAAACTGGAAGTTACAAGAGAAAATAAATCGGAAGAAGACTTCCGTCTCGTACAGGCCGGTCCTTGAAACTGGTCCGTGGCCTGAAAAACATTGGATTTAGAGGCTTCACGAGCTTTGAAGAAACACGGGTCTGGGTTTTTCTGTAAAAGTGCTTTGCCTAAATTTCCTGCATGTTGGAGACGAAACGTCATCTGTTTTCAGACAAACCCAACGTGACGACACTGGCAGTGACAACTCTCTCTGTCAGGCCCCGTGACATTGACCTGTTTTCAGTTTTTCACATGAAGTCAGGCTGAAACAATCCCGGAGCGTGTTGATTTGAGTGGCTGAGGCTATTCTTGTAGCTTCTGCTCTTGTCTGGGTCAAATAAAAGATGTAAAATGAATGATCTGCGCGAAGGCTTTGCAGTGAGTCATGATGCTTTTTGGAGCATCTCGTGAGAACTGTGTACACTTCTGCACTTTCTTTATGTTTCTGGCGTTAGCTGCCCTGTCTGTTTCCAGTCTGCACAGCTTGACAAACCCGTCTCTGAAAGGGAGCTTCTCACCTTCCTGGCAGAGGCGTTGCAGACACCTGTGGAACAGGTATGAGGGCGATTCAGATGTGTAGGTTAATAAAAGTTATCCCTGAAGGATCTTTTGGGTCACGTAGACGCACAATGAGGTCTGTAAGTGTTTGGGGAGCCTGGTTTCCCTGTGCAGGCAGGTATGCCAGCAGGCTGGGAAATTGTGGCAGCTTCTTAATCATTGCTCCTTTCTTTTTGTTTCTCTTTTGACAGTCCTTGGCGTTTGTCATGGCCCACATCGCTGCCCCGGCCTGCGTATCTTTTCAGTGCTCCTGAAGCGAGACTACTAATGCACTTGCTGCTCTCTGCTCTGCTTGACGGGCCCACCCTCAGCTCCAAACTGCCGTGACAGCAGAGGACGTTCACTTTGTCTGCCGTGTTTGTCCAAAAATTGTTTCAATATGTATTTTTGGGAACGGTAATGTTTGCATGATAAATCTTAGTGTCAGAGGAATACAAAGAGAGCCATAGGTCAAACCCTGGGCGGGTCACACTCTCCCTCTTCCTTATCAACTCTACTTTCTACTGTTTTTCTCACGTTTGTCTGTGAACTTAGACGTACGTTTGATCCATTCAGCCCTATGATATTTCCAGACAAGTCTCCTGTCGATGATCCACACAGAAACAGAACATGCTCTGCTCTTAAAATGCAAAACATCATTGTGTCTTCTCCAACAGAGGAAGAAAATGCAGCGAAGGAGGAAGAGGATGAGATTTTAGATCCAGTTTCAAATTCAAATCTCACTGCCTTGCAAAAAGACCAGTAATTCAGAGACATTATAATGTACCCATTTAGAGAGAGAGTGTTGGTGTTTGATGCAGAATAAATATGAATGTCTTTTCTGACACAACCTATAATGACAACAAGCCAGAAAGCCTTTTGTGGTCAGAACAATAACAACGTGTTTATTGAGACCTAAGAGAAAATCACTGAATTTACTAAACTACTTTAGAAATAAAGTACATAAACTACACATGAATTTACTTGAATTATCAGTCTGATTTAGTGTCCTCATCCTTCGTTTTTTCTGATTACTGTTTACTTCACAATAATCTTTTAATATCAAATGTCATTTTAATTTTTTTATGTTTAGTCCAGAGAAACTCATTCAACTTTAAAAAAAGCATATTTTTATATTTTTAGTTTGTTTTTTCACGTATTCTCCAGACTACCAGAAGGGCAGTCAATATTTTTTTGGATCTGCCAAAAACTACAATTCCCAGAGCCCCATCCCTTCCCATTTAGTATAACTGAAGAGCTCCAAATGCCCACTGTAGAAACCAAAAGGAGTTAATTCA
Source organism: Adrianichthys oophorus (assembly GCA_036245035.1). NCBI lineage: Eukaryota > Metazoa > Chordata > Actinopteri > Beloniformes > Adrianichthyidae > Adrianichthys > Adrianichthys oophorus. The sequence goes on along the minus strand of BSAI01000201.1, from coordinate 21,432,272 downwards.
GTAGTATGCAGAGGTTGTAGGATATTCAGGTTTAGAAGTATCCTCCTCAGAGGACAAATTTGCATTGGTAGTAACAGGAGGATATTTACTATCATAATTATCTGCCTATTCTTAGCTTCTGCTCCTCAACATCCAGTGATAAAACTCTAAAAGATTTCTCCACTTATTAAAAAAGCTATATGCTATTTTCTATTTTTTTGCCAAAGATAACAAGCAAAAATGTCACATTTAGTTTTTTTTTCTATTTTAACTGAACATACGTTTCGCTCTCACCAGTTCTTTCAAAAACATTTTTGCTTGCTGGGGTATAAACAGTTTAGTCACTGTTCAAGTTTATTGATTATTTAGAGAGAAACACCTAAAGAAATGTTGAAATTTGCTTAAAACTTCTCAATATTTGCCCTAAACAAAACTGTTTTTTTTTAATATCTATTATTATCAACAAAAGCTGTTTTCTGTTGTTAAATCATTATTTCAAAGCATTTTGTTTTGTCTTGTTGCTTTAATTGCACTCTTTAAAATAAAAAAAAATCCTAATTTCATGTCCTGGATGTATAGATGTTATAATAAAATAAAATAACATATGATATTATTATAATATTATTATTTGTTGTTATTTATGTTTAGCCATGGAAACGAAGCAATTTCCCTGTGTTACATGGGATCAATTAATATTCTATCTCTTTTCCTTTGAAATGTATTTTGAAAGTTAAGAAACTCGGTGTTCGCACTTGTGTCAAAAAAACCTTTACAAACATTTCATCTGTGTCTGCTTCTGCAATAAGTTTGGATTTCTGAACCAAATTTATCTTATAAGACGCCATCTATACTTCATCTAAACTACCGATCCATTGTATGAGACTGCACAGATCAAGTACACAAACTATGATGCACATCTTCACAGAGACCGAAGAAAACAGCATGGGTGATTTTCTGTTGAGTCCATTCTATGTTGTGAATCATTTAGGCATGAATGCAGCTTTTATTCTAAAAACAACTGAGAAAGAAATGCAAGATTTTTGTTGTTTTTCCCTCGATTCTAGACAAAAAAAGTTGCAACAAACAGTGGAAAATGGCATAAATATATTTTACGTTCAGCATACAAGGAGGGAGTTGTCGACATATGTACTTATGCTAAATTAAAAAGAAAATTACTGAGAGGAACAGAGTGAAACTCCTGATCAGAATCTATAACATTAGAGATGATAAACTCAGATATAAATGTTTCTATTTCCAAACAATAAAGTAAAAACTGAATAAAAATGAAAACTGCTTTGTTTAAAGTCTCCCAAGACCATCCCGATAAGTAGCCAGAACTAGTAAAACTAGAAAAGCAGCAAGAGAAGTTGTGGTTCTTCATCAGAAATCTATTAAAAGTACGATTATACTAGTCTTACTTTTTTTTTTAGAGATTACTCACATACACCTAATCCTTTACTACCCAGCTCTTTGGTGAGTAACCTATTGTTTTTAAGAAACTCCTCCCTTTCGGTGACTCAGTCCTAAAACTCCTTGGTGACACCAGGTACAGTAAATGTGATCAGGTGGTGAGCTTTCTCAGAATAAAACACAAAAACCTAAAACATTCTGACTATTTTCTTCAAAAAGTTCATCAAACTGGGTCAAACGAACACCAACGTTCATCAGCTCCCATTATCATCCCAGCGGTCCCATGACTCCCAGTTTTTAAATCACCCCCGGCTGATGACAGCAAAGCAGCCAGGGAGGAAGGGGCCGGCAGTTTTGCTCCAGTCCTGATTCAAAATGGGGAAGCAGGAGGGAGAAGTCACAGTGATCTTGGTGGGATGGAGAGCAGTGTAATGCAATCCCAAACACAGCAGAGTGCTATAAAGCTCCATCATAAATCTGAGAGCTAAAGCGCAGCCAAACTTGTTCAGGGCTGTCTGTTGCTCCAGAGGCCAGAATCCAGATGTTCCAGAGCGGCACTAAATAAACTTTTAAACCTGAACAAGCGGGGGAACAGCTTCAGCAAAGGGTTGAGAAAGCGTCTGATTTGAAAGATCGGCACAATGTTCTTAAATGAGACAATCAGCACTTTGGCATCATTTTTATAAAGACGTATTCTGTGAGTGTTTTGTTCTGAGGTGTTGGGGAATGCACGCAGGCCTCCGGATTACTTTCTATCATCCACAGATGCAGCCGGATTGAAGGGATAAATGGATATGAAAACCTTATTGTGGAGTAAATGTTTGTGGCTTAATATCTTATGCTGCAGAACCAGGTGGAGATTTAGTGTTTACGGCCTCTCTGCTTACAGTCATGCTGCCCATCTTACAGATTTTCATCCACTTCCATTTAACCGACTCGTTGAACCCCTCCTCACTCGGCTTTTCAGATTATTATATTTTTATATATTATATTATTATATTTTTAGATTAAGAATAGAAAAGAGATCTCCTAATCCAAAACAACTGAGGGTTAAATTAGAGAATTTGAAGAGAGTGATGTTTTTATGCTGTTAGTTTCTGTTTATTACCTTTTAGTGCTTGACTTCAACATATCCCTTTGGGAATTTTATTGTGCTGCAGTTTTCAAACTTTTTAGAATATGAAATATAAAAACAAAAGGCTGGATTAATTTGTTCGCATTATAGCGAAAAATAAATCTTTAAAAAAAAGGAAAATTTTGCCATGTTCATGCCATGACTTAGTGTTCAATTATAGATTTTTTTCCTTTGATGCTTTGATACATTCTGAATTAGCGACATATGGTGTGAAGGGGTTCCCATGTGTGCTTTCACACTGCACTCCTAAGTGGTGATCAAACTGTTGCAATAAGATGATGCAGCTGCATTATCATGCAAAACAAGGACTAACCAGGTAGAAAAAGCATTCTAGTCATGAATATCTCAGGTTATTGTGTCTTTTTACTACAACGTTTACTAATGATATATAACCCAATCTCTTTTTGAATTGTACTTGTTTGCGCTGAGTTCTGTTCCTTTTGGTTTGCTAAATGGTCTGTGGTCGTGTTACCAGGATTTTTATGCAAGAAAAACAAATACACCTGAGCAGTGAAGCAAACTGTCTGACGCTCGGTTTCACAGCGACCGACCATCGTATTGCGCAGTTGTGCTGTCTAATTCATACTAAGGTCGGCCGGTTTTGTTTGCAACTGTACGTAATAACTGCAGCAAACTTGTCTCCAGCGTTTGGTACTTTATTTAAGGTGGTATATGGAGATATTTTTAGATTCTTTTTTACATTTGCGTATAAAGTAATTCAATTCAATTCAATTTTATTTATATAGCCCAATATCACAGCCATAGCCGTCTCATTGGAGTAATCTATAAATACAGTAGGTTTATGGTTAACTTGTGGTGCAGGCAAGACAAGGGACATGAGGGACAGACCAATGCAACCTGAGCGATTACCAATTGCAATGAAGCTTGACATGTGAAGTGTGATCAAACACTCCGGTGTAAATGCACGTTTTTTTTGGTTGAACTACGGTTACATATCCCAAAATGCCACTGTGCGGGGGATGGCCTAAATGCAAGTTTTTCAGTAAATTCGGCAGGTGGCCGTGTAGAGGGGTTTGTAATCAGGAGGCATTGCGTTTTTACACGCCACGGGCTGGCCACGGAGGTTTTAAGCAAAAGTTTACATTTTACATCCACAGTACAATTTTTATTTAAAAGTTGACATCGGTCAGGAGCGGCTCGCGCATATTTCAAGGTCGCACGGCGGCAAACCAGTGACAGGCGGGGATGACACTGTTAAGAAATCGGGCAACAGCTGGGTGGCCACAGCCGGACGGCTGACCGGCAGGAGCTCTGATTAGACATTGTGTAAATGTCTCACGACGGAGACATCTATATCAAGTGCCACCAGCGACCCGGTAGCTCGGGGTATAAAGAAAAAAGAGGCCAATCTGCATACCTGACTGCTGCCATCTACAGTCATGACCATGTCGACGATTTTCGAAAAAATCGGATGGCGGCATGAAATCTTAAAGATTCTGCCAATGCCTCCCCATCGCAGTTCTATTTGTGACCGTAACATTAGCCATCAAAAACATGCTAACGGCTGCATAAATAGCCATTTTGGACATCAGGTCAATCAGAACTGACATTTTAACCTGAAAGCAAAACTAACTAATAAATACGATGAATAGAAATCCTGATGCACAGGAGCTTGTTGGATAAAATTGTTCAAAGTTTGGCACTGACTGAAAGCTTCAGCCGTATTGAAAGGAAATTCAACCTCTCCCAGCTTTGCGCTTCTACTCAAATGGAAAAAAATTGGAAGCAGCATCCGATTTTCATTTCACTAAGCTGCAGAGAGCGTTTGAGCTCAGACCAAAAGGAGAGTTAATGCCACCTCTTAGAATGATGATCTACATTCCTGACCTGTTTATGCTGGTAATCTCCGAGCCCTGCTCAATCAAAACAGCACTAATTTCTCTCCCTATTGGAAACTGTGACATCTGTGTTCAACACACTTAAAGAGGGGGGACTGCTTCGAAGGAGGAACAGGCCAAACAGGGAGCCACCATCCTCATAATAAGCTCCAGTGATGAGTCCATGCGTCGGAAGAGAATGGCGGTTGAAACTTTGTACAGTAAATACTCTGCTTGGCTTTCTAACAGCCTGTTGTGTGTCCACCTCAGCATTTGGCAGCCTGGAAGGTCGGCCTTTTTCCTCTCCGACGTGGAGACGGAGTCTGCATCGAGTTTAAAAGCTGCTTTGACGTAACAAGAGGCTTTTCATCCTGTCCAGCTTCCCAGTGTCAAACTTTCAAACCCCTCCTAATTGATTCTGCAGAGTCTGGACAGCGCAATGCTCAAAAGCACTTCTGTAGCCCTTCGTGAGGCGGAAACAGGCCTTACAGACTAATGCCACCAGCTCTGCTCCACTGCAGCGGCCTGGATGGGAAAAGAAAAGCCTGTTTGATTTTAGAACCCCATCACCGCTGGAATCAGAGAAAACGCTCAGGAGTTGTGTGATACTCGTGTTCTGCAAACACACCAAAGACGCAAAGTCACACCTGGTGGGGTGTGAGCTTGTTTTCCTCCTTCCAATCTTCTATTAGCTGTTCTGTTATTTCAGAATAACTATTTACGCTGCAGAGGTGACCATCAGACAGGTCCTGGCCACAGACACACACCTCCCCCTTCACACACACACACACACACACACACACACAAAATGGGCTAAATAATCCCTCCACCTATTTACACAGGAGTGAAGAGGCCACGGCCTCACCTTCAGGGTGCTACTTAACTCCTCGAGTCACTCGTTGAGTAATCACAGCATTCTCCTGCCAGCCCACTGCCTAATTACAGTGTGTGTGCGTGTACACACAAGTGTGTGTGTGAAGAAGTCATTATTTAGCAATGCAGGCCTCACAGGTAGACAAACGCACGGGCTGATTTGGACTTTTCAAGTGGGTACAGTTGCATTCTAAACCGGGTCTGCTTTAGGCCACAGCTCTAAACTTGTGTCTAAAATCCAAAAAGACTAAATACAATCCAATTTGTTCATGTTTTAGCTCGAATAAAGTTCATTTAAAAATGTGGATGTTGATTTAAACAAGCAGGTTTTCTCCCTCCGTGCATGCAGGAGAAACACTGGCTGTATGGAGGGGCAGCCTGGTGTTTTCCACACTAACTGGCTCGGGAAGTAAAGAAGCAGCTGAGGGAAAAAAGGCAGATGAGGAGAGCTTTTGCTGCGGGATGAGGGAGGCCCGCAGCGCCGCTCTAATCCCCCCTGGATCCCTCTCGCAGAGCCGGGCTTTGCTCTGCGAGCAGCGCTTGGCTCACTTAAAAAGGAAAGTATAATGGTGCGACAAATTTCACACTTTCTCTAATGTTTCAGCCTTAAAGTGGGCGACTCTGGAAATGATATTTGGCACGATGAGGCCATGATCCACCAGCTGGAGGCTGATATCATTTTTTGGGGTCCAAAAGGCAGCACAAGCACGGATCTCTGTGGATCCTTTGATCAATTCATTAAAAAATACTTTTTTTTTGTTAAAATAAATGTTTTTGCTCAGTCAGCTTCATCAGACCTCAATCATTGTTTGCTTCAGAAGAAACGTCGCTTTCTCTTCAGTTTTTTCCTCGCTTCTCACACAAACCCGCCACTGTTTTCACCTGCTTCACTTTTCCAACGGGAAAAAGGTCCATTATGTCCCGAACCGAATCACTCCATAGCAGCTCGCGCCCCCATCTCAAGCATTAAACCATAAATAAAAAGTTCTGTTGAGGACACTAAAAGCAAAGCGTTTCATTTAAATAAAAAGAAAAAACTAAAAGTACAAATTAACCTAAAAAACTACGATTGTGGAAATACAAGTAAATATGTTATAAATATTATTAAATGTTTATTAAAATGAGTAAACACGATTTTAAATAAAATGGTTCTCAACAGATTTTACCTAGAAATGTTTTTAGCGCGATAAAATAAAAAGACAAATAAAATACTCTTAATTTTGTAATAAACTGTGAAAATCAAAACTTGTAAAATTCTAATAATTCCTTTTTTCTACTTAAAAAGCTTTAAAAAAGTGAATAAATCAATGGGATTATGCGCAACCTAAAACCTTTTTAATAATCCTTAATTTTGTTATGTTTAGAACCTATAATAGGTTATATAAAAATAAAAGGTCACTTCTTTATTGACTCTTTGTTGTAGCTTAAATTTATTTTTAATTTTCTTGTGCCAAAGCAAGTTCAAAAAACCAGCTGTGACCTAACTGGTAAGACGCGCATTTGACGGATTCAAGGAATAAAAATGTTTTGAAAACAAAAAAAGTTGAATAAAAACGAGCGATGAAGTGAGTGAGGAATTTACAATATTCAGAAAACTGTTGGGAAAAAGTTAATGAAAAAACATTGCGAAGGTGCAAATCCAGGAGGTGGAAAGCTGGGATGCGGCAGCGCCACCGGCTTCAGTGTGTGGGGGGTGGGGGGGGAATGGGATGACTGCAGTGACGTCAGTGCGAGGCGTGCAGCAGAGCACCGGAGAAGAAAACCAAGACAGCGCTGCAGAGACGCGTAAAGCGCCGATCACCGCGGACGCAGCGTTTACGCGCCACGGCACGAGTGGATTTACTGAACACCTGCATGGGGACACCGTGAGGCTTTGTTACATTTTTTCTATCTTCTGCTGGGAACGAACTGGTGAGTAAAACAAGAATTATTCGTATATTTGTTTAATATTACGGACGAATCAGTCTTCATTAGTGAAGCAGCCAGTGTTGTCAGTCACCTCCCCGGAGTTTAATGGAGCTTTACGCACGGGAACCATCAGGATTCAAAGACCAGCTTCAGTTTTTATAAAGCCTCCATAAACCCAGAGCCTGTGAGGAGTCTGAGCATCCGTGTGAAGCAGAGGAAGCACCCAGACTGCTGCCTGCAGCTCAGTGAAAGACGGGAGTAAAGCAGAGCTGTGCGTCCTGAGTGAAGGTTTACAGTGTGGACATAAAAACAGCAAAAGGATTCCTGTAGATAAGAGCAACTCTGCGTGACAGGGCGCGCAGTGTCATGGTAAAGGCAACTTTTGCGTCTGTGAGATGTTTGTCCAAAAGTCCAAGAACGCACAATAACAAACATTTGACAAATGCTAAAGAGGACAGAAAAGACTATTTTTACATAGATTAAAGAAATGAGAATACAAATTTGTGGTAAAAAAATATTGTAGGTTTCTTGTTCATTCTGCTATAACATTCGTTTTAAATGTTACTTGTTCTGTTGACTATTTTAGCACCATTTGATAAGAACTAAAAAATAAAAAGAAATGACTTTAATTCAACAATGTTATTATGTGTGTTTCAGGCATCTGGAATGGAACTGAATCTATCAAAGAATGTCATTTCCTGTGGGGACCAAGGTATCATTTCTCATTTTCTCTCTCGTAGTTTTAACTTTTGGAAAAACTCCCTGAAATACAGTTTTTGAAGCAGAATCTTATTTTGATAAAACCCTGAATTTCTATAAAGGAAGCACCAGTTTGGCCAAATAATTCCTCAACTAATTCAAATTCTGATCACGAAAAAACCCCAATGTGAAATAAAGACAAAGAAAAAACGAATTTGACTTCAAAATGTTAAAAAATGCTTTTATTGTGGGTTTAATAACTTTAAAAACTAACATTTTTGTATTTTTTCACCCGACTGTTGTTTTTGCGTTAATGCGCATGCTCACTTTGCGCACAAGATTTTATGTTCGTTTTTAAGAATTGGTGATGGATTTCTGTGTCTTCTTGTTTCAAATATTTCATTGTTTTTCTGTGTAACGTGTTTTATATTGTAATGTTGAGGTTTCAGTTCAACATAAACTCTTGGAAAGCTGTGGAGCACCTACAGAGAAATCCTGCTGTTTCTCCTGCGCGTTTTTTTGTGATCTCATTAGCAGCCGCTTTGTTGGCACGGCGCTCCCCTCGGTAAAGCTGTTTGTTGCATGTCAGACTGCAGGTCAAGCAGGCCTTTGGGCCAGCAGGTAAAGCATCACCTAGGCAATAATCGGCTCTGTCCTTCTCCAGTTACTCACCGGGTCCAGTTACATCGCTGCGGACCTGCCTTTCAATCTGCAGCTTCGGTTCTCCAGATGATTTGTTTTCCTGCTGTTGGCTTTGCTGTGCCCAACAAGCAAAAAAAAAAAAAAAAAAAAAAAAACAAGACTGTACTTTGATGCGTGATTGATGGTGTTCGTTGAGTTTATTTTCCCTTCTCCATGGAAAAATATGAGTATTTGCTTTGCCACTGGCCTTTAACCCGTCCTGCCGGATGGAAAGGCTTTTTAAGTCATCCATCACGCGCAAGTGCCCTCCAGAGGAGAGAGGATCGGGACGCGGGCAGGGATGGAGGATGAGTATTTGGGTTACCGCCATCTATCAGCCCGCAGTGTGCGGGAAGAGAAGAAGGTAGCACTCAGCAGATAAATCTCCGTGTCCTGTAAATCCCTTAATATTCTGGCGTGGAGTTGCGAGGTCACTGGGTTTGTTATGATCTTTGCGGAGCCTCGATTCTAAAATGAGAAATATATCCAGCCGTAAGAGATTTTTTTTTGACCAGGTGCAAACTTCCAGCTGGATTTGACTACAGATTATTCTGATCAAGATTTCAGATTGCCCTTTTTTAGACTTAATTTCAAAGTTTTGGTTTGGTTCCTTTTACGCACTGCCTGGCTGCATTCTGTGGAGGTGCTGCTTGCTGGACTTTCACTCAGCGGAACAGAGAGCAAAACGAAGATGGAATTCTTAATTAAAAAAAAAAAAAAAGAAGAAGAACTGAGATTAACGGTCCGGTTTCTCGTGATAAACAATCTGATTTGTTAGGCATATGCAGTTGAGGCATTTGCGCGGCGCGGCTGCGCAGTTGAACCCAGATCCGTGCAGTTATTGAGTGATTGCACAATTATGCTCAGAAAGGCCTTCGGGAAAGTTTTCCGGTCGGACGAGGATCTCATGTCAAGTCTTTGTCCTTCAGAGGCGGAAAAAAGCTTTGACACTGGCGCCGGTATAGATGCCCGAGGTTTCAGCCGCGCGGCACCAACGCAGCGGGCCGGGTAACTTCACACTGTTGGTGTCAGCAGCTGTCTGACTGGCTGGCTGAGGCAGAACCTAATCGCATGAGATCAGCGATGCTCGAGGGGTCAAAGGAGTTATGCCTGATTCCTCTGTTTGAGGCAATTCCATCAAAAAGCTTGGAGGATTTAAGAGATTAATAAGGAAACACATAAATGTGTAATAAAAATCATGTTTTGTGTTAGATATTGGTCAAATGTATTCATTTTTAGTCCGCGCGCCCCATGACAAGCCTCGCATTTTTACGCAAGTAGAAAAATATGTTTACAGAAAACAAAATGAAAGTTGATTTTGATTTCAGTTGGAAAAAAAACTCGCCTTTTCTATGTTTGGGGTTCTAGGGCGCAGAGGTCAATTCATTTTGAATGAACCCCCGCTTCTGCGCCACGCACGGCACCGCCGACTGCAGCTTGTGCGTCAGTGCCAACTAAAGTGACGGAGATCAAATATGTCCCCATCAGAAGCTTCATTTACTCGCATCTAGGCGGAATGTTTGCGGCCCCATTAGTTAGAAATAAACTGTCAGGCCAGCGGTCCAGAGTGGAAAGACGTCGTTCTGAAAAGGCTGGATTGTAAATCAGAGCTTGTTTGGGCAAAAGAAAGATCCGCTGCTGTCAGCAGACGCTTCTGCTCATGTTTGGTTGGAGCTGTGGCGCTACAGACACAAAGGTTCCGCAGGTCCGCCGAGGCGCCATGGATCACTCCTGATTGTGCCTTTTGTGCTCGTCGCTCATACTTTAAATAAACTAATCGTGCACTTTTCACACACAGGGAACAGTAACTGTGCAGGCCTGTGTTCCACACAGCAAATGTTTATTCATCTCATATCTGAGCTCTGCTTTGTGTGAATGAGTGTACAGAAGCGCGCAGAGGAAGAAAGGAGGCGTTTTTTTGCTGCGCTGCGCGCTCACGGTGAGGACGGAAGCTTGTGTAATTTCGCAGCCTCAATGCCTGCATTTTTCTCTGATCCCTTTTGTGCGCGGCGGGAGAAAAAAATCACATCAATTAAAAGCGCCTTTTGAGCTTGACGTCAGTTCGGCTTGGAGATGTTTCCTGGCAAGTTTGGTGGGTGGGACCCGACCGTTTTGGGCAGGTTAACGCAGCGCATGGGTGGGTCTTGTGTGTGAGAGCTGAGCTCCCTCTCGGTCACAGCGAGCAGAAGTTTTCCTCCGGGTTGAAGGAAGACTCTTACTGTCGCAAAGAAAGGAAACTAAACTTTTTTCCCTCCTTTGAGCTTCTATTATTTGTATTTGTTTGCAAACGAGAACCGAACGCATTGGAGAGTCTCCCTGCATGGTGCAGCCGCTCATGTCGCGGAGTGTGTTTGGCAGCGGCTGGATTTTTAGTGGCCCTGGCTGTTGAGGAAGGCTCCGGCCAGCCTGGGACTCACCCCGCTTCTTCTCTTTTACGCATCCTTCTCTTCAAGGTGGGATGAATTTGGACAGAATCGCAGAGGCAGCGAGAGCTCCACCGCCGACGCGCGACGTGGCCGCCGCGTTTCATTTACAGAAAAGCTCCAACAGCAGCAGAGAAACTTTAGAGAACTCAAGCAGCGAGTCTTCAGACGCTGAGTTGGCAGGTATACACCGTCAGACTCGATTCCTTCTTCTGCAGGTCATTTTCAACGGCTTTAGGAAGCGGGATTAAATTCTAAAAAACACATTCGAGCTCATTTCTTCACTTGGTTTATTTAGGTGCTTAAGTATTCCTACACGGGCTGAAAAACTTGGCAGAATCCCTCATTGTGTCACGGAAAAAAATGCTCGGATGAGCCTGGCTTGAAGTCAGTAAATGCATTAAGAGCAGCTATAAATACCGGGCCCTCCACCGATCTAAGCTAAAAGCCAGGAGGTCTTCTGTAGCCTCAGCTTTTCCACATCAGCGGAGGCTTCTCCTCTGCAACAGCTCACGTGTGTGATTTATTTTCTTCTTTGGTTTGATTTGCGCACGGAGGGGTTTCTGTTTCCGCGCATTTACGCGTCATTCTTATGTCAGACGTGCAGACTGTTGTTTGCTTTAAGGTGAATGACCTTTGCACGTGAGCCCCTCACTTTAATGAAACAGTCAAGATGAGAGATAGCAGTAAAGATCCCAGTTAAAACCAGTGACTTTGTTTGGGATATTTTTTATAAGGTGCTGATTGTAAAACAGATTTTTTGGGCATTTTCCTCTTTTCCAAAAACTTTTAGTTCCGACCGAGAATTTACAGCCCATTTTAAAGCATTAAAGCAACACAATAGTTGTCAAACCCTTTAGTTTTCGCCCTGGTTGATCCACAGAGAAGGAGAGGGGCGCGGAGCACAGGAGCGATGACGGGAACGCGGACGATCCCAAGAAAAAGAAGCAGCGGCGGCAGCGGACTCACTTCACCAGCCAGCAGCTGCAGGAGCTGGAGGCCACCTTCCAGAGGAACCGCTATCCGGACATGAGCACCAGGGAGGAGATCGCCGTGTGGACCAACCTGACCGAGGCCAGAGTGCGGGTAAGAGGCAGCGCGCGCGCTGGCCGGCCGAGGCTCCGCGCGCAGAAACCCGATCAGCCCTGCGGGAGCAAACAAGACTGTTTACTGAACGTGAAAGCTCGATACATATCACCAATTCACGACAAGGAAATCAATAAAACACACACCATTTTCCTTACAGACTTTTTCTGATCTGAAGTCTAAATTTATATCAACAAAGGTGCTCGTTTCCGCGTTTTAACCTAAAAGGAGCCGATTTTATAACATTTAATTTGAATATATTTAGGGAGTACGGACAAAAAACATATTTTAGACATGTTTTTAGTCAAGTTTAAGGAAAATTGTGTCATTTGATTTTTAAATATTTCAGTTACCTAAAGAAAAATTCAACGAACTGTAACTTTATCTTCTTTCAATTTTGTCAAGAAAATCGCTTTTTTTAAATTTAATTCTGGCAAGCATGCGTTTTTAATGTTCATTTTCTAATTTCTACTCCTAACCACATGTTCTCACCTTTGCATCGAAGAAGCACCGACCTCATTCAATAAAAAGTTGGGATCTGAATCTTATAGAATTTATTGTGAAACTTTAAAGAGGTTGAAACAAACTGTTTCTTTTGACTTCACTTTATGAACGCTGGTACGCGCAGCTGTTCATTCACATTCTTTTAAAAAAAATACGCACCAAACGCGCCTTTAAAACAACGCAGCTGCAGTTGGTTTTCATTTACAGCAGCTGCATGGCGCCTGACAGACCGAGCCTGAAAAATCTCAAATTGCGTAAATATTCCCAATCTATGATAAAAAAAAAAAAGAAATAAAAAAGTGAAAGAGAAGAAAAGTTCTCAGAGGAGTGGAGTGAGTTCCGCTTCATATTTAACTGAACATTTCAGCTCTTTTTAAAGAACACTTATTTTCTGTTTTTAGGTTTGTTTTTAGAGTTGCAACGTTGAGTCCATTTCGTGAACACATGAATACGTTTTCATTTGGTTTGATTTGATTTGTTCATTTCAACCATTAACTGTAGACAAGAAATCACGCAGATGAGTCAAACTCACTTCAGAAATAAAGAAATGCAGAAATTCATAACTATAGAAATACGTTTGGGTCACACTTAATAATTAAATATATTGAATAGCTAAAGTCAAGTAGAGTTAGATTTATTGCTTGAAAATGAATAAGAAGCGAAATTAAAAAGTCTCGTCGTGAACTGACCACTAGCACGTTCAAATGTTGTTTGTTTTTTTGTTTTCTTACCTTTTTTAGATTATTTTTTTAAACTACTTTATAGTTTAATTTAATCAAACTGTATTGTGTGAGGGCTGCATGGTGGCGCAGTGGTTAGCGCTCCTGCCTCACAGCAAGAAGGTTCCCGGTTCAAGTCCTGGCTGGGGGACCTTTCTGTGTAGAGTTTGCATGTTCTCCCCGTGCATGCGTGGGTTTTCTCCGGGTACTCCGGCTTCCTCCCACCGTCCAAAAACATGCTTCATAGGTTAATTGGTCACTGTAAATTGTCCCTAGGTGTGAATGTGAGTGTGTATGGGTGTGTGTTTGTGGCCCCTGCGACAGACTGGCGACCAGTCCAGGGGTGTACCCTGCCTTCGCCCATGAGTAGCCGGGTTAGGCTCCGGCGACCCCGTGACCCCGAAAGGGATAAAGCGGATTGGAAAATGAATGAATGAATGTATTGTGTGAATCAATGACAAATTACAAATCAGTTATAAATAATAATTATGGAAAAAGGATATTTCAATTTCAATATAAGCATTTCCCAGGTAATAAATGTTAAAAACAATGTAAAAATATTGTGTTTTGTTTAAAATACTTTTCTTTTCTAATTATTATTAATATTGAGTATGGATTTTTTTTTCCCCATCATTTAAATTTTTTGTTTATTAACATTTTTAACTTTGTAAACTTAATCTTAATGCAACTTTATTAAAACTTTATTTAAAAGAGACATTTTATGTAAAAACATTCCTTTTTAAAAAATGATTTGGGGATTTGATCATTTCAATCCTTTTTTAAACCAATAATTAAAACAAAGTTACATGGTAACGGCACAGGTGACAACCCTCTGCCTGCTGTGCATTGCGCATTAACGCGCACGTGTCTTTCAGGTGTGGTTCAAAAACCGCCGCGCCAAGTGGAGAAAGCGCGAACGGAACCAGCAGATGGACCTGTGTAAGAACAGCTACCTGCCGCAGTTCAGCGGCCTCATGCAGCCCTACGACGACATGTACCCGGCCTACACCTACAACAACTGGACCAACAAGGGCCTCACGCCTGCGCCGCTCTCCACCAAGAACTTCACCTTCTTTAACTCCATGAGCCCGCTCACCTCGCAGTCCATGTTCTCCGCGCCCAACTCCATCTCCTCCATGACCATGGCCTCCGGGATGGGCCACTCCGCCGTGCCGGGCATGCCCGCGCCGGGTCTGAACAACATCAGCAACCTGAACGGGATCGGAACGTCCGGCATCAACTCGGCCATGTCGTCGTCCGCCTGTCCGTACGGGCCTCCCGGCTCCCCGTACAGCGTTTACCGGGACACGTGCAACTCCAGCCTGGCTTCCCTCAGACTCAAATCCAAACAGCATCCGACTTTTGGATACAGCGGCCTGCAGAGCCCCGGCTCCAGCCTGAACGCCTGCCAGTACAACAGCTGACGGGCTGGAATGTTACACCCGAGGATGCCAACCCCAAACACAACTGGATTATTGCAATGAGAGAAAACTCTGGATCATGCGGGTTACACGTTTACCTGTGAACTTACACAGCAATTCAAGTTAAATCGAATGATTTTTTTTTTTATGATAAGGACTTGTTACATTTGCTGCCCTGTACATATATGTAAATGTAAATATATATACAGGTCTAATAAGATGATTTTGGGGGGGGGCTTGTTTTTATTGCGCAGAGAACTCGCCCGAAATAAGAATTTAAAACAAAATGTCGAGCTTAAAAGAACGAAAAAAAAAAAAGAAACACTTTGTGCATACTGTCTGTCTGCTTTCTGTTCTGTGCACACGTGGGGCTCAAGTCTGCGCCAAAATGCTTTCCATTCGCAGAAGCAGAAAACGGAGAAAACACTTGTTGAAACTGACGTGCTTTGTAAAATAATGTAATATTTTGCTAAACCTAATTTGCCTTAAGTGTATTCTAAACATGATTCATGTGTGTTTGTTTGAATAAACTCCAGCTTGAGAGGTTTATTCCAAGGAGATTTTAGGAGAGTCGTTGTTTGACGCGAAAAGGTGCTAAAAAACGCGCAAGAAAACCATCTAATTTAAAACGATTAAAGTAAAATAGTCGTAAGTCATTAAACGATTAAAGCTCCTTTGTTTTCTTTTAAAAAGGCTAACATTCATGTGGTTTGTGTTTGTTGAATCAAATTGGCAGAAATTCATTGTTTTACGCATTTTTCTCGCTGCAGTATACAGAAAATACACATTTTATTTTAATTTGTAAGCTAGAAATACAAAACCCATCAAATAGCTGGACGTTTTACTTAATAATATAACTTTATATACACTTTATTTTTTACTTCTGCAGTCAAAGTGGTTTTTGGCGCTTTCGCTCTCGCTCGTTATGACTTCAAGCGTGTTTTAGGGCTCTTTGAGGTCAAAGCGCAGCCGAATACTGTTTGGATTCGGTTGCAATGGTTCGGAAACACGTGTGTACTGCTAAAGTCAGAATACAAGCTTAATTGGAGCGACATAAACTGCTGGTTTGCTCCGCGGCCATTGCGCGTCAAAGTGAAATCAGTCAGAAGCATATCTTGTTTTCTGACACTTACAGAAATCCTCCATATCTATATTACTCACCATTAGACTGATATTAGCGGCAGCGCCGCGCAGCAATAACCGTGTGTTTACGCTGATAGGGACTTGATCCGAATGTAAAGGCAGCACTTTGATTACGCGCATTTTTACTGCGTAACTGTGCGTACACTGGTGCACAGCAGCGTCAAGAGTTCATGTTTTATGATTTTTATTTAGTTTTTACATATAAATGTATCAAATTGTCTTTAAATTTCCACAAATTGTCCTATTTTCTAAACGGTTATCTTTTTTGGTTTAATTGTGCATTTTTACATTTATCTATTACCTTTTGTCGTTGGTGAAACTATTTTGAGACAAGAATATTTTCTGTTACATTGTAAAAACGTGACATAGGTCAAAAACATCAAAGTGCGTTTTAACCTATAAACTTGTAAAAGTTTGATCGGGCTATGAAAACATTTTCCTAGTTTTTTTTTTCTCCAAAGACTGTAAAATGCAGGAATGTTTATGTGCGTACTCTGTGCGCTCTGGACCCCCTTGACTGTAAGGTTTCCTCGGTGCGGGCTTTATGCGTAATTGCAGCTATCAGCTTTGATTTGAAACAGTTTGACGGGAAGACAAAGGCGCACTGGAGGCCCTCGGTGATTGGAAAGAAAAACAAGGCTCGCGTCTTCTTCTCGTAAACGTTTGCCATCATACCTGATCCTTGAGCTGTAAAGGAGGCGCCTCAACCTGGGAGCCAAAGTTCAACGCGCCACTTTATAGCCTACAAATATTTGATAGTGTTTCTCGGGTGAAGATTCCCTCCTCTCTCTTTCTCCTCCTCCAGTTGTTGTTTTTAAAGAAAACATTAGTTCAAAGTGTGTTTAACCTTTTCTCAATAATGTAACTTGTTGATTGAAACAAGAAAATATAAGAAAGCACACCTTTTTCTCAGGAGTGGCAGCATTAAAGGAATAAAAAAAAAAGAAAGAAACCAAAATGGCTCAAAACAAATCATGATAGCCACACTGTTTGTTTTCAAAATAAAACCTGTGCAAAATAGTTTTTTTCTTCTACTATTTTGGCGCCATTTAGATGAAAATATATGAACAAAACTCAGAGGTCTTAATGTTTAGAATGAATGGCTAAAATAGAACAGTTAAAACAAATCTGCTCAAAATTAAAAATGAAATTAAAGTTACTTAAAAAATTCAATTTACATGGTTGGAATTTGTATTATATCTGTACTTCAAATTGTTGCAATTGTACAAAAACAATCAAAATTTTTAGGTTTTAGCAAATGATTAAAGAAAAAAAACATTTAGACAAATGAATCCAGATGAAGACTCATTCACATTTTCAATTCTGCTCAGATTAACAGGTGATGAAGTCCTCAGTCAGGTGAGGTTCCTCCACAGTTCACCACAAGTTTACACTCATAACTAAAACAACAAGGATTTTTATTCCTTTTTTACATTTCTCACTAATAAACCAGCTGTGTATTTTAAATTCAGATTTAGTCTGAAAAACCCTGACAGATCTCAGGAGTGCACAGCCAAGCTGAGAAATAAAAAACATTGTTTGCACAGTTGTTCCAGCAATTGCACAACTTCAACCAGTGTGCAAAAAGAAATGATGTTTGGCTTTTGTTTGAGCAATTTACATCAGCTTCAGTGGAGGTCAATGTTCCATGTGTTAGTTATGGAAGGAAGGCTTTGGAAAGTTGTTATCCGACACCAAATTTTTCCTGTCATTTAAATTATTTTAAATGGGCATGGCTTGTAAAAGAAGGGATAAAAGTATTTTTAATATTTAATTTTCTTAGTTATATCCCTTTCAATTCATAATAGGAAATATCTCATCAATCGGTATCTCAAATGTCTACATTTTAGTAAAATAACGATGTCTCTTTTTAAAGAACCTGAAAAAGCTGCTTTTACTTGATTCCTCCTTTGGTAAATTCATTCATCCTCTGGTCTGCAGATCACGGTTCGGTGCTCTTAAGTAGCATCTGTGCTTTCAAAAAGAGCCAGAAATGTGTCAAAATTTGAAAGTCATTAAACAAAACAACCTCAGCTAACCACAGAGCCTCCTCCAGCTTCTGCTCCATCTCTGCAGACCTGAGCAGCAGCTCTCACTGTCCTGAAAGCTGCGCTGCAGATGGAGCATCCATAAACTTTGGATCCTATTATAGGCTTATCCCCAAACATCCCGAAGATCACCTACAATCATTCCAAACATCAAATCGTGAGGATTAGGACTTGAATCGGTCACACCAGAACTGTTGGGTCTGTTTAAATGATCAGCTTTGCTTCCAGTCAGTCAATAAAATTATTTATTTAGCGCTGGGGCCTCTATTCTTCTAATAAATCTGTAATAAGATTATTATAGTAATTGAAAATTAAACTAACCAAAATCATTTTTACCAAAAACCAAGAGCCAGCTCAATGAGACTTATTGGCTGATATTTTCACATTTTTGGTGGTCTTTACTTGGTTATTTACTGCAGGAGTTTTGATATTTTAGCTACTTTAAATAAGCATGTATTTTCTGTTTATTACAGCGGTCTGATTTGATTTCTGCACTGTGGTGCTTCCTGTTTGTGTGGGACTCATGATCAGTCATAGCTTTACAACCAAACTTCCAGATGGATAAATAAAGTTATTTAAAACTTTAAATAGAAAAGTAAACCAGTTAGATTCTTTTTGAATAGTTCTTTATTGACCATTTTTGACTTGTTAAAGTCTAAAAATAAATAAATATAAATATAATAATAACAATAATAATAATAATAATAAATATAATACTATAGCATATTCATAAAAAGTCAAAATAAGCATCACTTCTGTAACAGTTACAATGTTGAGACTATAGAAACAATATAGACAGCAGGTTAGCTGCTCATTTAAAATTGATTTTATGTCCTTTATTGAGTTATTATTAATCCTTATTACTTCTTCATGTTGTTTCTATTTATCCTCTGGATTTAGTTATCTCAGCTAGTATGGCATCCTGTTTTATTTTGAAAAACATCCTTTTTGTCTTTGTTTCTGACTTACTTCCTGATTCTGTTCAGTTGCTTGTTTCTGGTTAACAAGTGTCCAAAACAAGGAACTTTTCATTTCAGCTGAAAACATTTAAATGTAAGCCGACACTTTGATCCAAAACCAAAATGTGAAACTGTGTAAACACGTTCTGATCTGCTTCCACGGTCAGATTTAGGAGGAAAGGGATTGGGAGTTCCAGTTTTATTTCAAAATCTCAGTTTTCTAATGCATTGCTGTACTTACCTTATTATTTATTGTTGTTTTTACTAATCTTTCCATCAGCGGACAGTTTGCTGATCAAAGTTTTCATCTTTCATTCATTTTCAGTGTTTCTGTCATGGTCAATCTGAAAGTGAATCCAAATAAGCTTCAAAGCTCCTTCTCAATTTTTTTTCCAGATCTCATCTTATGATGATTTCCTTCTAAATTTTAACTAATGTGAGTTGATATGCTGTGCGTCCGTGAGACCCAGATTAACTTATCTTTTTTATTTTATTTGTTCCTCTGTAAATGTGCTAATTAAACAAGTCATGGCTCTCCTTTAAGAGCTTGAAATTGAAATTTAACAAAAATAGAATGCAATATAATTCATGAATAATGGGAAAAAATGTTATTTTCTTGGTTGGGATTAAATCATCAGCTGCTGACTCCAAATATGATTGTCAAGAATAATAGAATAAGTCGTGATCAAACCTTTTATATATGTATTTACCTTCAAAGGCTTCTTTTGGGTTAAATTAAACTTGAAAGATAATTCATTAAAATAATGATCTTGCAAAAACAACGCACTTCCAAAAAAATATATGTATTTTATTATTATATATCTATTTTCTTCAAGACCACAAAGTGTTTAGTAAAAAATGCTAATAATAAGATGAGGCCAGCAAAATTAAAGAATTTGAATATTTCTATTGAAAACAGTTACACATAAAGACAGACATGAAAAGCTGTGTTTTAAGAGGCTAGTTTACTACAACTGGGTTTGAATGAAAATCCATTGATCTAACTGAACCTTTCTTCTTAAAATACAATTCAGCAATTTATTAATCAATTCACTAGATTATTTCATTAAAATTTGTAGGCGAAAATATCATTTTTGTATTTCTTTTAGCAAGTGAAATAAATAGCTTTGTGAAAATAGCTATTAATTAAAACAAACTAAACAGAATGGGAAAACTCCAAATCAAAATCTAATCGATTTGAACCCGGCATTTGCCATTCCAATGTATTTATTTTCAGTAATTTTCTTAAAACTTTACATCAAGTAATCATGACAACCTGACTGCAACCAAATCAAAGCTTTTTTCCTCTAAATATCCTCCTAACTTTAGTAAACTGGGCAAAGTTGTGTGTAGTTTGGAATTTCAATCCTCCTGGAACAGTGTACACATCTTCCTGTTAGGTTGATCCAGGGCGAACTGAGTTTTATTTTAATGATTTGACTGTCACAGTTCAAAGTCAATATGATGGTTCTGACAGTAAGACAAGCAGCCAAATCTACGCAGTGATGCAAACTGATTCAAGAAACACACGACTGAACTAAAAAACACAAAAAAACCTGGACATCAAATTCAACTGAGCCTTTGATCAATGTGTGTGCATGCTCGTCCAAACCCAAACGCAACAAAAGGAATTACAATAATTATACGTCTTTGGAAAATGATGCCATTATCTCCAAGACTCCGTTTCTGCAGCGCTGTAATTCTGACAGAGCTGACACATGACAGTTATTTTGGGATTAGTGACTGCAGAGTGGAGCTGCTGAGAGAAAGGAAGCTGTGGGTGGCAGAGACAAGACTGCAGAGGATTCAGATGTTTGAATGAAGACGAGCCCACTCTTTTAACTCATCTAAACACTTTCATTAGTATGGATTTCAAATGGAGAAGCGTTCTCTTAAAGGAGCAGCATTTACTCAATTAAATTCACTTAAATCAAAGAATTCAATTAAAGAAGCCAAAATTAAACATTCAAAAAGAATAGAATTGCTAAATAACATCCACATTTAAAAAACTGTGTACACCTTTGTGACTAAACTGAATGCTTTAAACTCAAGCATACCTGTATGCTATATTGCATCAGTAACAAATGTATGTAAAAGTAAAAAAAAAAGTGTTTTCTTCTTTCTGTTCCCTTTCATTTCCTAGAACTTGTGGGAGATCTTTCGTTTTTGTTGTTTAATGGAAATACAAAGAAATGAAGGAAAGCAAAATAAATCATTTGGAGATGACACCATTAAATGATCTATTTTTAGTCTGTTTGGGTTTTAATATTTTCCCAAAAAAAAAAGAACAAAAAAGGGAATTTTTGTGAGGTTGTTGTTGCTGAGACTATTCAGTTTGAGTACAAGTCAGAAACTGCTGTTGGGCATAAATGGACGGTTCCTCACAGTCAGAATGACAGTTTTGTGCCGGTGGTGAGTGTTGGCTTTATCAACCCAAATATTTGTACTACATTTCAGCACAAAGCTTTCTCTGTCTACAGCAATGCTAGGCTAATTCCAGTTCGCTGCCAAAACAAAACCGTCTCAGCCTGTATTTAGCATTTTGTCAAACATATAGCCCACAAATCATTGTTTATGAGTGAAAAAGATTAGGAAGCTTGAAACGTTTAAGTGAGCTTTGGTAAATGTGGTGAAAAGCTACTGAAAATAGGAAAAAAGCAATGGTTACATTTTAAAATGTTCAACTTCCACTCACTAAACCAACATGAAATGGCAATTTTGGGGCATTTTTGTATCATATACAATGAAAAATCAACTTTTTGAGCTTTTCAGTGTATTATATTGTTCTTTTTTCACTATAAAGAACAACAAAGCAGTATTTTGATCCATTCACACATTTCTAAGCAATCCTCCAAAAACTACAGCTCTTAGCCGCAGCCCCTCCCATACACACAACAACGAGCGGGTCCTCACCGTGTGACGTTGACCAGTGAGAACACCCCCTATCAGGAAGAGTCTGCGCTGCAAGCCCCGCCCCCAAGATAGATTTTTTTGCAATCCAATGTCTTTTAAATGGAGAAAATGTTTGTTAGGCTGAGAGAGATTCCTGTGTTTGTTCAGCTTTCTTAAAGAAGAGCCTGCTCCTCAGAAATGGTTGTAGTTTAACTTCAGGAGCGCCACAGACCGTCCAGCAACTTTTTGTCTGTGACCACTTCACAGATGACTGTTTTGTTAACCTTGACCTGTATCAAAGTGGATTGTCCAGGAGACCAATCCTCAGAGCTGGCGCCATTCCATCAATCAAACCTGATGAAGATGCCCGACCCGCAAGTAAATCAAACAACTAGCTAAATTACACAGTATAAGCATCTAATGCACGAGCTGATGCTACATTTCCACACATGTTGAGCCTCACGTAGAGAAATTCTGGATTAGACTGTGGGTCAGGAGTGTAAGGCTCCACAACATGCAAATCCATCTTTAAAAAAGTTCAGTGTTGTTTGTTTTCATGAGCGGACACAGGCAGACACTCTGCTGAGGCCGGCTCTAGGATGATGGCAGGATTTGGGCGTCACCCACAAGGAGTGAAAGGCGGTGCCTCAGAAGTCGAGTCGTTTTACTTCTGAAGAGTCGACAAAAATAACTCATTTCATAAATTATTTGTTCTTTCGTGTGCCAAAGATGAGATATAATCATATTCATTTACTATGAAAGGCTTAAGAAAAACACTGTACAGGCCCTTTAATATTTCCATGAGAAAGAAAATGGTTAAACTGAATCCTGTAACCCATGAGGGAAAAGTAACTTTACAAATAACTTTGTATCCAACACCACTAAACGTGTCAAAAATGAAAAATCAGCCAAAAGTTGTGGAGCTGAAGGTTCAGCAGTGGTTCAGCAGGAGTGCATTTTTCCTTCAATCATATTTCTCTTCCAGTTTCCTCTTGTTTAACCTTTTCAGACCTGGCATCCACATGCATGGACGCCACGTTTTGGGTCATATTACATTTATTTCTACTTAACTGGGGCCCTTTGACTACATGCGTAGAGGATTAACTCAAATATTAGCTCGAGTCTCAAGAGGTTGAAGGAGGCTAGACTCAAAAACAGCATCTGTCCACGAGGGCAAACACATCCTTGTGTTTTAGCACGTTTATTTAAACGGAAGTAGCTGCAGAGGGCACGCGAGTACAAAGAGGTTGTCACTCAAACTAGAGACCGCCCCCTCAATGTTTGTATCAAGAACAAATGAAAACAATTCAAACAGGAAAAACTTGTCAGCAAAACAGACTTTAAGAGATCATGTGTTTTTGTTCACACAATAGAGCTGGCAGTATTTGTCACGCACACTGGAAAAACGTCCTTCTCAAAACAAGTAAAAAATATAGAATATAAGATTATTTTTCCTTGTTATAAGTGAAAATGTATGTCAATGGAACTACTGGAATTGCTTTGATTAGTTTTCTTGAAATAAGCTCCAATGTCCTCCCCTATTGAAATTAGATATAACTACTCATATTTAGACATATAGCTTTGGTAAGGGGACATATTGTCTTAAAATAAGCATGTATTGCTCAAAAAACTGTTCTTTCACTCTAAAGTATGTATATTTATTTGCTTTTTTCCCAAATACATAGTTTTAACCCCTTGGCGCCTGGATTCATTTCCAGAGATGAAAAAAAAAAATACTCCCCTCATGTTTTTGCCATTGACTGTACATGAGATCTGAACTGAGTAACCCCTCCCCCCTGGCGTTCCAAATAGGAAGTACTCGCTGGTCCCAAAAAGCCAAAATCCCATAGACGTCTATGGAGAAATAAACCGTTATTACTTAGTCATTCTATTTGTCAGAAGAATCATTCTGACTCTGCTGCATCGTTTTAAATTTTTTTTCATGATATTGACATGGCAACGGACAAATCTCAGAAAAATTGCAACTGAATTGACTTCCTTTGGTTGAAACTGAAAGTAGGTCATTTTCTAGGGGTGATGTCTCACTCGCTCGGTCCAGTCCTCTATATAACAGTTTTTGCTTCCATGTTGATGCTAAATTAAAGTACCGTATTTTTCGGACTATAAGTCACAGCACTCAAAAAATTGACAATAAAGAAGAAAAAAACTACCACTAAAGGGCAACCAGTTGTTAGTAGGAAAATAACACATTTATGAGCCTTTTTCTTTTTTAAAAATCACATACAAATTGGCCCAGAGTGTAAGTCGCACCCATGGCCAAACTGCAAAAATCCCTGACTTATGCGCCGAAGATACGGTAGGTTTGGAGCTGAAGTTGTTTGATGCATATTTGTATCAATCAAGGCGTTAATGGGTTAAGTACTACAGCAGTACTCATTTCTAGACCATAATCATTTTAAAGACTGGAATTATACATTTTAAGATAAACTTGTCTTAAAACTATTTGTAAATGAGTCAAGTAAGTCAAATAAAACTTTCCAGTTTCTCTAAATCAAGCTGGCCTGTTTGAAACACCACCGCTCACCTTCCACAAAGTAAACTTCTACTTAATAATTGTATGTACAGTAAAAAAAAAAAAAACATTTTTATCACTTAAGAAACAAGATAAAAATCAAATGACAAGACAAGTTAATCAGGGTTTATTGTCTTATATCAATTGTAAAAAGATATTTAAGATAGCAACTGAACAAAAAGGCTTTTCTAAAAATGTGCTCACATGACTGGAAAAAAAGGCTCCTGCTCTCCTTCTGGATTCAAAAGCTGACAAGTCATGACTTTAATGACCTTTTTATCTGTATTTACCAGTATCGGGTTGCGACTACCAGTCTTTCTATCCCTTCTCCACACGGCACGAGTCAAACTTTGCTTCAAACGCCACAGGAGGAGCGAGATTGGCCTCCATCAGTCACAACAGCTCCTTTGGAAAAGCTCCTAAAACTTCTCTGGTGCGTGTGCTTTCTTTTCACACTCACTAATGAAAATAACCCGCTCCGTCGCACTCCTGCAGGAGACATTTATGCTGAGGAGAATTATTATTTTTTCCATTTCAAGGTCTGCATGAGAAAAGAATGTGCACTCCACCTGCCCAGTCTCAC
>BSAI01000201.1:21155310-21407428 GCA_036245035.1 Adrianichthys oophorus | reverse complement strand
GCCTTGCAGAATTAGAAGGTGAGGCTAAAAACAGATTAGGAGCAGAGAGTTCACTAATAGGTGGACTGAGATGCCTGCTTGCAGCTTCTCGCCTTTAGCTGAGGCTAATTATGTGAAGGGGCCGCTTCAGAAGCTCCTCCCCTCAGGAGTCGCAGGCTCTAAGACCTTCATTTGAATCTTGACTCACTTTCCTATATGACAACTTACTAAACAATCTACAGTAATGATTAATTTTTACCTGTAGAAGAAAGTTGCCAACCAAAAAACTGCTTACAGCCTCCAAGAAAATTAAAAGTCTTGTTTACTTTTCTTTGCATTCCTAAGTCACTTTTATGAGTCAAAGAATCAAATCTGCTTCCTTGTCATGTATTTTTAAGAAGAACCTGGTAAATATTCTTATTTTTGGGGGGATACAGGTTTTTGCGGAGGAAAAATTGACAAATCTGTACGGGGCACACAGGTGATCTGCACAAAATGCCAAGGTCATGGACCTCTCGGTGAGCTCGTAGAGAGAAATCGTTCATGCAAATTTTTCTATGGGTATGCTGCAGGTGACAGGTAGTAGCAAAATATTTAAAATGTAAGAGTGAGTAAGCGCGAAGTATGTGAGACCGTTGACTGTATAAGAGTACTGGACTGAGTGAGTGAGACGTCATCCAAAGAAAATGACTTGTTTCAACAAAATTTCGTCGCCATTTTTTTGCGATACAGCCACCGCCATGTTGGAACCAGAAATAGTCAGGAAGAAGTGATTGGTCTAAATCTACATTTCTATGGCAACCACTCAACTCCACTCAGGAGTAGGCATGTTAGAAGACAGCACCCCTTCCACTGAAGGCGGGCTCGGGAGAATCACGAGACCACCTACTTTTATTGAGGCATCTGACTGGTCAGTTTATAACTTGAATGCACTACAGAATAAATGCGAAAAAATAAGTAAGAACATGTTTAAAAATAGTCAAAAAAGAATGGTTATTCAGACAAATATAATGACTGAGTAGTAGTGGTTTATTTCTCTAATGAAGTCTGTGGGATTTCAGATTTTTGGGACAGTTCTCCTATGCAGTCAGTGAGCGAGATGCAGGCGCCCCATCCGGATTTCTCATTTTTTCAAACCCCTAAATTACAAATAAGAAAGTTAGATAAAGTCAGATAATCACATGCACACCTCGTGCATGGAGCATCTGTGCGGAGTAAAGAGCCAGTGTGCACATCTCACTAACGACTACAGTGAGGCATAAGGGCACCATGTGACAGCATCACATACACGTCATAAGTGCGAGAAACCTACATTATCCTTACAAATACTTCATAATACATTTACCGCACGCATGACAATGGTACATTTCACTTTCATGGCGCCTGTTGAGGTGGATGTATGAGCCTCAAGGGACCTGCAAGGCACACCTGTGCTCACCTAATGATGCGCCCGCTCCTCTATGACCCTCCACAGACCCGGTCACCAAAAAACCCACAGCGCCCATGAGGGTCGTCCCCCGTACGGGTGCATGTGACTAAAGGTTGAAACAAAGGCAGAAAACTGGAAGTCTAGACTAAGCATTTTTAAAGGCACAAACGGTAAAGCATGACACGCTTGTGAGCAAAAAAGTAATGATTTAGTGCAACTCTTCAGCACCACAACAGTACAGATGTCTTTAACGACACTCACCTGGATGAAACAGAAACCAACTGAAATAAATCACATGAAGAATGAGCTTATTTTGTGAACCAGATTGAATTTGGGTCATCCTGTATCATTTCAATAAGTAGCTCCCACAAAATTAAGTCATTCTTTGGTATTTAAAATTGGTAAAATAAAAGTTTGTCCTATTCAAACCTGAAACAGACTACAGCTGGTTTCTAATCCCATCACCTATACTGAAAGTTTTGCAAAAAAAAAAATCTTGAAAACTTTGTTAGAGTAAACTGTTTATCCAGTGAAACAAATGTAAGGTTACACTTCTGTTTTTTATCACAACTAATCTAATTTAGAGTTCTCAACTAAAAAAAGAAAAAAAAATGTTTTGCTTTCAAAGTAAACAGATGCTGTTTGTTGTCTGTAAAGGAAAACATGGATGTTTGTATTTCATTTAAAACAGATAAATCATTTGCAAACATCTTGGTTTAATTTACAGCTTATGCAGAATCCAAACTTTTGGCCAAAAAGTAATGAAGTAAAACTACAATGAAGAGCTTAAACAAAGGATTGGCCTTCACATTGTACAATCTGCTTTTCATACCTCCTGCAAACACATTTGAAGTCACACCATTATATCAGGAACATTGCATGTTTTCATAGTAAGGAAATGTATGCTCGACTTTATTCATTCATTCATTCATTCATTCATTTTCCAATGCGCTTTATCCCTTTCGGGGTCACGGGGTTGCCGGAGCCTAACCCGGCTACTCATGGGCGAAGGCAGGGTACACCCCTGGACTGGTCGCCAGTCTGTCGCAGGGGCCACAATCACACATCCATGCACACTCACACCTAGGGACAATTTAGAGTAACCAATTAACCTATGAAGCATGTTTTTGGACGGTGGGAGGAAGCCGGAGTACCCGGAGAAAACCCACGCATGCATGGGGAGAACATGCAAACTCCACACAGAAAGGTCCCCCAGCCAGGACTTGAACCGGGAACCTTCTTGCTGTGAGGCAGGAGCGCTAACCACTGCGCCACCGTGCAGCCCCTGCTCGACTTTATGTTTAATTTAATAAGAACCAACAATCCATACTTGCATATTGGAAAGATGCAGCTTTGAAAACTCATAGTTTGACTAGTTTTAATTCTGTTGTTCTTCAGTAGAGTAAAAAGTAGATTCAATAATTATAGAAATATTATTATTAATAGTGATAACAATTAAAATTATATAATAAAAAAAAAATAATACAATAAATACTTTAAAAAAAGATGAATTTTTAAAGTGGGTAGACAAAAGGCAAGTCTAACATTAAGAAAAAGGGTTCCAAAGCTTCAGAGTACGGATAGAAACACCTCATTCCTCCTACCCTTCCCTCTGAAACCTCAATTCCTCAAAGAGAAGCCGATCCGCTGACCTGAGACATCCGGCTGGAGCGCACGGAGCAGAAACTCGGATATAAGGCGGGACGAGACCGCTCAAAGATTTCAAAACAAATAAAAGACTCTTAATGTATTTGCAAAATATAAATTAACTGTGATATCTCTGCAAATATTTATGAACATATTTTAATTGTGTGGGGAAGGATTTGGTGGGAATTAAGATTTCAATGGAACCAAATGAGTGTTTATATGTGAAAATGTGTGTTGGACGCTTCCATGCGTGTATGTGCATGTTTCTGTGTGTTTATTTACCTTTTTATGTGTAATTACATACTTGTCTGACTGAATGTGCTCATTAGAGAGGGAACAGAACCACAATAGTAGTGTAATAAGGGCATGGAGGTAAGATTTATAAAACTTTTTTTCAATTCATTTCATTTTCATCCCACTTTTACTCTGAAAGTGCATGTCTGAAATACAACAATATCATCATTATCAATTAAGTTTTTCCTTGAGGTTCTGTGCAAAACACTTGTGTATGGAAAATATCTGAGAGGAGCCACTTTATTTTATTGAAATAACACAGATGGGTTGAGGGAAAACGGAGAAAAATCTTAAATTTGCTGGAATTGTTTGCAGACTGTGTTGTGCAGTTTTCCTGGATTTATCTGTGGGTCAAACCTGCTTATGTTTTTGTAGCATAATCAAGTTATTTTCCTGTCTTCGTTAACAGCTTTGTGTGGATTTAGATGCTTCTTCAGCAGCAAGCCCAAATGATCAGAGTTTAATCTAAACAAAATTACAGATTATTTTTCATTCATGTCGGATCTCAGTTTGAATATAAGATGGACTAGCCCACTTTTAAGTAGTTCCCAAATGAATCAATCAATCTGTCCAGATAATTAAGAATCTAGCAGCAAACAAAAATAAATTATTGTTTATATTTTATATTCATGTATTTAAATTAAGAAAAAATCCACTAAAGTTAATAAAATCTTTGAACCTTGTGAATCAGGGAAATATGGTAAGTTTTAGTCGGTTGACTAACATCCTAACAGCATTGGACGTTTTTCAGTGGCCATGGGTAAACCCTTCTTAAACAGATTTTTTTACAAAGACTTCTGAACTTGTTATTACATTTACTCTAAACAACTTTGAGATTTCAATCAAATCACAAAACTGAAAAACCAGAATAAACTGATACTTTAATTTATTGTTGATGATTGCATTTAAAAAAAAAAAGCAATAAAACTTTAGCAATGATCTTGTTGAGTTGTACATTTTACAAAAAGACAATAAAAAAGGTACCACTGTAAAATAAAATATTCCATTTTAAAAGACAGCCACCAATCGTTTTACAAAACTTTTGGGCCAGGATGAGACGAATTATACTTTTTTTTGTAATTTTTAAAAAAAGTTTTTGACATGGATTACATGACACAGCAAAACAAGTTGGAGTGTCTTCTAAGCAGGAAAAAAAAAAACAGAAAGCAGAGACCGTTGTGATTTTTTGCTGCTCTGCTGGAAGGCTGAGTTTTAACAGGGGAAGGGCGGGACACAGCTGCATCGTAAGGAGAACTTGGATGAAGCAAACCGGAGAAGTCATCAATAACAGACTTCTGCAAGGAGGAGAAAATTCATGTTTGGGAGGGCCATCGCTATAATTTAACGGAGATGCAGACGCATGACCTGAAAAGCTTTTCCAAGACATTCCACGAACGACATGAGAGAACTTTGAGGAGAAATTCCTCATAAAAGGCAAAAGCAAGAGAGCATAATAGTGTTACTTCAGATGCCGTCTCTTTGTTTCCTGATGTAATGACCAACAATCCCCCTGAAGGACTGTCTGTGGATGGTTTGTGGTGTTCAAACAGCACAAATCTTCAAGCTGTTCCTCTACTACAGTCCCAGTGATTGAACAGCCTCACTTTTATTTGCTGATATTTTCCAAAAGCAGAAAACATGGGAGCTCTATCTGACTCATCCATGACCAAACTGTAAATCAAACAAATCCCTTTCCTACCGACTTTGACCTCCTTCAGTCTGTGGAGCCTAAACAAGAACATGTGGCTCGGGGGAGGACTGACTGCTAAAAGTATTCTGCACATCACTGGCAGGTACTGGACACCAAACAGCAACTATTTTCATTTGCTGCGTGGAAACTTAGAAAAAAGGAACTTCAAATGAAGTGAAAGCAGCTTCTGTTTTTCCTCATATTTTTCCAACTAAACACAGGAAAAGTGGAAATGTACAAATATATAAGTAAACTAAACTACTTCTGAAAGATGTTTTATTTTTAAAGAATCAGATGCAGAAAATGCAAATACAAAAGTAGGGAAACAGGAAACAGCTTGACTACTAAAATCTTCATAACCTTACAGGGAAACAGCTACTTTATCAATGAACTTGGCCAGTTTGATGTCCCGTTTAGAGAGTCCTCCACAGTCGTGTGTCGTCAATGTAATCTGGACCTGTGAAAACATTTGAGCTTTCATTACTTTTCAAATATTATTCTTTTAGGTCAAAATACTTTTTCTGAACTGAATTTTTGGGGGAAAATAATATTTTTTTGTATCTTTTTGCAAGAGGACACAAAGAAAAGCACATTTTAATTTATTATTATAGAATTTTAGCTTTTTAAACAAAGTAATCTATTCAAAAAAGTTTTTCTTTGCTTTTTTACATATTAATAAAAAACACTGTGAGAAAGGTGGAGTGATGTAAAACAGTAAGAATACACATCAAACACTCAGATAAAAATTGTGTTTTTAGTGTTTTTGAGATGTTCTTGTGGCATTTTTCTCATGATAGACAAATACATATGAAAAATAAGCTCAAAATGGCATTTCTTCGTATTTTTTAATTCAAATTGTTGTAAATCAGGAGCAATTAAAAAATGCAGTTTAAAAAAATTGCCTTTGTTAGGTAGAAAACATACTGGGAAGGTCACAAACTCCCTGCTCTGACCTCTCAGCAACAGGGAGGGGAAGAGGGGCGGGGTTGCTCTTTGGCAACATCCCACCCACAACCCTCAGGCAAATTTCTTTTGAACTACTGCCGCTCTGCAGAAAATTAGTCCTAGAAAATTATACGTTTTGTTTTTTTGGGCTAAAAATCATTAAGAATCAAAAGAAGATCAGAGTGGGTCTTTAAAGTTCATCATGTGACATGAAAAACAGAAGGACACAAACTCACAGCTGAATTTCAGAAGTGAGCTTGCTGGTTTTACTATCTTTAGATATCAGATATTACTTTCGACAATCCAACTCCAACGTTGGAGTGACATGCCAGTCAACCAATGAGGTTTGTTCTGGTCGAGGAAAACAGATGCTGCAAACGCACATTTTGGAAGTGAATGCCAAGAAAAAGATTTCCATTTCAGAGAATATTAGCAGCTCAGTAAACGGCATATATTTGGTTGCTGGTGAATTTTGCGCCGTGTGTGTGTGTCGGGGGGGTTGTGTCAGCTGCGGTGCTGTGGAGACCTGCAGCTCTGTTCTACAGCCACTTTAATAAAGAGTGGATTAGGAGCAGCATTCCTCTTCCAGCGCCCTGCTCCACCACACAGTAACTCAGTGGCTAGAAGCTAATG
The DNA here is from genome assembly GCA_036245035.1 of Adrianichthys oophorus. Taxonomy (NCBI): domain Eukaryota; kingdom Metazoa; phylum Chordata; class Actinopteri; order Beloniformes; family Adrianichthyidae; genus Adrianichthys; species Adrianichthys oophorus. The sequence goes on along the minus strand of BSAI01000201.1, from coordinate 21,400,811 downwards.
CCCAGAGATTTTCACCGACTTGCTTTGTCATATCAACCACTTTCTGCTCTCGGTTAAAAAAAGCTGCTTAGAGGGTTCAAAGGTGTGTGGGAAACAGTGATATGTGGCGTGCAATCGACAGTGTTTTTTCAGGGCGTAAGCCTCAACCGGTCTGTATTTTAAATAAATCAGCATGGCAGGAACTCAAACTGGATACACGTTTGATTCTGTAAGCTGAGATTTCTGCAGCAGATAACACTCTCACCTGAGTGAGTCACTATTTAAAGAGCATGATTACCTTATTATAAACATTGAACCACTCTGGGTGATGGTTAATCTTTTCTGCCTGCAGAGCCACTCGGGACATAAAGCCAAAAGCCTGTGGGAGAAAAAAAAATCATTTCAATCTTTATTTATTGAACGGAAACAAACAATTTGAGAAAAACCAATGCAATATTGCTTTGTTATATTTTTAAATACATAAAAAATGAACAGAAACATATTTTTAATGGAGAATTCAAACTGATAACTATGCTAAATCTGTACAAATTCTGAGCGTATTTTTGTCCATTTTTCACATTTTAAAAAAGAAGTATCCCTGACTTTCAATGCTCTCTTTTTACATGATGCATCTTTCGTTTTGATAGCACAAAATGTCTTCTGCTCTGACTTCTCTGGACACTAAATCATATACACTTTTATTAATTCAAATATTCAGCAGATAAAACTAATACTATAGGTCTTTTTCTATCTGCACAGTCTTTAAGTGAGAACTGATTTAAACCAAAATGAACATCCTTAAAAATATTAAAAATCTGTCGCAACATCACTATGTAAACAGTGTAATAGGTCCACACAACTTTACACACATTTTTAAAATGACATTAAATAATGCTGAGTATCAACTCTGCAAAATATTCCTACATTTTCAAAACATATTTTTTACACAGTTGTGTTGTATTTTTAAGTTTCAGATTCATTTAACTGTTTTTAGATTTCTGTTTGTTGCAAAAAGAGGTGCAGATGATTCCATTAGAGAACAGATACTTGGCATATTCTTAAAAGTGTCAATAATTATGACAAAAAATTGTATCATGTTAGTTTATGTAAAAAAAAATATGTTCTTTTATTTCAATTTTTAGATGTCTAAGTCTACCTTTTTAGAAAACCAGAGCAGAAAGTATTTAAAAAGTTAAAATGATTGGCAAAACAATTCAGATTAGCTCTTCAACCCCAGTGCTGCCCTCCTAATCACTGTGTGTGCGGGTCATGAAGAACAAAATAGCTTTGGGATGATCCTTGTTCTGCTTACATGCTCTCAATCTTAAAGCCTACAATATGCTGACGGCCAAATATTTTTCAAGCGGGAGCTTTTTTCTTTAAATTCTCATTTCTTTAGCTCAGCTCTGCTGCTTGTAACAGCACCTTTGTTCATTTTATTGCTAATTAAATGCCACAAACAAGGTGTTATTTTCATGGGTGATGACAGCAAACTGAAGATTCACAAACACTGTAGATGGGGTCTTGTTTTAGAGTCACAATGTTCAGCTTAAATAGCTTAATCTGTAATAAGTACGAAGATTTAAACACATAAGGTGAACAAATCTGTCAAGTTAATCAATAATGTTAACAAAAAAAATGTAGTGATGAACCATATTGTGATAGTTTGTTCTGTAAACGCTGTAAAACCATAGAAGAAGAAAAAATACAGCAGGACAGTTGTTCAAATTTGGTTTCTTCTGTTCCTGTTTTGCACACTTTTGTCTTTGGTGTGCTTCCCTTTGGTCTGCAACATGTTGCCCTGAATTTACTAGCTTATAAAGTGAGTTTCCAAGATTAATTAATTCATAAATATAGAGGGTAACTGTCCCAGTACAGAACTTAGTATTTTGCATAAGTTAACACATTTTGAGGTTTCTAGTTAGGTTAAACATCCACTGTAGTGTTAGCATGTTGGCTGCATTTTTATGCAGCTAACATGCTAACATTTTTTTCTATTAGAAAGAAAAAGGCTAAGTATGGTCATTTTTTTGTTGTAGAATCATACATAATCAAATCCATGTTCCAAAAGGCAGGAAAACAATGCAAATAAAATCCTGATAAAACAGATGAAGGAGAAAGAACAATGCTGCCATCTGAGGCTCACAGACAGGAGGAATTCTGCATTCAGACGACTTCCACACCCACAACTGAGAGCACACAAAAATACACATTCTTCATATTTCAGGTTCGGCATAAGGTTCTCCTCAATCAAAGGCCATCCAGGGAGTGATTACCGTAATTCTAATTATCTACAAAAAGAAGAGCAAAATCCCTCGTTGTACGTGCAGGGAATGAGGGGGGGAAAAAATCAGGTAGACCTATTTCAGGGCAATTTCCCACTGCAATCTCAATTAAGCCTCTAAATACTTCCTCTCTGTCTAATTAAATCAACTGAACTGCCATTGTTTACAGGCCAAGGCTGCAGTCACACCTGATACGACACAAACAGAATTACTTCCACAAAGGCAACTGCATCCAGTCGTTTTAGTGGGGTGAAACCCATTTCTGATATGCCTTATTTGCTTCTTGTCTTGTGCTATGCGTGTAACACGATCAGCAGCGACATCAAATTGGTTATCAGGGAAACCATCTCCCGATCAATTTAGGTAATTGACATATTCCTGCAACTTGACCCCAGAGCCAGCAATTTGGAGAGTGAGGTGGTCTGCTTTTTCTCCCTTTTCATTGGGCCTAATGGAGGAGGTTAAGCAGCCTGTCATGTCAGGTGTTGTCCAAACATGTCTTCTCTTTCAGGGCCGAGTTCAGGCTAATCTGCTGCTGGAGAACATTGAATGACAGGTAAAGGGATTATGTGTTAACACTTAAGCACTCGTGCACTGTCCAATTTCAATTCCACAAGCTTTTCCCAAAACTCACCCTCCATCCTGGACCACTAGGAACTGGACTTTTTCTCCTAAAATGTGGGAGAGATTCTTATAAATTTGGTCCATTTTACTTAATCTTTGACTTTTTCTTTTTTTTCAACTGAGCAATATCAGAAATAATCTTGCATTTTTCACAAGATGGTGGCAGTGATACAAATATAATGTTTGGACATCTTTATTCTACCAAAGATGATTAATTTCAACAACTTTTTTCAAAATCTAATTCAGAGGTTGAAATTTCCTGCATAAAGATTTATTATTTATTTAAAATTTGTCATTTTGCTTGACAGATATGTATTTATGGATCAAATTTCAATAAATTGAGATCCAATCATGCTGTAATCATCAGAAAATGGTTCTTAGGTTTTATGGGGGGCATGGATATAAAATTGTTTTACGTTTATATTTATGTAGCTTTGCTTTTACTTTTTCCTTGTGACACTAAGCTCTGTCCTCCTGGAAAACCTGTGTGCTTTAGGATACAAAGTAAAATTGTTTTAAATGGACATTTTTATTTTGTTCTTAAACAATTGCAGTTTTTTAATGTATAAAAGTAACTGAAACCTTTCAGAAAAAGCACAACCATGAACACCAATGGATTCAAGATGTTTAACAACTAGTGTGGCACATGACTGACCGTAGAGTTCATGCCATTGACTGTATACGAGAACTGGACTCGGTGAGAAGGAAGTGCCTGCTGGCTCCAAGAAGCCAAAATCAAATAGACTTCTGTACAGAAATAAACAGCTACTAATCAGTCATTATGTGTCTTTGTTTAAACATATTCTTGCTAATTTGCTTGTTAATTTATTTTTTAAGTTTTAATAAAAAAGAACAATTATTTTTGGTTAAGAAAAACCCCTTCTGTGTGAGGACAACCCAATTTAAACTAAACCAAATAAAAAAACAATTACACTTACCTGATTAAACAGTCTAAAGCTCCTGAAAGTATAAAAACAAATTTGCAGCTTCTAAACTTTTATTTTGAAACAATAATTGGTCACTTACTGATAAACTTTTTGAAGTTATCTCATGGCGTAAATGTCTTCCAACAGAAAATGAACCTTTAGAGTAAAAAGCTTTTCTAAATCTAATGATGTCGAAAACTTAAAAAAAATGTTTTGTTTTAATTTAATCTTTATTGGTGTGCAAAAAAGAAAAAAAAAAAGATTAAAATGTTGTCTGGAGTTGAAGTAAAAGTGAAACTTTAAACAACAAAAACCCTGAAACAGAAGTTGTGTCTAAGAAGACATAAAAAAAGCAACAACAGCCGTCACCTGTCACCACAAATGAATTGTCTCTCACCTGCAGGTCACATAAACACCATCCACTTTGTCCAAGTGTAAATCTAAATAAAGAAACCATCCCACTACCAACCGACATGTCAACAAGAGGTCAAGAGCTTTCCCTCCTGAGGAGCCCCCCCGCCATCTTCATTGTGCCGGCCAAACTTCAGATCAGCCGGCCAGCTAGCTTTCCATCAACTCAGCCTGCCAGTCGGCCCAACAAACTGCAGCTGTCTGATAATTTGACATGACACGACACAGTCCCCCCCATCCCAAATAATTAGGAACACCCAACAGCAGTGCCCCGTTCTCACACACACACTTTCAAGGAGACATTTTAGTGCTATTACAGCATGATTGTCATCCAACAGGAGAAAATTTGAAGCTGGAGCTGAGGAGTTCTCGCTGCGGCTGTGGGCTGAAACACAGGAATCACTTTCAAACACATGGCTGTTATTTACAGATCGGCTTTCCACCGCCGCGCGGCCTGCAGGCTTAGAGATGCCTGCTCCGCCGTGCCAGCTCTAAGTACATGCAGACGGCACCCACTGACATCCACGCTGTACACATGTACATATGAGCACAAGAACTTGCACAGAAGACGAGCTAAAGCCAGCGATTAGGCATGGGACCACATCGGCGTTTGCCTCCTTTAAGCTTTTCTGCAGCAAAAAGCGAAAAACGGCTGTGATTTCAACGGTGCTGTTTGTGGTTATGATGATGACCACACTCCTTATTTCACACTCCTCTCAATCCCAAACAGCGTTCCTCCAGCTTCCAGCTGGCTGGAGAGAGCTGCCCACTTCACTGGTATATAATTTAAGGCAAAATGTGGAGATGTTAGGAAGCAAAGCTAGCTGCCAGCCGCCAAGTTTGATTTGGTGTAAACAGGTTTCTGCTCGACATGTGGAACACTGGCAGGATTAATATTCTCACAGTTGAGAGACACCGTAGTTTGTGCCATGTAATGCTCAGGCATTGCATTAAAGCCAGTGCATTCAAACCCCTCATTAAAGCCAGGCTTAAGGAAACTTCCCTCTTGCCAAAAGCCAGCAGTTGCCAAGGAGATCTTAGCTCACCGATGATGTGATAGCAGGATTCTCTAACTACCGGCAACATTGATAACACCTTGAAGCTTCTCTACAGCCATTTCAGAACAGAGTTCTGCATTTAAAACTCGCATTTATGCAAGTTTTTAAGTTTGTTTTCGGGCTCTACGTACAAATCGTGCGGCCATTGAATGAGTGTTTAAAGTTAAACCAGTTAAACTTTGGCCTATCGTGGGCTCAGATTTGGTATTGACATATGGGTAAAGGTCTTTTAACAAAACTTGGAAGTACCAATCATTTAAAAATTGATCATGAAGGAGAAATTAATAACTGTGGTTTGTGCCCAACCCAAGTGATATGACACCAAATCTTTCATTTATCGGAATAGAGCTGTGAAAGAAAAAGTCTGGAACAAGATTCACCAGGTTTGCGTTGCTTTAACATTTCGCTTCGTCTCTTCCAACTGTGAGTACACTGCTCTAGTATCTGGTAGTGAGAGTCCAGTGTGAACTCCGTATGCTAAAAGTGCGTTTAAGAAACCGTGTTCAGCGCGTTCTTGAACGCACCACACATGCTCGGCCTGTATGTAGCATCAGGAATATAAATGATACAGATACGCATCGAAAATCAATCTAGTTTTGAGAGCAACATCAGAATCGGTTAAAAACTACAGATATGAACACAATTTTATTGATTTAATAAAAATTTAAAAATAATCAATCAAGAAGTAAACTATCAATTTCTGGCTAACTTTGTCAGTTTCTTTTCCTGTTGTGTTTTCTACTGTCTTTGCCTTTTTATGCACGTGATGCAAACAAAAAAACAGTCCAATCACAAACTTGTTGGGTCGATTACAACAGGCTGACGGTGAACCACAGCAAAGGACGTGTATCATGTGCACTAAACCTATGATAACCCCTTTTTTTTCCTCACAGAACTTCAATAAATAAAATTTATTAAAATTAAATAAATTAATGTCAGCAACGTCTTAAACCACAAGGAACCAAACAGTCTAAAAGACCCAAAATGGGAGCTTCTTATGTCTCAGGCTGTTTGTCAAAGATATCTGTTTTTGTTTTGTTTTTCCATAAAAATATTTTAAAAAATTCTCTGTTAAAATGCAAGAATTTTCATTTATAGTTTTAAACACCAAACTTTGTGTCAAATAAGATCCTCTTGCTCCAGTAGACTGACTTGAAATAAAAATGCAGCATTATGACTTTGGAGCACCTTCTGCCACAGTAACAGAAGAACGGTCAGGAAATCCAGCACTCTCTTCATTCCTGATTCCCTGATGATGCGTGTATGCAGATACGCAGGGGGCGGGGTTATTCAGAACCTCAGTTTTTTGTTAAAGGGACAACTGGATCACAAGCAGATCGAGACCCTCAATGAGAGGCAGGGGATTGTAGATTTGGCCAATGAGACTGGAGGAAGGAGCATCAGGAGGCATCCAAAAACAGGAGTTTTGTCCCAAGTGTTTGAATCCTTCTCTGTTAATGTACATATAACTGCAAATCAGTCACAATACTATAATTTTTATCACTGTCTAGTAAAATCCTGTGGTTGATTTTAATTCTGCATATTTTTGCATCACATGATAAGCAAAAGGGATTTGCAATATCTAAGGTTTTAACTCCTTTTTCATAAATATTAAACAAACTATTTAAATCCATTCTTTCAAAATTAGAAAATTGCAGGAATTTTTTTTTTTAAATCTATATTTATACATATCCCTAAATAAGAGCATGATTTGTCGTCTTTTATTTATATTTTTTTCAACATATGTGGATGTGTGATTAGCTTAGCGACTGAAGTGTTTTTGATTTTGTGGATTGTTTTAAAGTTATTTTTTTCTGTGCTAAACGGGTTTTCTGTGTAGAACACTGACTTCATCTGCAAACTAAAGGTCTGTTTTTTCCAACTTGTAGCATATTCGTCAAACGATCCGGATAAGATGTTATTTGCGTGATAAAATTGCTCTTTTTAGAGAAGAAAATGACTGTTTGCTTTTTAAATTTGACTGGAAAAAACAGGCGCATATTTTCATCCTAAAACCCAGATTTTGTGGGACTTTCTTGCCCACCGCTGCTCGGCTAAATATTTGCGGCGAAAGAATGAATGCCATCAATGTCAACCTCAGCTAACATAACACAACAGTTGAGTCTGAACAGGTCAAGTCTTCTTCTACGAACTGCCTCTTGAAACCAACCCCGTTTCACTGATGTCGCATGAATGTTTCCACTTCATCCTCTCAAATCTATAGCAGATGGTTGTCTTTAAACATATGCAGCATGTAAACAATATCAGGGACCAAGACTCAAAAAAATGTGAATAATTTCAACCAGAATTGACAGAATTAACAAAACGCGCAAGCAGAGATGTTTCTAAATACGATTGCGGGCAATGTCAAAGACAAAAACGACTCCAAAGGGGGGATTTCTCCCCTCAAACATGATTAACTGTTCTGGATTTGACAAAAAAAATCCCTCTCAGTAACTTCCTAAAGACTGATGCCACTAACAACATATACTGTGCCCACAGGCCGCAGATAAAACACGGAGCTGGCCACTTAGAAACAACACTTTCCACTTGTGGTCATCAGAGAAAAATAAACCTGAAACAAAAAGCAAGTGCAGCTTATGTTTATTTTTTTACTCTTTCAGACCTGAGGTACCCTTATCCAGCAGTAACAGGTTCTGCTGTGGAACAAGAACCCTGTGGTTACAGCTCTACCGCCCCCTACAGACCACAGAATGAAGTGTTTACCCACATAGAAGTTGTTACTCTCATTACAAACTTTTGGGGGTTAGATTTCCTCAAATGCATCAATTGAAACTTAGTGGGAATCAGTCGGCATGTCGCTCCTCATCTCCACTTCCCTCCGGTAAATCCCTTACAGAAACATCCACCAGAAATGAAGGAGAGTCGGCAAAAAAGCAGAGAAAAATCTGACAGGACAGCGAAACAGACAGACAGAGAGGCCAACGTGTAAAATTAGAACAAGATGAGCTCATTTCCCATTATTATGGGGCAGAAGTGGAAATGGGAGACAGACAGCGACAAGAACAGGAGGGTAGCATCAGGAAAGAAAAAAATGCATATCAGCAGGATTGATGGAGTTGTTAGTGGTTTTTGAACCAGATGAGGCATTTTGACCAATCTGATTGTTTGTGAAAGAAATCACTGATCAAAAACCCAATTGCTGCCAACCAGCTGCCTGCTGAGTGTCACAGTAATGCAGCCTGACGTTTGGGGGTAAGAGGAGGAGAGGTTTTAGAGCCAGGAGGCGCAGAGAGGGAGCTCAGTGCTCGCCCTCCAACTTCAAACATCTGAAAGTGTAAAAACAGACTCTTTTTGCAGCTAAAACAACCAACAACAGGATTAAAATAGTCCACTAAGTGGCCTTGGGACATTGTAGTTTAACGGGCAAGAAACTCCTTACAACAATGCTGCAAAACAAAAAAAAAACCACACAAAAACACAGCTGCAATGAGTCATTTGCTTTAGACGCTGTAATTGTGTGTGGAAAAATTACTGCAAATTCAGTCTTTAGAGGTAATTTCCTTAAAGACCCACTCCGATCATCTTTTGATCTTTCATAAAAGCATACTCAATGGTCTATTAATCACGATTTTGTCGTTTTTAGCCAAAATGTTTTTTTTTTTTAATTGTGTTTTCTAGGACCAATTTTCTTCAGAGCGGCAGTAGTTGATCAGAAATTTGCCTCCGAGTTGTGGGCGGGAATGTTGGAGTGGAGGTATTTTTATATAAAAATGCAAACGTTTGTCTCTCTTGGTGCACAAATCAAATCCCACTAATGAGCAAAAGCCCTGTTTTAAAAAGAAATGTTAGTTTTCTCTGTCAACCAATAAAACATGCAAGAACTGCAAAACAATGAGCACATAAATAAAAAAAAGAATGTGTTTTGTCACAGGATTTCCATTCAAGGGCACTGGATTTAAAGGTTCATCTAATCACTCCCATTAATTAGAATCTTCTGTTCATAACCTAAAAATGCTACTCTTACTTGGACCTGAACACTGTACTAACATCCCATAATAAAACAAAAAGATGACAGCCTCACTAAAACAGAAAATGTATGAAGAAAAAACTGAAGGACACAGACCTGATTAAAGGTTTTAAAGTGAAACTCTTTAAATATGGCATCTCGATTCTCCACCTCCATCCACCCTGTAGCCCTGAGCTCCATCATCAGCTGATCGCGGTCTGCAGGGGGAAGCCAGTGGGAATCTGACGACTAAAACCAATACAAATGTTTTTATTTACCAACAATTCATCCTTTCACACAGCTGTTTATAGACTTGATGATCCTCAAAAGGTGGATTGTTTTTGGAAGGGGAAATTTGACAAGTGAAAAATACATTTTTTTCCCAACAAACAATAATATCCTAAATTCTCTTTATTTTTTTAACATTTCAGGGTTCTTTTTGTTATTGTGCTGATTGTTTACAGGATTTCCTTCAATTTTATTTTGTTTTTTCACTTTGCCAGTGGGTTTACTCATTTTCGTGAAATTCTAAAAATGGTCTCCGCGTAAGGTGGAAATAAAAAAGAACATTTGAAAATCTCTGAACTTCAACATATTAGAAAAGGCTATTCGCATGGTGTCCAATAGGTGTCAATCTTGACCTTCTGAAGAAAAAAAAATATTCCAAAACTACTTTGGTTTCAGAAACCAGGTACTTTGGTAAACATTTAAATAATAATTTCGTCCATGCGTCTGCGCGACAGTGAGAATGCGATTAAACATTAATCAATTGTAAAAAATCCAAATATGCTTTTAATTTCCTAACGGTCGTACTTCCGGCGAAACAGAATGAAAATAAACAAAATGCAATCAGACGTAAAATAAGTGAAGTATTAATATATGTTGCTACATTTTTAAAGGACAGATATTTAAACTTTGGAATTTAATGTTCATATTTCCTCCTTATCAAGTACCGAATGTCTTTGATGCTAACTCTTCGCCGGTTAAACCTCTCGTTCATTACAGAGCTCGTGCTGGAACGCTAATTCTCTGGGTCTCATTTCTCGCCGCAACACTCACCATTTTTGACGAGTTGTACCTGAGGAACGGAAGCTCCTTCAGGCTGTTCGGTCCGCAGAGGCGGTTGCAGGGCCAAGGGTTGCCCGTCCGTAGGCTAAACATTAACCCAAACATTAGCAGCGTTTGGTCAGTTGCCCTTTTTTCTAACTTACCTGTTCTGCGCGCTGTGTCCTCCACTGCCCTTTGACACTCAGGCATAGCTGTTTACTCCACTGCCTGACTAAAAATCTTTTTTTTTAATGGCAAAACTAGTGAAAAGTCGTTTTGTCATAGTAAAAATAAAATTCCTTACAAAAGTGGGGAACAAATGGTTGTTTCCTGATACAGAAATTGCTTGAGCACAAAAGAAAAATAAACTTCCAGTAACTTCCTCAATGCTTTACTGTCTAAAACAAAAATATATTGTCAAATTTGCTTCAAAAATTGTTTTTAGAAGTGTCTAAAGGTAAATTTTCTGAATGTTAGTTTAACACAATGACCAAACTGTGTAATGAAACTGTTCAACCCCACCACACCATAAGTTTCTATTCAGTAGAAATAGTAAAATTATCAAACAATGGTTGTTTGTTAGGATTGCCACATAGATTAGATTAAAATGTGATGCAAAAATTACTGCTTGTGGCTTTTCTAATGGTATCTTATGCACTGGTCTCTTAAATACTGTTTTTAGACACATTTAAACAAAAATGATCCGGGCTGCACGGTGGCGCAGTGGTTAGCGCTCCTGCCTCACAGCAAGAAGGTTCGCGGTTCAAGTCCTGGCTGGGGGACCTTTCTGTGTGGAGTTTGCATGTTCTCCCCGTGCATGCGTGGGTTTTCTCCGGGGACTCCGGCTTCCTCCCACCGTCCAAAAACATGCTTCATAGGTTAATTGGTTACTCTAAATTGTCCGTAGGTGTGCATGGGTGTGTGTATGGGTGTGTGATTGAGGCCCCTGCGACAGACTGGCGACCAGTCCAGGGGTGTCCCCTGCCTTCGCCCATGAGTAGCCGGGTTAGGCTCCGGCAACCCCGTGACCTCGAAAGGGATAAAGCAGATTGGAAAATGAATGAATGAATAAACAAAAATGGCCCAAACTGTGTGCTAATATAATCAACAACCTACGATCAACATTCTACTAATATTTTATATAAATCACAACTTCTGGACATTTTATTTTGAAACAAATTCTTTAATTTCAATTAAATTACAAATCTCAATTAAATTGTGTTTCCATCCTTTCTTCACTCCTGGTGTTCATGCTCTTGTCCGGGTATAAGCCAGCGGATGCTGTCTGCTCGCAGGATGCCATACACGGAGAATCCAGTGATGAAGAGGATGGAGAAGACCAGCAGCCAGTCGATGCTCCTCACAGGGGCGCTGTGTAGGGGGCCTTCGAGGTCCTCTTCTGTCACATTTCTGTCAGGATTAGCTTCAAACCCTGTGAAAATAAATTTGAACACACAATGATCTAAGTAATGGACTTTGGTTTAGATGACATCTCTTTAAAGTCAGTAACTGACAGCAAAAATCAAACTCAAATACAATTTATTTCAGGGTTCAAAAATTAAATAACTACACAAGATGAAATCAGATAAGGGGTAAAGTTATTTTAGCTGTTGAAGCAAAAAGCGTCAAAAGTTGTTTGATGTAAATAAAATATCAACATTTTGTCTTTACATTTGATCTTTTTAAATGTGTTTTTGTATAATAAAACTACAAACTAAACTCTTCCTCAATACAGAACAAAAGTCACAGTCATGACTGCCTGAAGATGAGTTAATCTGCAGAATGGAATCCAAATGCTTCCATCTCTGCTGCACTGTTACCTGTCTGGTTGGTGATGAACGACGTCAACATCTCCAGTGTTCTGTCTGTGTGGTTAAAGCGAGCCATGGGTTTGGCGCCCTGAAATAACAAGATGTTGGGAACCGCCACTGTTCCAAACCTTGTGGAGAGGCTGGTGAAGAGATGTCAAGCCGAATAGACAATGAACATGGGTTAAAAACTTTTCTATGCTTAACTTATGTACTTCTCTGGCTCATTCCAAAGTTGTGATAAATCTACAAGAGCTTTTAACTCAAACAACTTCATGCCAATAAAGAAAAGTAACAACATACTGTATTATATGAAAAGCTACATCAAAAAGCAACAAAACGCATAGCTTGTATTATGATTTCAGTATTTCTTGTGACTTTAGGATCAAGATAACTTTTATCCCACCATCATATTAGCCATAATCAAATCTAGTTTTGGTCAACAGGCCATCCAGTAGGCAAGTTAAACTTTAAAAACATCAACAAAATCACAACATATTTAATAAAAGAACTATTTTAAAGACTGGTCAGACATTTCTAATTAAAACAAGTCACCTGCTGTGTTGTGAGGCATCTAAAGCCAGGAAATGAATACCGGGAAAAACTCGAGGAAGAGCGTTGAAATGAGGAGCCAAGTTGGCAGAGAACTGGCACCAGGCGGTGTAGAACAGCACTACAGAGCACTCGGTGCTGTTGGCATTAAGGAACTCCATCAGGTCCTGAAAGAGAGAGGAAGAGCCAGAGGTGAGGAACAAAACAGCCTCTTTATCAACTCTATGAAATAAATAACTATGCCGATGGGTTATAGGGCCAAACATCTGTGCATAGGCGCATTTATGAATGGACCTCAAACGTCATCATCATCATGGTTACCTGTGAAGCGTTGAGGACCTGCACTGTGAAAGTCTGCAGTCCTGTCATGTTCCTCTTATCACAGTTCACTTTGTACGTTTTGGCAGCCTCTGTGGCGTTGTGCTCCTCGGCTGGTTTAATATCTGAATGGACCATTTCAAGTGTGACCTGGAAGCAGACAGCCAGGCTTCAGTTACTTTCTGGAACACCAAAAATTTAATTTTGCATAATTCCAATGTTAGCTCCGTGTGTATTTTTAAAGATTTACCTGCTGTGACAATGGCTCCTCTTCCTCCTCCAGAGATGGTGAATCAGTCATCAGGTCCGGAGAACTGCACTGATCCCCCTTCTCATCACAAGGAGGGGAGAAGAAAGTCTGAAAGTCTTTCACATTCTTGGGATATAAAGATTCAATATCAGATGGATCAACTGGAGTATCGGTGCCCAGCACAGCATCTGCAATCTCAGCTGTCTTGAACTGTCTCTTTAGAACAGAGTTCAGGTCATCCGACTCCACAAACTTTGGACTGTTCTCCGAGTCAGACACTCCATCCGGCAAAATGAGCTCCGCTGATTCTTCGTTGTCTAAGTAATACAGAAAAAAATACATTCTAAATGCAACGGATATTTAATTCAGATTTATTGACCCCAAACTTAAAAAAGTAATACTCTAATCAGTTGACGGTACTTATGTTTAGATCTGAACTGAGCAAACAGCTTTTTTTCTTTAAATTAAACCCATAACTGGGATTTTTTGGGGCCAACTTCTTGCATCCCAAACTAATAAAATGTATAAGTTCAAATTAGAACAAAAAAATTTAATAATTGTAATCATTACAAATGGTTAAATTAGTTAACTAAAGAAAGCAAGCAGGAAAAATCAACTTCTAAAAAAAGGAATATTGAAAATAAATGTAAACAATGTAGAGAGGAACCTGTTTGGCCAATTCATTATTATCTTAGACATCAGCAAGGATCCACCCCAGGGGTCGGCAACCATAGGAACGCGGAGGGAAAGACAGTGGCACGCCGGGTTGTGACAACAATACGCACTTGATCTTCGTCTGTTTGACTTTTTCGGATTTGAAAAGAGTGATAATCTCTTCTCACAATGATCTTTGTTCCCCACGGCATCATGAGGAAAGGGTTCATCCCATTATGTCTATGGTCCATTCACGCATCGCTGTCACTGAGACGCCCACCCATATAAACACTGCGCCTTTTCTCAATAAAACTTGATAGTTTCACACAACGTGTATTACTTTCTGCGTCAGCCTTCATTACCTGGCAATTTAAATTAGTTAAATAAGTTTGTCACTGTGAAATCAAAACATTGTAATAATCACAGTATGTTAAAGCTGTCGCCACTGATATGACTGTGGAGAGAAAATAGTATCAGCCAGATTTGTGCGTGCGTAATTCTTGATTTGTAACTCATACAAATGCAATATTTGTTATTAATGCACTTTTTCCCCTAGATATATTGAACATGTGTTTGTATTTCTCTGTATTAAAGTTTGCATTATAGTTAGAGGTGGCTGGATGTCTCAGGTGACTGGGTGTAGGACCTGGGTTCGGTTAAAAGGATTGTCTAATGAGCCAAACCCAGGAAGAGTCATTAGACAAGACACTTCGCGCTGCTTTCTAACTGGGTCTCCTTGTGCCTTAAATATACAGGGCTGTGTCAGGAAAGGGCATCCTCCGTTAATGTCTTTGCCTTACCACTAACCAAACCTTTGCTGGAAAGCCTGTTTGTTTTTATAGACAGCGATGTCTTTCTTAAAAAAAAGAAATAATAATAAACGACTGCACGTCTCTCCTTAATTGTGGCCATTTGAAGTAAAAACAGATATGTACATTTATTAAAAATGCCAGTCTCAAAATCCCAAAAAAATCTTTCAAACACAAATGTCTTTCTTATTTGTGCTTTGCTTAGCTATGTATCAGTCGGTACCCAATGTTGTTTGCTAACCAGTGGCGGATTTTCGGTCCCCTACCTTCTGCTTTCACCGACGAAAATTGGAATACAACACTATGTACAATAAATAATAATACAAACTTCAAATAAAATTTACTGGAATTCCCCATAGTATTACTTTAAAAATATAAAGATAAGAGACAGCTTCAGAGTATCCATAACGACTTATAGGAACGAATAAACGTAAGTCGCGCGGATAAATAAACGCAACACACCATCTAAAATTACTTCCGGTTTAAGAAAAAAAAACGATACGAGAAGGAAAAAGTTTCTGTTTTGGTAAAATTTAAGGGGGAAAAATTACATTTTTTGGTTTGTCTTTACATAATAACATGTCTGATTTACTTTTTATTTAAAAAAAAATGTTGGGAAAGTTTTAGATTAATAAAAGTAGATTTAGGAAAACGCTTTGTAATATATTTCATAATGTACGGACCTTGTGACCTGACATGGGTAAACAAATAGTTTGTTCCCACAAATTAACATTTCGTTATCACGAAAAAGTAATTCGTTCCCCTGAAATAGTGTTTTATTCGAAGTATTTCGTATTATTTTAAAATGAATTAATTGTTTACAATGAAGAAAATCCTAAATACTGCAGTTTTTTCCCGCATGAACCAGAAGTAGTTCCTGGAACCGGAATTGACTGTTTTTTTTTTTAACTTTATTTGCAAGGGTATAGGCAAACTAATTTTTATCAACAATGACTCAATGACAAGTGCATTTAGAAAAAAAAAATAAAAAAAAGAGAAAAAGAAAATAAAAATTAATATGGAGAAAAACCATACATTCTCTCACATTCATACATACGGATTGTTTTTTTGTGTTACTCGAGGTCTCAGAGTATTTTAATTGGATCAAATATTTTATTTGGTGATGGTGCATTTTTTCTTTGCATAAATTTCAAAGATTTTACGTAGTTTTCTTGAAGTTGTTTGTACTTTAAGAACTTTAAAATCTGCTTCCTCCCCCTCACTGATCGACATATAAAACGGAAGCATTCATGCACTGCAGAACAGTGAAGGAAGAACCAAGTCTTCATCTAGTAAAAGAAAGTGGAACTTGACATTTCCTGTAGGAAGCACAAATGGCGCAGCAAACTTTTCTTGACAAAGAAAAACTGATCTGTTCCATCTGTTTGGGTCTGCAGAAGGATCCGGTCACTATTCCTTGTGGACACAGTTACTGTCTGGAATGTATTCAGAACTGCTGGGGAGAGGAACAAAAAGCTCACAGCTGCCCTCAGTGCAGACAAAGCTTCACTTCAAGGCCTGTCCTGGTAAGAAACACCATTTTAGCAGAGTTGGTGGAGGACGCAAGAAAAACAGAGCTTCAACCGTCTTCATCTGAGCGTTCTGTAACTGGACCAGAACATGCTGACTGTGATTTCTGTGAAGGACAGAAGCTGAAAGCTGCCATGTCTTGTCTGAACTGTTTGGCTTCTTACTGTGAGAAGCACCTCCAGCCCCATTTTAGAGTTGCTGTGTTAAAGAAGCACAAGCTGGTCAAAGCCACTCGAAAGCTTCAGGAGAACATCTGCCTTCGTCATGATGAAGTGATGAAGATTTTCTGCCGCACTGATCAGAAGTGTATTTGTAGTCTCTGCTCCATGGATGAACACAAAGGTCATGACATGGTGTCTGCTGCAGCAGAAAGGGCTGAAAGACAGACAAAGCTGGAACTGGATCAACTAAAAGTCCAACAGAGAATCTTCAACTTACAAGAAGATTTAGAAGAACTTCAGCAGGAGGTGGAGACCATCAATCTGTCTGCTGAGAAAACTATCAAAGAAAGTCACAACGTCTTCAAAGGTTTGATCCGTCTCTTGGAGCAAAAATGCTCAGAAGTGGAGCAGAAGATCACATCCTATCAGATGGAGGAAGTGAGGAAAGTGGAAGAACTCCAGGAGAAGATGCAGCAGGAGATCACCAAACTGAGGAAAACAGAGGCTGAACTGGACCAGCTCTCATCTACAGAAGATCATCTCCATTCTCTCAACAACTACTCCTCCCTGTCAGATCTGAGTGTCTGTACAGACTTACCCAGGTTTGAACAAGCTCAGCACTGCTTTCATGATGCTCTCAAAGCTGTGTCTGAGACCAGAGAGAAGCTGGAGGAGACTCTCAGAGACCAGACCACAAAGATTTTACATACAGTGGATGTTTTTCTGTCTGAAGACTTCAGATCCAGAGAGGACTTCATGAAGTTCTATCATCAGATCACACTGGATCCAAACACAGCAAACAGATATCTATCTCTGAGTGAACAGAACAGAACAGCAATATGGACACATGTAGAGCAGAAATATTCAAATCATCCAGACAGGTTTGTTGAATGGTGTCAGGTTCTGAGTACAGAAGGTCTGACTGGACGTTGTTACTGGGAGGTGGAGTGGAGCGGAGGGGTTTACGTGTCAGTTTCATACAAAGATATCAGTCGTACAGGAACCTATGATGAATATAGTTTTGGATTTAATGATAAATCCTGGGCTTTAATGTGTTTACCTACTAAATGTATGTGTTTCCATAACAAGAAGATCAATGTTTCTATTCCAGCTCCTCAATCCTCCAGAGTTGGAGTTTATTTAAATCACAGAGCAGGAACTTTGTCTTTCTACAGCGTTTCTGACTCCATGACTCTCATACACAAAGTCCAGACCACATTCACTCAGCCTCTATATCCTGGATTCTTCCTCTGTCCAAGAGGTAGATCCATGATCAGGTTGTTGGATTGAAGTAAAAAGCGTTTATTGATCTGTGAGACTCAATAGTAAAATGTCTGTAATGTAGAATATAGAAAATCACAGAAAAATACTGTGTATGTAACTTCTAATAATCACTGTGTAAAGAAAAATAGTTTTTATTTAATCAAAATAACAGACAAAACACAGAAATTTCTTTTGTATAAAAATGTAAAACAATAGAAAAATGTTGTTTTGTAATAAACTTAACTGTCAACAGAACTATTTTTTTTATTAAGTGAAAAAGAAATTTCACTCAAAAATTCAAAAACTGAACACGATTACGTGAGCTTCAAAAAGACGTCCTCTAAGCTTTCTGAACTTCATGATGTCTTCAAATAATTGTAGTTTGCTGATTATTATGAATGGGCTGCACGGTGGTGCAGTGGTTAGCGCTCTAGCCTCACAGCAAAAAGGCCCTCAGTTCAATTTCTGGCTGAGAGACTTGAAACAGTGTCACCAATTCTGTGTGGAGTTTGCATGTTCTCCCTGTGCATAGGTTAATTGGTAACTCTAAATTGTCCCTAAGTGTGTGATTGTGGCCCCTGTGACAGACTGGCCACCTGTCCAGGGGTGTCCCCTGCCTTCACCCATGAGTGGCTGGGTTAGGCTCCAGCATCCCCGTGATCCCTAAAAGGACAAAACAGTATAGAAGATGAATGATTATTTTTGTTTGTAAAATGATTTTACAATAGTTTCATTTGCTGGATATGAGCATAACAATATGTTAAAGTTTCTTTTTTGCTGTAAATAATTTGTTTTGAATGTAAAATGTTTTGAATTGTGAAAATTGTCATTTCTAGCTCTCTTGTTTTAGTCGCGTTTGTTGTCTTTTCTTCAACTCTGCAACATTTTGAAACTTTTTCTTCTCTTTCACAAACAGTAAAGTTGTAAAAAGAATCAAGACTGTGTTACTTTCTGATTTATTACACAACTTTTGAACATTCCACAACAATCATGCAGGAATCAAAGGAGAAATATACAAAGCTTTACGGGCCTTGTTGATGGCAGTTATGAAGTACCTTGGCCTCGTTTCTTCAGAAAAACTCAAATGTGAGGAGACGCCGCGGGTGATGAGAAACCAAAAATGTCAGAGAACAATAACAGAGGTCAATATTTAGAACTGTGCTCCATGTGTCTAACACATTCAAATGCATTCATGTTTCTTTTGGTCCAGTTTTAGGATTATCCAGGACTCCTTCACATGAAGGATGCAGACTTCAACAAAACTTCCTCTCATTTAGCTTTGTATTCAGCAAAGTAAATGACACCATAACAAACAATGACATTTACAATGTTCTAAGACTGTCAGCAATCCATAGTGTCATCATTTTGAACACATCTATTCACAAAGCACGTCCAAAGTCTGGTCATATTTTGAGCCGTGGTATTTACCTCAAATCCACGTTTCTTCGTCAAAGTTTTCTGACTGAAACGTCAAAACAACGTAGATTTGTTTTAAGGTTTTCTAAATGAGCAACAACTTTATCCCTTTTTACAGCGACCAGCAGGTGGGCTTCTTAAATGAATCCAATAATTCACTATTTTAGCAGCTTTTACAAACAGCATCTGTGCTTGTAGACTTTCATTTCTTGTAAATTATAGGAAACACAAAATTCTGATGCTTTTTTTGTAAAAAAAAAAGATTATTTTATGGGCCTAAAAATAATTCAAGGTGACAGTTTTGACTTGAAGCTTTATGAGGTCACACGTGTTAGCCAAACAGACTAAAAACCTTTCATGCTAACATTAAAGCAGGGTTTCAGTCAAACAGAAGTCTAACAACTTCTACTACAACTTGGATCAAATGTCTGCTGTGAATTCAGAGCACAAAGCTAACAGTCGTCCTCTAACATCTCCAGTATTGATTACAAACCAGCAACTTCCTCATCATTCGGACTCCAGAGAGTTTGGACAAAAGTCTGGATGAGGAACGAGCAGGCAGCCGCAGCTAGAAAGCATCTTTAAATATCAAACTTAGTTACATACAAACTGTAGAAAAAGCTAAATAAAGTGAATAAAAAACAATGAAAGTGATCAAGTTTATATCAGTGGACTGAAACTGTCAAGAAGCTGCCTTTTAAATCAACCCAGCATTGAATGCAAACACTTAACCATTCTTTTGTCATTTTTTACACACTTTTCTTTAGTGAGCTGAAAAATGTCCTGAAAACAAATGTTAAACTCAAATGTTCAGAGTCTGATCCCATTCTTTGGTAAAGGAGGGTCACAAAGAAACCTACAAAGGTGACATTTTCAATACATTAGTTTACAGGATGGAACTTATTGAAACAAGTAAGAAAATGACTTAAATGTGGGTTTAAAAATACAAAATTACTAAAAAGTGATAGTATCAAAGTTCCCATGATAACCTATAATACAAACAACATATTATTGCACCAAATTGAATCATTTCCATACTGTGTCAGAGCAAAACTCAAAGTTTTTCCCTCTTATTTCTGAGCTGCTCACGCTTGAATAAATGAAAGAAAATAATAAATGTTTAGTTCAAGATGGTTTAAAAATGATGTTTGTCAGATGATCCTTCAAACCACGTGTGATTAAGACTGCTACACATGACGTTGAATTTATTTTAGTCTAAAAAAAAAAAAAAAAAACAAAGTAAACCTCTTATTTTCAAGTTTGTCATGAACTCAGCAGGGACATGGAATTTTGGAGTAAACTTTATAAAAAGTGTTCATTTTAAGAGTTTAATGTGATTTAAACATCTTGTTAAGAAAAGTGAGATAAATAAATTGCCATAATTGCAAAATCCTGTTTTCCAACTCAGTGTCATTGCAGGAACAGCGCCCTCTAGCCGGAGACTGAGAAACAGTCCTATAGTTCATGAATGATTGGCTAATAAAACGCAATGGTTTCAGTGTTTATTCAATCAACGCGATGAAGATGAAGATGAAGGGTTTTTGGTTTTATCTGATTATTCCATCTCCAAACACCATTCTCTCTCAAATCAAAAGCAATATCAGGGCTAAATAAATATTTAAATGAACATTATGATTATTATTTCCTCATTTGGTTTAGTTCTTTAAAAGGAAAACTGCATTAAAATGATCCTGAAGTCCCTTTAAGGGCAGAGGTCTGGAATAAAAGTGTAATGCTCTCATAAAGACGGCCAAAATACAAAGGTCTGGAATGCAAAAGCAATTAAAAAGAAAACATTTGAAATTAAAGAGAGAACAAAAACAGGCCATCTATACAAAAACATGGTCACATTTTTATTCCTTTTTATTCTACAGAAACTGCTTATCTGAAAGCAGCACTTTGATGTAAAATGTGACTCAGTTCAGTTTTTTTAAATAACAAACAAAGTAAAAACTGAATGTCTGCCAAAAAATAAAACATCATTTTCATTTTTATGCTGAGCTTTCTAAACAATTTTCTGGTTCAAAGGTTTTAAACTAACTGAATGTAAAGGAAAGTAGCACTTGATCAATTAAAGTTGCACACAGGGGTTTATACGTCAAAAATTCTTTCAAAGTTTAAAAATCTCTCATTTGTTGTAACTTGTAAGCTGGGTTGGTTTCTTTGTTATTTCCTGCATGCAAAAAAAAAGTGTTGATGTTTAAAACTACTGAATCTGCTAAAATGGATCAAACTAGATTTTAGCTTGAAATTTGGGTTAAGTTGTTGCCACCAAATACAGAAATTCACCATCAGTGCTCAAATATTCTACATCTCCATAGAGTAAAATCAGATTTCCCACCAGATTTTTTTTTTGCAAACACATTTAAACTTCTTTTTTAGTCATAAATTTGCTTCTTTTGAGTTCTTTTATAAAAACACAAAGAGTACAAATGCTTTTTTGGACTCCAAGCTGCGCTGACTAACATTCAAAGTACATTCTCATCTTCTGTAGCACATTTTACACATCAGTTTTCTTTGTAATGACCTCCTTTGTTGGAGATGATGAAAACGCAGAGATAAATTCAGAGAAATGTGTTGGGAATAAAATGCTACAGAAGTCACTAGAAAACAGCTATGTTTAGTGTAACTGTTCTTACACTATAGATCTCAGCAGGATTACTGAAAAACTGGTGGGGATTATATTGATGATAGTCACACAAATGACAACAAGACATATTATTATTGATATTCTTATAAAAAAGCGATCCTCCTCTCACCTTTACTGCCCCTAAACTGCAGCAGGAAACCTGTGCCTGTGTGTCTACTGTCCCGGCAGGTGAGCGTGTGGAGCAGAGCCTTCACTCCGTGGCCGTCTTCTCTTTGCAGGAAGGTTCACAGAGAATTTCTTTGTGTGGAAGTGGATATGGGAACGCTGCTCCGCTGCAGGTGCTACTGTAAGCCAGTTTGTTGAGGCGCGACAGGCCTTTGATACTGCCAGGAGGCCGCCCTGGGCTGACCTTATAGCCCGCAGCTCGCGTTGTACCGAGCGGCCTTCCTGGGCTCGTCTTGAACCCAGCAGCCCGGGTAGTGCCGAGCGGTCGGCCGGTGCTGGTTCTGTAACCAGCTAGTTTGGTGGTTCCCAAAGGTCTCCCTCGTCTGCCCGTCTTGCCGGCACCTTTGCTTTTCTTCTTGCTGTCATCCGTTGTTGGGTCTGCGCCCTTCATGCCGGCTATTTTCCCCGGTGAGCGTGAGTCACTCCCCATAACGTCCTGTCTCTGGCACACCATGGGCTTGTGGCTTTGGGCCGGTAAGGCCATGGGAGCAAGCGTCATCTGGAGGGACGTGGTAGGGGGTGGAGGGTAGAACTTGTTGGGCTGGGAGGTGCACAGGTCGAAGTGAGAAGCAGGGTGGTGGCCATCCTCTGCCAGGCACGAGGGCCTGCCGCTCATGCAGAAGTCCGTGGTCGTCACCTGGCGCATCATCTTCTGCTGGAGCAGGAAACTGTGGATTATTTTCAAATACCAAAAGATTTAAGATTATGATAAATGAAAGCCATTAAACAAGAAATCTTCAAGTCACAAGAAACGCTAACAATTCTTTCAAAGGGTTCAATAAAATTAGAATATTTTTTTACAAATTAACAAGATTGCAAAAAAAATTTGTGAAATAACAAATTACATACAAGTACAAGTTTTGTCGTAAAAAAATGTGCTAAATATTCAGAGCAGAAGCTTTGCAGTTCTGAGCTTTTGGTAAAACATCCCAGCTGTCGCCTTCAAGACGCACTTAAATGAAAATCATGCTTTGGGTGTTTTTAACATAAACTTTGAGCATTTTCTAATGATGGAGAACAAATATTCAGAAGCCTTTCTGAGTATTTCTTTATTCAAATTGTCAGTTCAGATTAAAAAATGCTGTTTTTAAAAGAGTGCATTTGTTCTGTAGAAAATACACTGGCCAGGACACAAGCTCCCTGCTCCGCTCCATTCTGATGCATACACTTGCAGACAAATAGATCCATGTACGTCTTCGTTTTCCTCATCCGAGCTGGAATCTGGATCAAAACTGTACGGCTGGATAATTGCCCGCCATTTTTGTAGCACCGCTAATGTTAGGTTGGGGGTGTGAGGGGCTGTACGCTAGTGGGAGAACCATTTACTGTGGATGAGAACTGGACTGAGTGACCACTTCCACCTCGCAGTCCAAACAGGAAGTACCTGCTGGTCCTAAAAAGCCAAATTCCCATAGACATCTATAGAGAAATAAACAGCCATTACCCATTCTATTTGTCTGAATAACCATTTTCTCCAATGGAAGGGGTGTGGCCTTCTAACATGCTCACTCCGGCGTGGAGAGAGTGGTTGCAATAGAAGTGTAGACTCAGACCGACACGGACCAATCACAGCTTACTGAGGACGTCTTATTTCAACGTGGCGACTGACATATCGCGGAAAATTGGCGACTGTATTTGGTTGGAACTGGAAAGTCATTTTTCCATGGGTGATGTCACAACCACTCAGTCCAGTTCTCATGTACAGCCAATGGGGATTTTGCTTTTGGCTAAAATCTCCACGATCAGAATTAAAAGACCACTTTTACAATCAAAAGATGATTGGATTGGGTCTTAAGATAACTTCGGCCAATATCTGGCAAAATATTGATGTCATTAAATGATAACGTTCTATTCATGCCATTTTAAAACAGACGTTTCCAAATAGTTTCTAATAAAATAGAAAAAAATATATATCATTTTTTCGAAGAAAAATAAACAAATTCTGACTTTGTTAGAACATGTCCGTGTTAATCTAACAATTCCATTTTGATTTTTTTTATTTTGTGAAATAATTAAGGCCAGAAATGCGATTTTAAGCCTAGTTTTCTTAAAATGTCCTCCATCATGAGAAAAAAATGATACAAAAACATGTTAAAACACAATTTTCATCCAAGTGGGTCTTTAAACACCATCTGATTGAAAGGAAGAAATAAAAGGAGTGAAATTGTGTTTAAAAATATTCACTTTAGACACATCAAAGCTCGAGTCTCATTTATTTGGATTTTCTTAAGAACAGCCAATTTCCAGACATGTATGATTGTCGTTTATATTAATTTAGAAAATTCTTTACACAAAAACACAATTTAAAATGCATTTTTTGTTTAACAGTCTAAAAAAAAAATGTAGAAAGTCAGCTTTTTGAGGCCTTTTCTAAATACATGTGCTCCACTTTGCTTGATAAAGATCACTTTGGTCAATAAATGCACATAAAAAAAGCCCTTTTAGAACCAAAATGAGGAGGAGGAGGTTATAAATACTTGAAGTGGGGAGGAAGAGGAGCAGGGTGACAGCCTGCTCCTGTCTGTCTCTCCTGCAGAGGAGCCAGGATGGCAGGAGGCTCAGACTTTACTACCACATACCGTCTGTAGTGACATCCATTCACAAAAAAAAACAAGAAAAAGGTGCGTGTGACAGATCCCGCATCTTTGCGGCTCAACGCAAACCCCTGAAATTCGATTCATGAAATGTTAATGAGCAGCGGCGTTTGGATCGGTTCTGGCCCGAATAACGTTCCGGCACAAAGTAGGAGGGAGTGCAAAGATGCTTGGTGAAGCTAGCCCACACCGAACAAACCGCCGGAATGAGCACAAAGGTTACCGTACCTCGATTGTTAGCAGGAATCGGCGTCGAAAGGGTTAAGGAGAAAAATGAGCTTTCATCCCCTCAAAGCGTCAGTCGAATCATTTTTTTTTTAGCGTATTTTATTTATTTTTTTAGCACCACGGGCCGTCAGATTGCTACATGTGCTCACCACATCCAAACGTTCCGAGGGGAGCCAGGAGGAGGCCAGCGGAGGTGAAAGAGGAGGTTTTAATTCCCAGCGCGAGAGCTTTGGAAAAGAAACGCAGCCATTTTCCATTAAAAATTAATAAGACAGGGAGAGCAGTCTGAGCATGCGCAGAAGGGCAGGCGAAGGTTGTAGGTTTTTTTAGCCTCCCTTCTTCCTAAAATACGGAAACAGGCATTTTACACACTTTAAATTATTTCTTTATACTATTAACTAAAATTGATTTTAAAAAATAACTACACGTATCAGCCATTTTCATTTAGGCAAGGACAGCTGTTGAATAATTAACTGTCTGCGCTAGCCTCATCTTCTCCAAACATCACACAATTTAAGGGTCTCATGGTATTTGTTTTATTTTGAACAAAAGTAAAACCCCAGTTTCTGTTTGTACATAAATCTAACCAGAGAGGAAGAAAATCAGTCTACATCACAATCAGACTTGTCACAAAGAAGAGATGTTTGAAACCACTGGAATCAGACATTTAGGGTGTTTGTAGGTATAAAACTTACAGGACAAAGTAAAAAAAAAAACAAAAAACAGATGATTGTATTTTAATAAAATATAGACTAAAATATTTTCCCAGGACTTTGATGAAAGCAGAAAGATGACAGGATCTTCTTCCATTGTAGAAACTCTTCCGTTGAGCCTTAATTTTTGCACTACAGCACTTTGTAGCGACCTTTGCTTGTTGGCTGGTAGGAATTTTGCTGTGGAATGATGGGGGAAAAAAAGGGTACAAAGGTTTAGAACAATCTGCAACTGGTGGTTAGGAATCACGTAATATTCACACAAGAAAATACTGAAAATTTCCTGAAAGTGAGACTTACTAATCTGATGAGCTCTTCTTTGATGAGCCGCGTAATCTCCGTTTTAGCTTTTTGCACAGCAAGTTCATTTGCACCTAGAAAACGAGAATTTATTAGGAAAGCTAAACTTTTTAAAATTTACATAAGATAAGTTGACTTTCAAAGTAATAGAATTTTAACTTATTATTTTAACTAATTATTGCTAGAAGTTACATTTTCAACTATAACCAGGATTACTTAAAGACCCATTTCAACATGTTCTTGTAGTTTTTTCTCATGGAGGACATGTAGTAAAATAAATTAAAACAGTTTTTCTGCGTATTTATTTATTCAAATCGTGGTAAATCAGGAGCAGATTAAAAAAAAAGATGTTTTAAAAAAGCTTGTAGTTGTTACATAGAAACTACAAGTGGTAGGGCACAAGCTTCCTGCTCAGCCTCATT
Organism: Adrianichthys oophorus; assembly: GCA_036245035.1. Lineage (NCBI taxonomy): Eukaryota > Metazoa > Chordata > Actinopteri > Beloniformes > Adrianichthyidae > Adrianichthys > Adrianichthys oophorus. Next base: position 21,374,678 of record BSAI01000201.1, on the reverse strand, counting down.
CTGATGCATACATTTGTAGACAAATAGAGCCATGCACGTCTTCATTTTCCTCGTCCAAGCTAGAATCTGGATCAAAACTGTACATCTGGATAGCTGCAATTTTACGCGCCATTTTCGTTGCACCGTTACTGGCAGAATGGGTGAGTGATGGGCTGCAAGCTAGCGAAAAAGTGTGTAAACAACGGTCTCACCCACAAGTCAGAGGCAAATTTCTTATGAACTTTTCATCTGAGTGGGTTTTAACACTCCATGTTCTGGAGAAGCAGAAACCTCAGCCTTTTGTTTTGGTGATACTTACTCTCAATAGCCAGATAAATTTTGCGTTCTCCCTCTTTGGGTTCTTTTCCTGGAGGGAAGTAGGTTCCCCTGATGGTGATAGCTGCCTCAGAGTATTCACCAATCCTCTGCAGAGCTTCTTTGGAAGTCACCTTCCACCTGGCAGTCTGAAAATAAACAACAAGTGTCATTACATGTTAAAGCTGTCGCTCTTTTTGAAGCAGAAACTTTTATCTGAAATGCTGCAATTCAAGAGGACAGCTTTCACGGTGGGTCGAGTAAACAGGGTTCATCTTTATAACAAAAGTAAAGGTGAAAGAATCAAAACCAACACGAGAGCAAGTTTCAGAACACATTGTGACCTGTGGGAAGTCATTGATCTCCAGCTCTTCTTCGTATCTCCTGACAGTTTCAGCCTGTTCGGCCGCCTGCCTCTCCTCCTCCAGCTTCTCCACAGGCGTGTAGTTCAGCTTAGCATTGATCTTCTCTGCCAGCTGTTCTGCAATGGTCTTAGCCGACACGGACGGAGTAACAATGGGTCCTCCACGCAAAATGGCGTTGGTGGCTTGCTGCATCACATCCTGTGAACAGAGTAGAAAATAAAAACAACGGAGAATAAATAAAATTATTTAAAATAATTGTAAATATCAATATGCAGCTTTTGAACAAAAAAAAAAACCTAAATAGAACATTTTTTCTTCATTTTTTTATTGTCTGAAATATTTTTATTTGTAAAGTGTTAACTCAAAAATCGCAAAAGTGTGCACAAAACACATCAACAGTAAGATAAGCAGAACTGTAAAGACTTTAATGTCTGCGGTATTATTCCAAGAGAACAAAGATGCTGATATACAGCCATAAGAAACTAACATTGTGTTTCTGCACTTTAAATGGTCTGGGTGAATACTCAAACCTGATAAGCTACTAGGTATTCACAAACACAAAAAGAAGTTCCATAGCCCAAATGTTCATTGTGTAGTCTTCCTTAAAACCATTTTTTTCTCCATATTCTGGACAAAAACAAGCAGTAAGAGGTAAACTTTTTCTCTGAACTGATGCTTTTATTGAACCTGTTGTGACAATCAGCACATATATTGCTTTTCTTTGCCGCTGCAGTTGAGGTCTGCCAGCCCTTGTGTTACCAAGACAATGGGCCGCATTACGTATCGAAAGGTCCGCCTTTTGTGAAAAGGTGATCTAAACTTCAAAATAACAAGAATAAAGTTCTAAAAATTGATTGAATATTTATTTATTTTGTAAGTGACCATGGTATAAGCGGGATAGTGCCTGACGAAGTGTGTATTTTCAGAATCTAACGCACGCTGTGGAGACCTGAACACAAAATCCGATGCAGAATACAGTTGCTTCTGAAGTGTAATTAATCATTTGCGTTAAAAATATGAACTTGTTAATTTTTTTAATTAATTTTGTGCGTTAATGCCTTAACATTGACAGCCCGAGTTTCAAGCTAAAATCAAAAAGCCTGTGCCGCTTTTTGAGACATATTTCCTGCAGAGTTGCAGGAGCTCATTAGAAATTCACTTTTGTTGTTTGCGGGACGGTTGGCCTGAGAGTTAACCATGCTAATTTCCCAGCGTTCCTTTGTTTACACTCTCGCGCTCATGAGGAGCACCTCACAAGCCCAAGCTAACATTAGCATAGTAAAAAAACAGCAAGCAATATTGGAGCTATCCAGTCGCACAGTTTTGAGCCAGATGGTAGCTTAGACGAGGAAAACGAAGACATTATTGGATCTATCTGTCTGCAAGTGGATGCAACAGAATTGGAGCAGAGAGACTTCGGCCCGTCTATGGCAGTTGCTGTGTCAGAAATCTGAGCTTTTTCAAACCGCAGGTTTTCATCTGCTCCTGCATCTGATCCAACACGATTTGAATAAAGAAATACGTAGAAACGCAGTTTTAATCTTAATTAATGTCCTCTATCATGAGAAAAATACTACAAGAACATGTTAAAAACACCACAATCATGATGTTCATTAGAATTTAAGACAACACATGAATCTGTGATGTCATTACCAGCCTCTTCAGGGTCATGAAGGTAGGACATACCTGAGCTTCCGCACCCAGATTCTTCTGAGCGTTGATCTTGAGAGCCAGCTTTTTGGCCATCTCCAGTTTCTGGTTGTTTCCAGCTGACGTAGGTGCGATACCGAGCGCTCCGGGAGTAGCTGTTGTCGCAGAAACCACTCCGCCAGCACCGCCAGATGCTCCAGGTGCAGACAGATCCTTCACCCTCTTCTTAGAATTAAACATACTCTCAATTTGCTCCTCGATCTAATGAAACATAAAAGATTTGTTATAATCAGTTATAATCAATACTGAACTTTTAATAAAAGACCGTTTCATTTCTTGGTGTCTCTCACATCCAGGGCTCCGTCCTCGTCGTCAGAGTCCTGCAATCCGAGTGCAGCTTTCTGCAGCTTCTTCCTCTCATTAGCTAAGGCATGTTCGGTCTCATCAAACTTAAAACCTTTTCCTGAGAAGCCACTGCTGCTCTTAATGGTCTTACCCTCCTGATGGGGCGTTTGAAAAAGAAAAAAAAAAAAAGCAGGAAGACATTTAAAAAGATTGGGAAAACAGTATCAAACAAATACAAACATTTCTTTCCAAATATATGTGAAAACTGTAATAAAAGGGGAAATCCTGCTTGCATGAAAGCAAGAATAAGTCATCCAAGTCACAATAGATATATGTTCTTTTGAATATTAATTTTTAGATGTTCAAATAACTTCTGCCTCAAAGAGCTGTTAAGATTTGTAGCTGATTTACTGTCGTTCTTTACCGCTTTCTGCTGGTCTTTGAAGGAGGCCCAAAGCTGTTCCAGTTCTGGGGGGACAGGAGACCCCGAGAGCTCTAAAGCTTTGATGATATCTCCTGCATAGCGAACCTGATCCTCTGTGATAAAAGTGTAGGCATATCCCTGAGAGAAGCAAAGAAGTTTAAGTACTGAGAAGGCCGCTGGAGGAAGAGGGAAATAAATTGATTCTAACCTTGTTGCCGGCTCTACCCGTGCGTCCCGCCCTGTGGACGTAGTCCTCATAGTGGTTGGGACAGCTGTAGTTGACCACCAGGATCAGCTGCTTGACATCCAGGCCTCTGGCTGCCACAGAAGTGGCCACCATCAAGCGACAAACTCCGTTCTTAAAGTCGTTGATGATGCTATCTCTGTCGTACTGATCGATTCCTAAAAACACAAGGTTACAAATGAATAAATCTAAAATTTGATAAATTCTTAACTGTAAAGAAGTTTTTCCTGACTGAAAATGAGGTTTAGTACCTCCATGTAAAGACAGGCAGGGATAGGAGGCCTTCATCAGGTCTTTCAGCAGACCGTCAGCATGCTCCTGTTTGTCCACAAAGATAATGACCGATCCTTTCTCCTGGTAGTGACCCAAAATCTCCAGCAGCTTCAGGAACTTCTTATCCTCGTCAATCACAAGCTGCATGTGGAATAAAGCAAAGAGAGGAGGAGTCATGACGGAACATGAGACTGAGACAAAAACAAACTGAAATGGAGCATTTCTATCAAACTCTCATCTCAGTGGACAGCAAGGAAACAAATGTGTTTTACAGACTAAAGCATAAACCAGTATTTACCACATGTTGCTCTACGTCAGAGCAGACAACGCTACGGCCGCCCACTTGCACCTCGATTGGCTTGGAGAGGATCCTGCGAGCCAGTGCCTCCATGGCTCTGGGGAAGGTCGCTGAGAACATGACAGTCTGACGGTCTGGACGCACGTTATCCACAATACGCATCACCTGATGTAGAGGGCAGGTTAGAGTCGTTGTTTGCGTATTCATAAATGCAAGATAAAGTACCATACAAACACATGACAGTGCGCTAACACTTTGGAACGCCTAATGAGGAAAATGTTTAAGCGTAAAACAGTGCGGTACCCACCTGGGGCTCAAACCCCATGTCGAACATCCTGTCAGCTTCGTCCAGCACCACATACGTCACTCTGCGCAGGTTAGTAACCCGGCCTACACATCGAGAAAAAGGAGCAGGACGGAAATCCATCACCTTCGACAAAGCGCCACTCAAACTACCTTTTCAAAAACATTTAGCTCCATATTTTTAAAGATGCTCGTCAATCTACTGTAATTTAAAAACAAAGGTTTCCCTTTAGGTGTGGGGTTTTAATCTTTTTGCAGTTGTGAAGTGTTTTTGGCTTCTCTCTGCTCTTGCGTACCATCTTAAGGGCACGACGGACCTGTAAATGTCAGAAAACAGCCTCAAGACACAACACAAGAGATGGCACCCCATCAACCATTACCTGACCGAGCGCCTTTTTACCTACAAGGGAAACATATTAGAGATTACCTCGCATGTGTGGAAACCAGAGCAACCAAACCCCTCCTTAATGACAAGAGGATGCTTTCCTAAACCCGCAGTTTGTGTGAGAATCAGTGGCTTTCATGACTCCAAAACCAGATTTATCATGAGACAATACAAAGCTCAACTATTAAAATACATGTCATGTAGATACACAGAAAATATAAAAGGTAATGAAGCAGTCGTGTAGATTTGATAAGCGTTGAGGAATCCATGGAGATCAGCGCCAGCCCACCTACCTGTGCTCGGCCCTGATCTTCAGAATCTTGGAGATATACTGAACTCCAGAGGTCAAACAATGTCAACAGTTTAGTAAGTGGTACTGATTTGAAATATCACATGCTACAACATTTAACCATTAAATAAGCGTTTGCATTGTCTTTTTTCAGTGAAATTATCTTGAAGGGGTGGGATAAAAGCAGACAAACTCACCGCTGTTGGCCCCCAACATGTCAATCATTCTTCCTGGGGTGCACACAATGATCTCAGCTCCTCTCTTCAGCTCAGCAATCTACAGAGTAACAACTAGAGAGTTTAGGTCTTTACATTCTGTGGTACTCTATCTTTTTAAAGAAAATCTCAAAAAAGTGATTGCAACTTCAATGCCATTTCAATGTTCTCTCCAACATTCTGAAGATCTTTTTGTTTTTTAAAGAACCCAGATGCAAAAAGATAAGTCTCAACCAAAAATCAAAGCTTTGCTTTAACATCATGACAATATATACACTTTTTTAGTCAAATAAATAAATTATGACTTTTTTTAATTCAAAAACAACATCTTTAAAATCAGTCTAAAAAATATTCTGATGAAAAGATTCACAGGCTTACTCAGGAATGAATACCAAAACATTTGTAGAAAAATAACTGATACTGGTCAGAATGGCTTATAAACTCAACATTTATCTATTTACTATACATACTATATCATGTTAGCCTAGATACAAATTTGGCTAAAGTACACTGAATATCTCACCTGCTCGCTGATGCCTGTGCCCCCGTAAACGCACACCACTCTGAGTCCGAGCGGTTTGGAGAACTTCTTGCATTCCTTTGTGATCTGCAGAGCCAGCTCTCTGGTTGGAGTCATGATTACAGCTGTAGCAGATGGAAAAATGAGTGTATTCAGATCATGCTACACGTTCTCTTTCATAGCTTTAGCAGTATAGGGGACTAAAACCATGAGCTTTAACAAGGTACAAATATTTATAATCCAGTCTTCCTCTTTTCCCATCAGTCACCTCTTCTATTCTTTGTTCTCTCTGATTGTCTTCATTTATCAACTCTTTATAAAGTATTCTTTCCATCTTTCTATTACACTACTGACACCTGTTAACACATTACCATTTATAATCAAGTTCAGTACAAGCAGTAAGAATACAAGGATTCTTGTCAAAACATGAATAAAGTTGGTTCTATTTTAGTTATCAATTTAACAGTTGGACGTGAATGGTTACAGTTAAGGATGACCTGATCAGATTTTTTTGCCCCAGACCCTGTATGAAGTCATTTGATTTTGAGTATCTGCCAATACCAAGTCCTGATTTGATATTTTTGTAACACATTAAAAAGAAAAAAAAAATCTTTATGAACAAATTCTATATAAACAGATCCAGGTTATCCCCAATTTTTTAAATTTAATTGACCTTCTTTTATCACTCAACATGTAAGCAGAAAACCTCTGTGAAGTAGCTTGAACAATTAAGTAAAATAGTGAACTAGAAGAAATAGTTAAGTAGTAACAATAGATGATTAGTCATGTGAGAAAGCTTGGTGACTGTAGCTTTAGTATACTGATAGCTGTTAGTCTTTTTTGATCAATTATGATTCATGTTTACATGAAAATTCATCCAAATTAAAAATGACTCTTTTCCAAAATTACTTTTGTAGCATGAACATGATCACAGGTATTCATGACTAGTTCTTTTACTTTCAATCAAGACGCTTACTTTCAGTTTTCAATGTTTATTTAAAGACTTATTGATCCAGATCCTGAGTTCCAACCATGTAATCAGATCGAGACATCCCTGGTTACAATAGTAAAAAGCAGTGGATTAAAAAATGTAAGTCATGTTAAGTTAAAATGATCTTACAGATGGGTCCCTCAGACTCTTCCAGGGGCCTCTGGTCCATGATGTGTCGGAACATTGGCAGCAGGAATGCAATGGTTTTCCCGCTGCCCGTTTTCGCAATACCAATGAGGTCTCGACCTGACATGATGGCCGGGATGGCCTGAGCCTGGATGGGCGTGGGTTTCTCATAGCCCTGCCTGGTAAATTGGAGAAAAACATTTTTTTTTTGCTACTGTTTTAGGGGAGATCTGGCGAGATATTTTTACAAATGATGATTTTTTGCATAAATGTCAACTCACTTCTTCAGAGCAGCGAGGATTTTCATCGACACCCCGCACTGCACCCAGGTCTTGATGGGTTTAGGACAGCCTTTGCCTTTCACAGTAATGCCTTCCAGTTCTAATCTATATGCATTCACTTCTGTATGTGGGAAAGAACAGAACACACATGTAAGTTGGAACACAAATGACGACAAAGGCAAGTCTTTAAAACTAAGGAAGTTGTGTAACCCTTAGAAGTCTTGGAACGCACCGATGAGCTCGCCAACCACATTAGCTGTTTTCAGGAATGACGCCACAAAAATAGTTTTCATTTTAAAATATAACGTGAAAGTTTCAAAAAGGTTTTAGCTTTAAAATTTTTGGTTTTGTTGTACTGCTGAAGTAGTTAATATTAAGCCAATAAGAACCAAGGAATTCAAATAAAGATAAACACTTGCTATTTCACCACTACCTATCAGCGAGGAAGGCAGCAAGTTATTTTTTGGAGTATGTGAGCCAAGAGAATGTCGCAAATAAACAATGAATGTGATGTCTGTACTGAGGTATTTTGACAATCCAGATGTTTTGCAAAAAGGCTTTAACTTAAACCTGGAAACTGATGAATACGTGGATGATCCTTCTTACCGATTTGAATAGGAAACATCAGAGGAGACAACAGACGCAGAGCGTCTGACCTCGTTTATAATCATTACAGATAATTTAGAAATAAATACCTATACTTTTTTTCCATAAAAAATTATTGCATAAATGTGGTTGTAGCTATTTTTTTTTTTAGCTATTATACATTTTTACATTGTTTTGACCTCGTTTTGAATATTTTGGGAGGGGTTGTTCATTTTATTTTATTAATACAATTTTATTCTTTGTTAAAAAACATAAAAACAATTTGTTCTCATTTCTGCAGTGGAAAAAATTACAACATTTACAACTCTGAATTGAGTTTTCTGTATAGTTTTGGGAAGTTATTGGGTGTTGGTGGGGTTGTATTAAAAAAAAGTTTATCAAACAATGCCGCAAAAAACGACTTTTAAAGGCCTGGGATTTCTAAGGGTTAAGTTACAATAATCAATAAAAACTTTAGTAGTGAATAAATACATTTAACTACAGATAGTTTCTCTGAAATTAGTAGATATTTCTGTTTACTGACCCTCTGTTGTCATTTTTGCCAGCTCAGGAACCTCCACATAGAAATTTTTGCGGTAGGGCTCATACTGGATCTTTGCGTGGTCAACAGGCTCTAGGATCTTTCTCTGTTTGGTCTGAAAACCTGTCAGGGCTGTCTGCAAGTCCACTTCTTCCTCCTCTGACGAGTACTGTCACACAGCAGGAAGATCAGAGGGAGAGTTTTTGGTGTTTGTTTTACAGAACAATCAGTCCGTGCAGAAACAGCAGCAATAAATAACACAGAAGCAGCCAGAACCGACCCACCTCCATAGCATCCTGGTCATTCTCCATCAGCTCGCCCTTCTTCTTGTGAGTGCTAGCTCCTTTTTTGGTTTTGACAACTGTCACAACTTTAGTTACCATCATTGCCCCTTTCTGTAGAAGAAAAGAAAACAAATATAAAAAAATAGACACCAAACAGAAATGGCTTTTTTTGCACAAACTACTAACAATGTTAAAAACCCTTTACTCACTTTGTCATTTCCTTTCAGGTCACTCATGTTGAACTTCTTCACTTCCTGCTTCACCTCCTCCATGTAAGCATCCAGAGGATCCACTTCGTCCTCCTCCGTCTGCTGCTCCATAGGAGTCTCCTTCTCCTGGTCCCCATCTTCCTTCTTTTCCTCCTTTATCTCCTTTTCTTTTCCTTCTTCTTTCCCATCTGCACTGTCATCATCCTCTACTTCCATTACCGCCGAGTTCTCCTCATCATCATCTTAAATGAAAAGTTTAATAACTCCTTCACTGGTTGAGAGATAAGTCAACTATTGAAAAGTGAAAAGTCTGAATCCTCACCATCATCATCCTCCAGGCTCCACTTTTTCCCCTGCTTCATTTCCTCCAGCTCTTTCTTGATCTCTCCTATGTTTTCAATTGCTTTCTTCCTCTGCTCTTCCCTCCACTTCTCCACTCGCTCCTTCCTTTTTCTCATCTCCTCCTCCAGTTTGTTTTGGTCAAAATCTTGCTGCAAAGACGAATAAATGCTAAGCTAATCCCATGCTCCATCTTCCAATTAAACTTTTTTTTCTGCAGGTACTTACATCCTCTGTCTTCTCCTCCTCTTTCTCCTCTTTCACTTTTTTCTTCTCTGAGACGGGATCAACACTGTCTTTCTCTTTGCTTTTGGGCCTGTGCATCAACATCAAAAAATAAACAAATGCTGTTACTTAATGTTAACAGTATAGAGTTTGACAGAGACAGAGTGATTGTGATCACAAGCAAATTAGAGAGTTGATTCTGATTGAACAAACCTTTCTTTTGCTTTTTTAAAATTTTTACTTTGTATTTCCTGAGTTTTTACAGTTTTTTCACTCAATTTGACAATCTTAATTATTGGATTCAATGCATACTGTATGTATGTGTGGAAATATGTCTATTTATAATAAGGAGCCATCATAACGTGAAGAAGATAGCATCATTTTCTTTATTCCTACTCAATTGAATCAATGAATCATCTTTAACAGATTTGATATATCTATGTATTTTATTGGCTTTTTCCTTTGTAATTATTGCTGAAATTAACCAAAATCAATTTTGAATTTAGGTTCAGAAATATTTAAATTTGTCTATAGAGTTTGATGACTCCTAAGGTCTTTAGTTGCTGAATAATTCTCACTTTTCATCCGTTTTCTTGCTTTTTCCTGCGCTGCCGGATCGGGACCTGCGGGCTCGACTCCTGCTGGATGACCTCTTTCTGTCGCGGCTCCTGGACCTCCTCCTGTCTCTGCTTCGGGAGCGCCTTCACAGCAGGGAAACCAGAAAACAGAAGGAAAAAACAAAGCAAGATTCCAATCATTTCATTACTAATTATCAAGTTCAATTAGTCTCTTTATAGATATTTGTTTCTAGGTTTTTTTCTTGTCTTCTTTAGTTCTTGTTTTGATTGCTAAGAATAAATCATTTCCAAATCCAAGAGGATGTTGTCGGAATTTGAACCGATACCCTCCCCTCCACACATTCCCTTACAGAACTACTTAAAGTAAATGAGACTTTAACTGCTCCACACAGCACACACCTGGCTCGTTTTCTGTCTCTTGACCGGGACCTCCGGCGGTCGCGGCTCCGTGACCTGTCCCTCCTGCTTCGGTCTCGGTCATCTTTTTTGGAGCGTTTTTCGGGGGACCGACTCTTCGATCTGGAGCCCGACCGTCCCCGAGACGCCGAGCGTTTCCTATAATGCCTGAACCAAAATATAACTAATAAAAATACAATTATCCCTCAACGTCAAACTATTTAAAAAAAGAAATAGGCACAAATGCTACAGACAAAAACATAATGTTTAGCTAGCATGCTAATGTTAGCCACTCACAACAACGCCACTTTAAAAGGCAGTTTTTAATGATTGGAAAAAAAAAATTTAAATATTTAAGAGGTCACTTACACATACCTTGACTCGCGTCCCATCCTGGTGTAATTAATACCGCTTCTTTAAAATAAGTGAAACAGTGCACGATGGAACACGAAGCACCAACGTCGCACCGGCGTAAGTCAGACAACTACACAGATTAAACTTTTATGGTGCCACCCTGTGGACGGAGGGCGAACAGGTCAACACAACCCTGCCACGCTACTCTGCACAAACATGATCTACCAATGAAATATTTTTGTATTATTTTTATCTTAGAGATAAATGCCGACGTTGATTGCAACATATTAAGAAAAGGAATTTTCTTCAAAATTTAGGTTTATCAAAACAGAAAAAAATATGAAGTAAAATTAACACAGAACTATTATTTTGTTCCCGAAAAATTTTATTTGTGTTTATTCTTCAAGTCACCATTTTTTAAATTAACAAAGAAAAAAAATCTTTCAAATTACCAACTAAGCACTTTATTAAACTAAAAACAATATGTTACTGGTTTATAATAAAGTAAAAGAAAAGTTCATTAATTTAAAATCAGCAGTTAACTTTTTTAAACAGGAAAACAAGACAAACTCTTTTTTACATTTTTAGCAGTAACTGGTTTAAATTTTGTTTCTGCCTAAATTTTAATTTATTGTTAGCAAAAACTGTACTTTGATACTAAATATCTGTTGTTTTTGGTTATTGAGTATTATTGCGAGTTCCTATTCGTGTAAGCTAAAAATGAGAAACCAAATTCAAGCTTTTTTATGTTAAATTTTAGAATTGAAAATGGGTCATTATTTGAAAATAATCTCACAATTTTGTGAAAAAAACCCTTTTCTCAAATATACTTTTTAACAGATTTATCCCACTACAGTTTTTAAAGCACATTTAATAGCAATGAAGAGAAAAAAAAGTTTACTTTTCTAAAAATAAAAATAGAAAACATAATACTGTATGTCAAACTTTCGAACTGAATTAGACTGGACACAAAATGACAATCAGAATTGATGTCTATTTTTTTGAAAAACTCACAGATTTATTTACAGGAAAATATAAACATACAACAATAAATTAATTTATTTGAAGTTACAGTAGAGTTTGAGGCTTGACATGACCCTGGAGAAACATGCTGTAAACGATTTATAAAAATCTTTAGAGAAAGCAGCAAAGCAGAGCACATCACAATAAACAAAACAAAAATATGCTCACAATACTGCCTCTCACTACACAACATAAGATTTATGTCTAAATCTTAACACAACTTTGAGTTTACACACATTTCTACAAATGTTTCTTCAAAATTGAACAAAACATTCATCATGGAGATGGACCCCTGGAATACTGGACAGCAGACCAGCGTGTAGTACATCCATTCAGACGGATACTTTTCAATCCACCAGGTAACGGAGAGTTCAACTTCATGAGATACACCTGACTGCATACACCGCATCCTTCCAGCCTGAACCGAAACATCTTCTCTCACTAAAAAAGCTCAAAAAGTGTTACGATCTCAGAGGACGACAACTCAAGTCAACTACAAGTATTCCACATTTGTGTGTTATTTACTCCAACACTGAATCCTTTTTGAACCATTTCTTTCACAAGGGGTTCCCGGCAGTGATGGTTCTCGAGTCTTTGCGGTTCTTAACGGCTTCAGTCAAATCTTAAACAGGAAAAAAATATTCCCAAAGCTTTTTTTTTTTAAAAGTCACAGAACAGACTAGAAGCCCATGTCACAGGCTGCTTGAAGATTATTAGTTTATTATTAGTATTCTATTAGTAAGAAACAGTGAAGATGCTTCACAGTTTCAGAACTATTTCATAAAGATGCAGACGATGTAAAACTTGTGTTTTCAGCACTTTTGAATTTAAATTAAAAACTAAAAATGCAAAGTGAATCTGAGTTTAAAGACGAGCAACAACCTGGACTAAGTCACACTGAGAAAAAAAAACCAGCAGGAGTTTCTGCAAGAACATCAACTCTGCATTTTTTCAATTCAAGCCTATTTTTTCCTGTAAGAATTAATGTAATCTGTAATCTAAAAGGTGTTTAAACACTGTTTTTGAAAGTGAAAAACACAGTTGATCACTGAAAGTAAAACATAAAATATTATACATGACTGTTTTGTAGAGTTTATGTTTAGGTTTTGTGACACTGATGAGCAAAAATGATGCTCTATGAACCTACAAAGGAGCTGAACCTGTTGGGTGTTTAGGTGAAGCCTAAAAATCGCCTTTGTTGGGTCAATGAAAGCGTCTGCTCCTTTTAGGCCTTTAGATTTAAACTCAGGTTGTTGGCAAAAATGCTAATAAATAGAAAGTGCAACAAATATTGCAAAACTTTACACACCCCTTCAAAACAAAGAACCAGAAAAACTCCTCATCTTCAGATTAAACTACCAACAGGTCTGACCTTTAATATAAGGCGGAGAGGGATCCGTCTACAGACGATCAACAACAACAAAAGCACCAGAGGGAGCAGACAATGAAGCCTTGATGCTGTGGGACAAAACGAGAGAACAAGACGGTCGACGGGGATCCTCGGCCGTTAGGGAGTCTCTGAGCCGAAGAGCAACAAGATCTCATGGCAAAGGATGAAGGTGAAGAAGTAGGTGCAGAGGTCGGAGAAGACGTCCCCCATCCTCCGGTAGGTGTCCATGGAGCGGTTGATGACCTCAGCTGGGATGCCCGACAGCAGCAGGGCAGCAGTCAGCACGGTGGTCTTGGTCTTCTTCTCAACCTAAAGAAACAAAAATCACACAAGATTTGACTGAGTAAAGATACATTTTTGAATTTGAAAAAAGATAATCAACATTAGGAGCAATGATGAATGACCATATTCAAAGTTCAAAAAGGCTTTGGATGAAGATGAACAAATTATCGAGCTCATCCCCTTTTTTCTACTCAATCCAAACAGATTTACAAGAAATAAACACAGAAAACGATCAATTATGGTCAAAAATTACCAGAAAAAAACACATTTCAATGAATCTAGTTGACTCATATATATTTATTTAAGTAATAACCATTTATATTTGCCCTTCTTTTTTTTTTTTTTTTATAGATTGACCAATTTGAACGTGTTCCCTGCAGTTGCTCCACATCTGAAACCCTCTACTGGACATTCAGTGGAGTTCAGAGGTTTTTTCTCCTCACAGCTGGTTTCAAGAAACATAGTCGATCTTCTCAGAGTGAATTTATGATCTCCTCGATGGAAAAGTTTATGAATGCTCTTTGGTCATTTTTTATTTTGAACATGATTTGAATTCTTTTGAAATAAACCAGATCTCAAAATTTTTATGTGCTAAACAGTGAGTTAGTCTATACAACATGCAACAGATATTTTTAGATGAAGGGTGTGGTTTGTTTGTATAAAACAGTTTGAAGACAGATTTAAAAAATAAAATAAGTGAGCTAACCAAGAAAAGTCACTGTTTAAATGTTCTATGGTCTTTGTTTTCTCTCCATTATTTTATAAAGCAGCGCCGCCACCGGTAAGAACGAGAAGAACACCAAACCTTGAGGTTGGAAAGGTACGGTGGCCCTGAAGTGCAAATCATATCAGCAAATCACTCAACGCAAAAACATATTAAAGATCACAACTAAAAATGCTAAAATATTTAATTCAAAAAGCAATTTTACATTTCAGAAATTAAAAATCCTGTGTGAGTCCCGAGGCAAGACTGAAGGGCAAACCCGGTATTTAACTTGGACAAACCGCCTGTTCAAATCGCTGAGAAGCTGATTCGCTGTGGTGACCCCTGAGGGGATGTGCCAAAAGGTGAACAACATTTTATAAATTAATGGAAAAAATAAAACACAATTCCAAACTTTAAAAAAAAACAAAGAAAACAAGAGTAATTTCCAGAAATCAAAATGAAATTAAAAAAAAAAAAAAACAACATAGGAAACCTATAAAAGTAGGTGTTATGGGACATCACTGTTCATGTTTGTTCACCTTTTTAACTGTTAATTATTTGGCACGGTGATATCTTCAGACAGAGCATATTCTTTAAGCTTCTGGCCACAGCCGCTGCAAACGTTTGGTGATTGATAAATCAACTCTTTACATCAGTGATGTCTCATAATATCAACCTTTTCTAGTTTCTTCTTTTTAATGTTTCATTTTAATTCCCTTTTGCTTTCCGAATGTTTGCTAATGTTTTAGTTTCTGGAACTTTTGCTTTGATTTTTAAAATGTAATTTTTTTTTTTATTATTTGTTTTGCTTTTTTTTTATTTGTCCAGGTGATATTTAATATGCTTTTGCATTGAGGAATTTGATGATGTGATTTGCACTTCAGGGCCACCGTAGAAAGGTGGGAAAACACAGATGGAATGGAGTTAAAGTCAGGAACTTAAAAATCATCAACTCTAATTATAAAATAAAAACAAATATGAAAAATTTAATAATCTTAAACATTTAAAGCGGAAAGCATAGAATAATTGTTAAAATAACTATTAATTCCATTTTAAAAAGGAAAAACCTGCTTCAAAACGTCTGCATTTAACACGATCAAATAAAAAAAAAAAAAAGAAAAAACTGATGTTAACTCACCTTTGGAAAGTATTTGGATAATCCCATGTAAGCCAGTTCAAGGGTCAGAAAAGGAGCAAATATTGACTGAAATGAAAAAGTCAATAGGATTCAAATCAGAGACTTAGAGCATTCAGAAAACTTTAGAAATGTTCGTTCTTAAAATCATAAACTTGAGGACTTGTGCAGAAATGTGTCTGCAGACTCACCAGATACTTGCAGACAAAAATCCTGACAAACACAGCGAGAAGGATGCTGCCCACGAGTCTGAAGACCCTGAAGGGATCAAACTCTTCAGTTTCCGAGCCGCCGTCCTGAGTCGGCTTCTCGCTGGCCAGCTGACCTCGAAGTTTCATGGCGTCGTCGAAACGAGACAGGTAGTTCTGGAGGCCCCTGCGCGGGGAGCCGCTGACATCGTCCGACGGCGCCCGCTCACCTTTCAGTCTCTGCCTGAGACCCCCCACGTCGTCCTCCGTGGCCGCCGCTGGCTCGCTGCAGTCCGGCAGAGGCGAGCCCCTCCTCTCTGGTGTGACAGTGTGAGAGATGCCGCCGAGCCCTGAAGATTCTGGCAGGAAGGGAGATGGCCTCTGAGAAGATGGGGACGAGGACCACGGCTCTGTCCTGTCCAGATCAAGATGGAAACGAGGTTCTGCAGGACGCCGAGAAGCTCCTAAACAGAGCAGAGGACCAGAAATAATGTGAAACATTGAGAAAACAAAGAAAATACAAACCAGAAGTGACAAGAGTTCCCCTTTCATACATACAGTTTAAGGTTGCTTCAGAATAAAAGGAGGAGTTCCAATTTAACTTTGATTTAACCATAATATTCTGACCGATTTTTGAGCGTTGTGTACCACAAAAAAAAAAAAAAAATCAATTGGAGGTCAGTAAGCACAAACAGAATTCATATTTAAGGTGCACCGTATTACAGAGCAGAATCTTTATTTCTTTTCATTTTAATGAAACAACAAAAAAAGTTCTTACATCTGGGAAATGACAGGAAACAGAAAAAGAAAACTGATTTTTCTGCCCCTTTTACATACTTAGAAGAAAGCAGAAACAGGAGTAAAAAGAAACATTTAAAATGAGGTACTGGTACTGTATATAAACATATGGCAGCTCACGCGAGTGCAGCGGCTCTTAGCTGTCTTAGTTCTAAACTCAGATACTTGGAATTCAGCAACAAAGTTCATCAACTGCATTTTTGAAGTAATTTTTTTTTTGTCCTCCATTTTCTATTTTTGAACAAATTCAAGGATTTTGAGTCAGGCTTACTGTTTAAAAGGGTTTACTTAAGTAGCCTGACTTCATATCATTTCCTTAGATTTAGCTCAGATGCACCCCAAAGGATAAAGTAAACAGGGTTTATTATTATTTCTGCTGGTATTACACTAACCACTACTACAAATGCTACATTGAGGTGATCCTATGTGGCACAAGGCGTCTTTTAATTTGAAAGGAAGTCATGGAAACCTTCCTCAATAGTTATAAACTATTTCATATTTAGAAAAAAATGCAATTTTTTCTCTAATTTATGCCAAAAACAATAGTAATTTTTTAAGTAATCATAATAGTAACAATAGCATACATATAAATCCGTGTCTTGTGTTTTAAAGAGTGAAATAAGATTACGGCTCCTTTTGGGTTGTGTAAATCAATCCGAATAGCTCTGTTGGTGTTGAAGGTTGCAGACCCCTGATCTAGTTTCGGGTGGGTGGAATCGATGATTGATTCAATTTGAGATTCAGTTCTCTGCAGGG
The DNA here is from genome assembly GCA_036245035.1 of Adrianichthys oophorus. Classification (NCBI taxonomy): domain Eukaryota; kingdom Metazoa; phylum Chordata; class Actinopteri; order Beloniformes; family Adrianichthyidae; genus Adrianichthys; species Adrianichthys oophorus. The sequence continues at coordinate 21,357,886 of BSAI01000201.1, read as the reverse complement.
GACAAACCTTAAAAACACACAAATAACCACGTGGACAGTGTAAGGAAATAAATTGTGTTTTGGGGGCAAAAACGTCACTACGTTAACGTGCTGATCCCCCTGTGGGGACATCCGCTGGGATTTCGTACCGTTGTTGTCGGAGCCGTTTTTAGCATAGCCCACGATTCTGTTGAGCCTGTCCTCCGAGTTCAGGAGCAGTTTCCTCCTCCGCATCTCTGCCCTCCGCTGCGCCGCAGACATGGACGAGCCCGTCTTCTCCTCGCTGGCGTCGCCGGTGTCCATGTTCGGATTCAAACTCGGTTTGTTGGGCCTAAAACGTCCGACCACAGCGGGTGAAGGCAGAGACCCACCCCACAAACACACACCACACAGATAAGAGGCTCGAGGAGTCGTTATCTAAAAGGCCCAGGAGCACCGAATGACGGCGGATCAACAGGAGGGCGCGCGGTGATGATGTCATGGCAAAGCCGTCGCGTGGCTGTTTGCCCTGAATTTTATCTTAGAGGAGAAAAGTGCACGAAAGACCTCCGAGCCTGAAAAAAAACACGCTTATTTATTTAAAAGTATTTAATATATATTTTTCTGTGTAAATTCTCATCTAGTTTGAATGTTCCAGTCTGACTTCTCTCTTTTCTCCTGCAAGACCTAATTCAGGGAACACAGCTTTGCTGGTAAAATGGCTGTAAAAACGGAATATTCCCTGAACAGCTACGGATTATTGGGAGTAGTCGTGTTAATAAATGTATAAAAGCCAAATAAAACCCCTTATTGTGATAGAGAAAGTTTGAGTTTTTATACTTTCCACATATTTTACATGTAAAGTTTTTCCAACATCCATAAATTCCTATTTTATCACATTTTCTTATTTTTCTTGGTTATTTACCAATTTTGTTCGCTGTATGAGTGCTTTCAATTCACTTTTTACTTTTTATTGACTAACACTAAATGTGCTCTAGAGGGTGTTTTTTTTTAATCAAGTACCTCCGCTTCAACATTTTCCTATTTCAACAGCAATAACAAGGGTTACGATCATATTAACAATTATTCAAATTACAATTTCTACAGGAGTTTAAAAAAACGACAATCACAACAAAACAAAAACTGGAATAAAACAAAACAAAAAAAATGTTGAATTAAGAGGGAAAATGATGTTAAAACTCCTTTAATTAAAGATCTTCTAAAATCAGCATTTATATTTATAAATTAATACAGTCAAATACAGGTATTTACAAAAGCTTAACTATTTACTTTACTACAGTTTTTATTGTAGACGTGTAGAAATGTGGTTGTTGAAAACCTGTCTTATATTAATGTTAGGATGACAAGGCGGCAGTGAATTTTAACAATCCGTGTTCTTATGATTTATTGCTTTTCCTTTCCACCACAATAATTCAGTTTACCTTCGAATAGACACTCCCATAAGGTTTTTTCAGTGAGTCAGTCTGATGCGTTCAATGGAAGCACATTGTGAAGATTGGAAACTGTGTTTTGCTCATTTAGGCTGTTGTTCATGTCGAATTAAATTCAAATTCCAATCAATTTAGTTTTTCTGACATAAAAATATGACATATTAGCTCCAACTAACTAAACAGATTTACAACAGTTTGAAATGGTTTCAAAATCTCAGCCCTTAAATTAAACCACTTAGATTTAAATATAGAACAAACATCGTCTGCCGTCCAAAAACACAAGAAGTTCATTGAAAAAGTCCCAGACAGTTTATTCTCTTAGTATATTTTCTTTATACTAAAATCATCAGCATTTCTCCATCTTTATATAACGTAGTCTTCAATATACAAGTATTAATAAACACGATTAAGAGATCACAATGGCTTTATGTCGGTGTTAAAGAATTTCCCATATCATATTAAAATAGTTCATATATAGAGTTTGTACTTAAACAGGAGGTTTAATAATAAAAAATGAGTTTCCCATACAAGGCAATTACAGAATGTAATCAGTTTGGGAGTCTCATAAATTAAACAATCAGGAAAGGAAGGAAACAGAACAGCAATGTTGTTAGAGATTTTTCCGAATGTCCAGAAAGAGACATGAAATACAGATGGTTAAGTCCACCTGCCTTCAACATCACAGTCCACACTTTTGTTCAACATCTGATAATGTCAAAATAAAAGAGCACGCTCAGTCCTGAAGAGACGACGTATGAAGTGATGCCAGAACTCAGGAGATGTGCACATAAAGGCTCCATGTGACGTCCAGAAGCAGTCTGAGAACTGAACCTAAATCCAGCACGTTTAGGTTTGTGTCACTAAAGACTGGCGTGCTTTCCCAGCAACATCTGCATGCATGTTCTGTACCTGAACGATACCCCCGTTTGACAGCATTGTTCTATAAGAATAAACACTGATTCATGTAATTCCTGACATTATAATCATCACAAACTTCTCCTCTAAGTTCCTCCTCTTATACTTGCTTTCTGGTGGTTGGAAAAGTGCCAGATTACATCACCAATGAGTCTCTGCGCCTCGGCACCGTTTAACCGAGCCTTCTTTTAAGCTCGTTCTCAGACAGAATGGTGGACCACAGCTGGAGAAAGAGGCATCCTTGAGTGACTTTTGATGCCGTCACACACATACATACAAATATATGCACACACATACACAAGTCCTTGCTCTGAGGTTTCCTCCACTCAACCAATCCTCTGCACATTATTTGGAGATCTGCTGCTGGAGGTGGAGCAGGAACTCGTAGTAGGACAAGGCCGACTCCGTTCGGTCTTCGATCATGTTCTGCATAAATTGAGGCTTCAGCTGGCTTTCGTCCCTGGGAAAGTTGTAAAAACAGAACAAGTTGACTCTTCAGCAACGGCCAACATTCCTTCTTCTGAAACAGCTGTTTTCATAAAGGAGTCATTCTTTTAGTTTGTCTGCAGACGGTCGAAACTTAAGCAATTTTTTTAAATTCTAAGACATTTATCATCTGAAATAAACTCAGAAATTTGCTCGGTTAATCTCAAATTTAATTCCTCCAAACCTCGTGAAGCCTCTAAAACAGTGCTCCCTAACCTTTTTCAGGCTGCTGACCGGTTTTTGTCAGACAAGATTTTAACAGGCTGGTCCGAATGAGGTCAAAATTCCAATTTAATTTTTTTAAGCTTCCAGTTTCTAAAGAAGATCTATGTGTGAGATTAAAATGCTTCTAGATTAAATGAAGTTTCTCAACAGATGCCTTTCTAATTCAGTTTTGCTGCAGGAAAATGTCCCTTTTATACGTTTCTTGTTTTATTGAATTTTCATTCTCTGTGAAAACTTTGCAGCCGGTTTAAATGTAAACTCTGTGCAGGAGTCATTAAAATGTGATGCAGAATTTTCCTTAAACACCAAGGTGGACACTAACTTCAGCTACATTTGAGATCTGCCAGATAAATAAAGCAAAAAAAAAAAAAATTCTAAATATAATATCAGATGTGAATCCACTGTGTTTGCAACTTTAATTATCAGTCTACATGTAACACAAGTGGAATTAGTTGGTGGGAACAATAACTGTCAAAATAAGTCCATATTTTGAGTTAGACTCCTAGTTTTGTCTGTAAAGAGCAGATATCTTTTTTTAAGTCAAACTCCTCATTTCCTCAATGGCTCCTTAGTCCTCAAAGAAATTTTACAAAGATGTCTTTTTCTTTTTTTATTAATTTTGTTAAATTGGGGCTTTTAATTTAGCAGTCGGAGCATTGGCTTTAAGATGGATCATGACCATAATAGCGAATGACTTGACATGCATCAACAGTGAGTCTTAGATGGATTTAGTAGGGCAGAATCCAGTAGTTTTCCAAAATAAAATTTCCTCCAGAATTAGAGAATAAAGAAAAAGGAAATAATCTAGGTTGTATTTTTTTATCATCAGGGTCTTAAGGATCACTGTTTTAGAGTATTGTCTCTTCTACTGCCATCTGAAGCAGAAGATCAAGAATCATTTTGTTATCATTCAATCATTCGGTGCTCACTTGATGATGTGAAGGGAAGGAAAGAACGGCCTCTGATCCCTGAGCCATCCAACAAAGGCTCTGGTTCTCTGGGACTCTGCAGTGTCCAGCTCTGGGAGGAGATACTGTGAGGAGAGTCAAAGTGACCCTTTAAGTCAAATTTTGTGTGTTTTTCAACAAATCACATCATTCTTTGTCAAAATTTTACTTCAAATAAGATATAAATGCTACATGTTTGTTAAATATTGGTGAGGAGTTATTGAGGTATGAAAAACGGCAACGTTATGTTTTGTACCAAATTCTCAGGCACGCTGGAGCAGTTGGGAATTCCCAAGACTTGTGTGAGGAAGTTTGGGTGGCAGTTTCGTCCGATCCAAAGATACATGACCTTTAGGAACAGGATTTAAAAAGGAAAAAAAGATTTAAGACCGTTAAAACTTTGAACCTTGTCAGGCACAAACATTCAGAGCTGAAACAAAGAACGCTCGTTTGAAAACGTACAGTTCCAGCATCCATGAGCAACGCTCCATCCCTGTTGAGCTTCTCCACAGACAGCTGAAGCAGTCTGGGCTGAGGGATGGTCCGCTCGTTGATGTTCAGCGCCCCCTAAGGAAAACAGGGCAAAAAATGAAATATTAATTAAAGAAGCGACACTCGTGGTGGAAAAATATTATTTTAAAAAACAAAAAAAACAAAACAAATTAGAGTATTTCTAAAGGTTATTTTAAAGGAAAAAACAGCAATACTTAATATTTTAGGATTACAACATTTCATTTTATTAAAACAATATATATATATATATATTTCTAAAAGATGTCCATGAGGCTGTTATCCTCCTCACCTCATCAGTCAGGTTGTCGACACGGTACAGAGCAGGATGGACCATCAGCATGCTGTAGGCCAGCGGCTGGTACTTCAGCTGGTACATGGCAAACACACGGTCGTCCAGCCTGGTGCTGGTGCCCGTCCTGAAGGCTCTCTGTGGGGTTAAACAGTAACACGGGAGACATTACCTCATCGGAGTGTCGTAGCAAACAAACGTCGAGCCGCTCATTTATTCCAAATAAAGGTTTATTGGAAAAGAAACAAGACCTGTTTGAGAAGAGCCAAGATGTAAAGCGGGAAGAGCCTGAGGCAGGCGGGCGCCAGCAGTCCGGGCTGTTGGATGGTCAGCACAGATTGTCGGTAAGAAGATAGGGAGTCGATGACGGCATTGGTCATGGCGTCTCTGGCGTCACTCAGGCTGGCCGTCATCGACCGGTCCACAGCTGGAGAAAAGGAGAAAGACTTTCAAAAACTAGAACAAAAAAAAAAAACAGTAATGATGGGTCAAATCGAGACATGGAGGGAAAAAAAGCAACAAGTTAGAACTACTCACCCATACAAGCAAGCAGCCCAGTTATGGCTTGAACATCAGCCCCCGCAAAGATATCAGACAAAGAACTGACCACAGGGAGACACAAAGTGTGCACTCGGATCCTCCTCTCTCCTGTGAGGACAACAACACATTCTTCTTTAGAAACGACAAAAATCGGAGGAATCAGATTAAAGTCCAGTAAAACTCCAGCGTGTACCTTTGCTGGACGTGTAAAGCAGAGCAGCCTGGAAGGAAACCACCTGCATGTCGTCCAGGTTTTCCTCGATGGACATCTGAACTGCAAAGCCGGCGTCAGGGTTGACGTTGGGGAGCGACAACAGGTCTGTGGAGCGCACAAAGAAGTTGCCGTGGAACGTGTGGATGGACAGGCCTGCAGGTGGACAGAGATACAAAGATAAGACAAACACGTCTCAGACGGACCAAAAAAAAATCCCAGATCAAACAACATCTTGAAAAGAAATTTTTGTACTTTAAGCTTAAAGTGAATGAAAAAACAGATTGTAAAAAAAAAAAAAAAAGAAAAAATTTGAATTTTGAAAACCTTTTTAAACTTGAATGTTCTGATGCAGAAATGACCCACCAAAACCTCAAGTTTTTGAGTTTAAATCAGTTTTCAAAGTTTAAATTTACAATCTGATTAGACATCATGTAAATGCAAGAATATGAAACATTTTTTTTCTAATCAGAAATGAGGAAAATTCTGAGCCCAATCCAGTTCAGAAGTTTGACCTTTGGTGCACCGTATCCTCATAACCGCCTCAAAGCCGATCTTTCTGGTTAAGTATCTCTTCAAGTCCTTCTGGAAGCGCTCCACCTGAGCCGGGTTGTGCTGGTGGTGGTAGGAGGGGTAGTGGTAAATGCTTCCGGCTGAGTATCTGGATATGCAGCCTGTGGAAGAGAAGTACGTGTTTTGAAAAATGTGAGTCCACACAGAAACTGAAGCTGAGCATTAATACACTCTAGAAATGTCCAGTTTCTCACAGAGATAACACCTGAGCACTTTCATTTTAAGTTTTGGTGGAATCAATTTCTCTCTCATTTCACCAAGTAAAGGATCAACTCTCACTGAAGACTTGAATGTTTTTTCTTTACCTGTATTTTCACACCAAGATGATAAATAAATTAATTGATTAATAATTTAGTATTTTTCAGAGTATAAGTCACATTTTCTTTTGCGCAGTTTGGTCAGTGGTGTGATTTCTACTCAGGAGTGCTTTATATCTAATATTTTTTTTAAATGATAAATTGGCTCATATATTCTTTTTTTTCTCACTAATAACTGCTAGAGGGCACTGTAGATGTGTGTTAGTATTTGCGGCTGACAGCAGCGCCGAAGAAGAAGTGCCATCTGAAACACACTGGAAGGAGAATCTGACTGTTTTCATTCTGAACTTTATATTTTTCATGTTTGCATCGAGACAATGTCGATTGAGACCCTAATCCCTCCTCTGGGTTTGTGGGCCAAGAAAAGAGTTCAGCACTGGCTGCAGGTATTTAGAAAATTACTTGTGAATAGTCACTTTTTGTTTTTTCTTGGACTAATGCAGGACAGCAAGTCTGGAAAATACAGTAAATGGAATATGCTAAACATAGATCTAGTATGCTTTATCCACAGCAGATTGTGGAATATTCCAGGAAACAGTTCTACTTCTTGTAAACTCTTTAATAAGTCCAAACACTCAACCTTCCTATGTGGAGTTTACAGTTACTAATGGTGCCCCTGAACTCACCCAGTGATGCCAGGTCACAGTACTGAGTACTGAGCAGGAACAGATCTACGGCCACCTGCTGGCCGGAGCAGTCCAGGGCCAGCTTTTTGTAGAAATCTGTTGCAGGTGATAAATGTTGGATATCCTGAAAGAAATGAAATTGGTTTACTTTGAGTCAGGCTTCAGTAAAGATGTTCATTCTTGGAAATGTATTCTTTTTAATACCTTATGGGACAAATCCTAATAAGTATGTTAAAAACCCACTCTGATCATCTTATTATCTACTGTAAAAGTGTTCCCAAAGGTCCTTTAGTTACAATTATGCTGTTTTGGGCCAAAATAAAAAAAAAACAGTCATTTTCTATGACATAGTTTCTGCAAAGCGGCAGTAGTTTGTTAGAAATTCACCTCTCAGTTGTGGGTGGGACTGTTACTGCAGAGCAACCCTGCCGCCATTCCTGTCACTCATAAAGGAATCTGTTTCTGTGCTCTCCCGCTAAGCTTATAGCCACTCATTCCTCCAATTTAAGATTAGCGGTGCCAAAGAAATAGCGAGCAATGTTGGAGCTGAACAAAGAAATCCTCAGAAATGCAATTTTGAGCAGAAGTTTCTTTTTACACGTTTTCCATCGTGAGAAAAATGTTAAAAACACCAAAAACTCAATTTTCACAGGAGTGAGTCTTTAATGCTCTTTAGGTTCTCCTCGAGAACGGTGACCGGTTACCTTGGCAGAAGCCCTCTGGTTGGGGTCCTCCCTGGACTGGAGTGCCCCCATCCCAAGGTTAGGCAGCTGGGTCTGAAAGACAGACATGCGCCCCCCAGTGGGCGACAACAACTTGAAGGCAGCTTGCAGAGCTGAACCCAAAGCAGACTGGGTCTCCATCGTCTTCACGAAGAGATTTGGTAAGCTCTTCAACAGATCCTGCACGAGCTGGAAAACAAAGCCTGATTGTGAATAAAGTGTGATCATTCCTTCTTCTCAAAAGGATTTTTTATGCATTTTAACTTCACATTGTGAAAAAAAAACACATCTCACCTCTTTGCATTCATTGAGGTTTACTAGAAGGCTGTCTGGTGTTGGTAAAAAGATATCTGAGGACAAATTTTACAGAGCGGTTAGCTTCATACAAACTATTAGATGGAGACATTTTTGGAGGACGTTTCATGACCACTGACTGATGATAAAGTAGGAGAGAACTGAGTTTTTGCTGCCGGCGGCGTCTCACCTTCAATGTCAGACACGATGAGCATCTGCGGCTGGGAAAGGCCCTCCTGGAGGTTGTAGAAATGGATGGTGCTGTCGAAAGTAATGAAGCCTACTTTTGTCCGCGAGTCTCCTGGAAGCCTGGGACACACAAGTTCATCTGTTATTAACTTTTTAAAATTAATTTTCTTATTTATTTTTATTGAAAGATAAAAAATTGATTTGAAGAATTATTTGTCAACATATAAACCGTCAACATAACAAAAAAAAAAAATGCTTTCAAACATTAGCTATGAGCGAAGTCGGAGCCGGTCGGATCATGTGGTCTGCAGTGTCAGCCATGTTTGAGTGCTCTTCAAAAACATCAGTTAAAAGGCTGTGTGTGTTTAAGTTCAGATAAATACCTCTATATTAAATAACATTCTTTTATTTTTATTTTAGTTTAAAATTCATAAAATGATTTCTAATCATTTACGGATCATGATCGATACATCTCACAATTGATCTCTGTCTCTGCTTTAGCGTGCACCGAATTGTTATGGAAGACACAGATGATGTTGAGAAATCAGGTTTATTTCTTTTGAAGAGCTCTAAAACCGGTAAGCACATCTTCATGTCTGGGTTCATGACATCATTCAGAGACTCTCCCAAAACGGTGAGGTTCACCATCTACTGCAGGAGCTGCGCCTGAATGATGGATGCTTTCAGCGATACTTCCATCTCTCCGTGACCCAGTTTGATCACTTGCTGTCCCGGATTAGTTCAACGAAGAAAAAAATAATAATTAAGGAATAGAGAAATAGTTGATTATTTTTTAGTATCATACAAAATAAGAAAAATATGAAATTTCAGGAGAAGAACAATCCGATTCTCCTCCATATTGGTTTTGGACTTTAGACGCTGTTTACCTCATCAATACGTCACAGGTCAAAGCAACTCCTTTGCTAAGGCCAGATATTTAAATTTTTTGCCCAAAATGCACTGCCTCAAAAGAATGGTGACTCTCCTAATGCTTAAATGACCTCTGATCGCATCTGTACATTGACTTAACATTGAAAATGGACTTTCCTGATGCGTTCACATTCAGTTTAAGGTAGCTTAAGAGAGGCAAAGATTTATGAGGATGTTCTCCTGTTGGTCACTCAATAAACCTGAGACATGCTAAAGCAGATTCTGAACACTCATCATGGTAAAAGACAAGGTTCCCAGCAGCACACGAGCACAGTACAAGAAAAGAAGGCTGCAACTGAAGAAAACTAGAAAGATGGTCGAATTAGACTCAGTTTTAATTCAGTTGAGCATAAACTACCCAAAAGTTTATATTCATTTGGTCTTGCTCTACAGATCAATGTGGGAGTCCACTTTTCCTGTGTCACCATCCGAGCCTTTCTGAACACAATGTGCTCATTTTCTTCTTTGATCAGTAAGATCGCACGCTGTGTCACAAAGCTTGAACTGGTTTCTTAACAATGAGAACTTTGTACACAACTGGCCTCCTGTTACTAAATGCCTAATGTGTTTGAACTAAAAGAGGAAAACAAATTGCAGCAAAAATGTAATGAATGTTTAAAAGTAAAAGAAAAGCAAAGTAGAAAAGGTCGTAATAAATGATCTGAAAATGTAAACGTACGCGTTGATGTTTTCCAGCAGCGATTGGCACAACACAGTCAGGTAACCCGTTTCCACAGCGTTGTGAGATACGTCCAGAACAAAGAGATAAACAGCAGGTTGAGGTGGCCGCAACTGCACAAAATTCAGGAAAAACACAAGTTACTCAAGCAAAATAAGATAACAGATGATGAAATGTATTCATTCCCGATGCCTGTATTTTCTGCAACATAGGGCACACTAAAAACCCTAACTTTCCTACAAAACAGTGTAACTGGCGGTAAAGTTATACCACATCCCAAGTTATTGCAGAAACCCACCTTAGTGCAAAGCATAAGGATTGGCACAGCATTTCAGAGCGCAAGCTTTACCCGGCCTGCGCCATTACGTAAGCGCAGTACAGAAAACTCGTGGATGATTTGTCTGCCAGCGTTCCTTTGTTTGTTCAGGAGATGATCGCGTTACTACATCACGTGCTGTATTTGACAGTTTTTCCCCACGCAGGTTACAACTACAATGAAGCATGCGTCTGATTTAGAGAGCTCCGGGAAGTCCGCGCTCCCTAAACGCACGGCTGAGAACCAGCCAAACTTTACGCACGTTTTTTCAATATGATTACTGCATGTGATTTCATGCAGGAGTCACTGGGATTCAACCCTGCTGAATTAGTGTTCAATCACACTCCGCGATGTCCCCTCAGGCCTTAGAGGAAAGGTTCCCGGTGCCTCAGGAGGAAAAGCGGAAAAAGAGCGAGCCTCTTTGTTTGTGGGGGCGATGGATGACAGACTGATGTGGACTGTTTTACTAAGACTGGGAGGCAGCGCCAGGCTGAGTTCCGCCACAATATGTGAATGGATAGTGGACGCCTGGGATAAACTATCTGTTTTAACTGTTGTCTGAACTTCCGCTAAGGCCGGAGTCATTGCAGAACAACCGCCTGGCAATGAGACAGACTCCGACACGGATGAGAGGGAAGCCAGCATGTTTGATTACGCAACTGTTTAATTCAAACACCAAAGATGTTTTGCAGAAGAAGATTGATTAAAAATAATGAGTGGATTGTTAAATAGTGGAATAAAGCTCATCTAAACTCACTGCTTCTGTTACTTTTTTTTTTGTCGTTTTATAATACGATGTGCCTTGTGTATGGGTTAAGTACAGAAATAGACCCACCAATAAAGTCTGCGCCTAATAATATGGTGCGCCTTGTGGTGCATAAAATACAGTACAAAGATGAAAATTTAAATGTTTTAGCTTCTTATGACTTACAGCACTCACCATGTATTCTGAAGGAGCAATGAACTCAATCGTGGCGTTCTGCACCTCGGGTCGTTTGTGTGGTTCACCGTATGATCTGCTGACCGGGTTGTACATGAACTCCTCTGGAACTGTACAGGACATGACAACAGTATGTTTACATCTATAACATTGTAGCACAATGTTCATTCAAAAACATGTCAAGTATTCAAACATTCTGTGGAATATAGAGGTGCCTCCAGCTCTGTCAGATTAAAGCTCATTCATCTGCTTTCACTTTTCTCATGTGTCTTACCATCATTAACTCGATAGCACAGATTGCACTTCCACCTTCTCTGGTCTAGGAATGAAACGAAGGGGTTGATGTAGGTTCTGCAGGACCGACACCTGACAATGGTGCTGGATGTCACCACAGGAAGCTGCTGCATTGGTAAAACCAGAACACAAAAGTTGTGAAAGTTTTGTGTTGTCATGTTTTCTTGTGCAGCTCATAATATTTTTAAAATTAAATGTTGCATTTTCTTATTATGCAACATCTACAGTTTGTTTCTTCACTTTTCACAGGAGCACAGACCAACTTTTTGTGACAAAAACAGCTAAGAGGTATATTAGTCACACACTTTTCCAAGAAAGGAATCCAGTTTATGCAATCCAAATCAAATGCTTTATGGATTTATGATGAAATGAAAAGCTATCAAAAAAAGGAGGACTGGGCTCTGTGTACCAATTACTCTGTAGAAAGTGGAGCATAACACTAAGAAAAAACAGCTTTGAAGAGTTTTCTTCATCAAGTATCAATAGCTACCAATATACACAATCAAAAGAGTTTTTTTTTTATATATTTATCCAACCACTCAAGCTGGAACATTAATAAATACAGATATCATCATTTGAAAAAAAAATCTTGCATCATTTAATTAAAAGGCAGAAGTTCCTGGGGCAAGAAGTTAATATCAGGCTTGGAGTTTGGTCTTCTTCCAATACAGCAGAGTCAAGATGCAGGCTGATAGTTTACAGAAGAAAATCTGTCAAGAAGTACGTTAGGGCCACAGGGGAACCTACAGGGGTATATGACTAAACTACAGCTGTCTGTTGGTTCAGAGTTTTACAGCCTAGAAAACAGAGCATTGTCTAAAACTTCAGCATCACAAATAATTTTTTGTTACAACCTAAAATGAACTTGTTTTGCCAAAAGTGACAACCCCTCCCTTAGCTCAGTTTGACATGACGAGTCTTCATGACGCACTAACCCTCATGTTACTCTGCTTAAACACAGCATTCTGCTCATCATCAAGCTCTACAGAAGCCTGACAATAACACAAACCTGCATGTTTCTTTGTTTTAGACCTTTTAAGATCCTGTTTGAAGAATTAAAATATAAAATTAAGTATATCCATCCAAATATTACAGGTAATTACAGAAAAAGTGATTTCTAGCATTAACATGACAATGTTTAACTTCAAAATAGCTTTTGGCTATAAAACAAAATGTTTTACTTTAAAAGAAAATTAACTTCCAAGATATAACTTTTATTGTGAAAAGGAAAGGAAAGATGTGTTTTTACCGAAAGGTCTTTGAAGGGGTGGAGCAGCAGACCCAAAGGCATCTTTGCTTTGTTTAGCAGGGACTGGCTCTGAGGGATGCTGGTCAGGGTACTACGAAAAACCCTGAAAATAAAATAAAATGTGAAAAACAGTTTAGAGAGCTCAGAAATATGCTTAATAAAAGGACACAACTACATTTGATCAGCATAATGTTAGCGCAATAATAAAAATGTCATTAAAGTTTCAAAAGCATCATAAATTTCATATCAAATCTTGCTTCCTTGTCAAAATGTTACATTGTTTGGATGTTTCATATTGGCAGGGACATTTCTAAGGTTTGTATTTGTTCATATGGCTGCATCATGACTCACTCTGGGTTGCAGTTGATCTTCTGCAGGTCTTGGGGGAGGCAGGGTGTTGGAGCCGAGACTGCAGTTGGTGGCAGCAGGTTTCTTTCCTGCAGCAGGTTCACCACTCTCAGAGCCTCCGGAGTAGTGGACTGGAGGCTCATTGCTGCCAGCGACTGACTCAACTGGGCCGGTCCGGGGCCGCTGGGCGGCTGAGGGGGGGTTAAGACAACACACTGAAACTTCAGGACATTTACTGAGAAATACAAACGCCATTACTCTTACTGTGCTGAATGATTCATGGGTTACCAATAGATCAAATGAAAAGAAAAATGTCTACAATATTTATGACAAAACTAACTGCAAGTTTTTCCATTTAGCTGAAAGGACGCTTTACAGTCAATGAGAACGAGTAAAAGACAGACAGCTGTTGACCTTCTCCTCACCTGCTGGTATGGTGGAGCGGCCTGGAGGTAAGGCTGTGAAGGGTGCATGGGGGGGCCTGCATGTGGAGTGTTCTGATACCCAGGAGGGAGGGATGGATAGTGGCCAGCGTGTCGACTCGGTGGCCCAGGCTGAGTCGGGCCAGCTGTGGATCAACAGCAAACGCAGCAGTTCGTGTTAAATAATGGGTGATCCAGAATGCCCCTATTTGAAAGTAACCACATTCAGAACTGAGCCAATGCATCACAAACACTTCTTTTTTACAGAGGTCCCTTGCTATGTCACTGTTCACCTTTCACAGTCTCGCTGTTTGCGAAATCTGTTTAAGTCCAATTTTGCTTTTATTTATTTTTTTAGAATGCACTGTGTTCTGCATCCTGATTGGCTGTAAATCCCCGTTAATCAGTCTCCTCCATACCTCGTCTCCTGTACAGAATGTGCTCAGTTTGCTAAATTTACATAAATCTTCAATCCCAATCAGATCTTTGCTTTCATTCTATGAGACTGGAATGACTTTCTTTGTAGGTTTGCACTCTGAGAGTTTAAACAAGGGAGATTAAGGTGTGTAATGAGGGGTTTTACAGTCACACAACCCCTGCAATAAACGAGGGAACTCTGTACTTTGGATGTTAGTTTAACTACTCTTGATTAAGTGCAAACAGCCGCAAATGGAGTCAGTTTATTTTAAAATTTGATTACTATAGGTGGTGATGATGGTAAAAGATTATGTACTCAAAAACTGCTTGCAGTAACTAAGAAATGTTAATTTCAGGATATAAAAATGAGCTAAAGCATTACAATCACAAGAATATGTAAAATTTGTCTGCTATTCTACCATTTTAGTATTTGAGTTTGCAAACCTAAACACAACTGTGAATCACAAAAATACGTCGAAACGAATGACTGCATACAAGAACTGGGCGTCACCCTTAGTAAATTACTTCCGGCTCCAAACAAACAAAGTCAATTCAGTAGCCCTTTTTTCCTAATACGGACGGCGACTTATTAGAGCCATGCACCATGAGTAGGCTGTGATTCCTAGTCGGTCTTGAGTCAACGTTGCTATGGCAAATACTGTTGCCAATCAGAAGTGAGCTTGTTACAAGTCGACATCCCTACCACATGAAAATGGGCTTCAAGAAATCTGTCAAACATTTCGAATGTTGGATGTGAGGACCAGCGGACACCACCCACTTTTATTGAGGTTGGCCAGTTTATAACTTGAATAAATATACAAAAAATATCAAAATAAATCAGGATTAGCAAGGACATGTTACGAAACGATCAGAGCAAGAATTGTTATTCTGACAAATAGAATGACTGAATAATAACCGTTTATTTCTCAATGAGAAATAATTGGAAGGGACCAGAGAAATAATTGGGGGGGGGGGGGGGGGGGGGGTCCACTCAGTGCAGCTTTTCTATACAGTCAAAGGTCAGAAAAGGGTCTTACCCATCTTGTTTTCAACATGGTTGAAGTTGTTTGGTGCTTGAGGGCCGTTGCCAGATACTGCTCCTGTATCAACACAAAAGCAGTTTAGAGATGCTTTGTGAAGGACTGATTACTAAAGAAAAGATGAAATCGAATAAAAGGAAAATGAATACAAAACAAAACAAGGAAAAACTGATGGGAAGGGTGATACCAATTTATGGAAATGAACAGAGTTGCAATTCATTATTTGAATATTCATGTTTGTATTTCAAATTCACAAGGAATATGGTGAAACTAGACTACAGAAAATTAAAGAAAAGACCAACAAGTCAATTCAACTGGAATGTGCAGAAACAAGCACAAAACAAAAAAGATCAAAATATGCAATAGAAAAGAACCATGACTGCAAAACTCGAGTAAGACACAAAACAGAGCCCAGTGTGTGCAGTTTCTGTAAAACTTTAATTTTTCCATCTGGTAAAAAGGTAAACAAAGGGTGAGAATGAGGAAACAAGCACTGACACAACATCCAATGATTACAGACAACTTGTGATTTAGCCACACCTGGATTATATTCAATATCCCCCTCCTGGAAGTTGGGCTCAGTGAGGGGAAGGGAGTTGACAGCCCCCCCACACTGAGCTGGCATGTAGGAGGGGAAGAAACATTGAGGAGTCAGAACAGAAATGGTTGGCTAACTAAAGGAGGACACTCTAGTGTACAATGTAGTCCTGCCGCCTTAAGTATCTGATTTTGCCGTCTCAGATGAAGTTACCTCTGCATATGTGGTAATGTTTGTAAAATGTAAATGTATCTGAGAAAAACCTTTACTAACAATGTATGTGCTCATTGACCTGATTTATTTAAATCAATCAAACTTCTTTAATAAATAAATGACAAGTACCATCTGCTTTGGGTGGAGGTGGTGTAGCATTGGTCACTGGGGCTCCAATAGGAGGCGGTGTGGATTTCATTGCAGGTGGTGGTCCTGTGGGTGGAGGACCAAAACCTGGTCTGCCTTGTGGGTATGTGTGAGGAGACATGAAGTTTCCAGGTGAGGGTGCAAGACCTGCAGAAACACAAAAACATTATTCATTTCACTTGATTTGGACAGACCAGGTGTACATTGACTAACTCAATTTCAAGGGGTGCTAGCAAAACTCCTTGATGTTTCAAAGATTAAGCAACTTTTCTTCTTTTGTCAAAATGCTTGACAGCAATTTGCCGTGCTTTTCCTTTTAAACAGTTTTAAGGATCTACTACGATGATCATTTGAGCAATTTTAAGAGCGTTCCCAATGGTCTTTGAAATTAATTATGCAATTTTTCCCACAAAATTTCAATAAATACTCAGAAATGCAATTTTAATTTAAAATTTTCTTTAAATATGTTCTCCATCATTAGAAAAACGCAACAAGAACATGTTAAAAAACACCAAATACAAGTTTCATTGGAGTGGGTCTTTAAGCGATTTAAGGTTTTTAATCATTCCACAAAACTTTGTAAGAACCTGTCATAAAGACACTTCAGTCATCTCTAGTGTGTCAAACAACTCTGTTCTGTTTGTGCATATCATGTAGAAGACATAGCAGAGATGCTGTAACATTATAGGCTGAGAACAGGAGACAGCAGCTGGTGGAGAGACTAATCCACTGCCAGCAAATGTCAAAGCATCAACATCTTAGCAGACAAACATGGCAGCGTAAGCAGAAAATGAAAAACGTCTTTTTAATCATCACTGTGGGGGAACTACATAAGCTTGCATGTAAATATTAAGGCTTTTTCTCCATTTAATGTTGTTATGGCAACAATAAAAAATGTAAGGGAATTTTAAAGCAAAATTTACCAACCTTTAACTAAAAATAACCTTCAAAACACAGTGGTTTAAGTGACATTTAAAAATACTATATCACATAACAACATTATCTCAACAAGGAACATAATCGGAATGGAGCAGAGCAGGGTGTTTGTGGCCCAAGGACTGTACTTAACAACTACAAGCTTTTTCAAACACCACTTTTTGTCTGCTCCTGATTCACAACAATTTGAATAAAAAAATACTCAGAAACACAGTATCAATCTTAATTGTCTTTAGATATATTGTCCATCATCAGAAATATGCTGCTAGAACATGTTAAAAACACCACAGGCCCAATCTTTCATAGAAGTGGGTATTTAAGTCAATCAGCATTGAAAAACAAAGCACCTTCCTTTCTGAAAGAAATGTTGCTGAGTTCTTTTCCCATCAAAACATACAAAATCTGTCATTTCCCCACCTTTGTCAAACAGCAAGCAGCAGAAATTAAGGAGATTAAATGCCAATACGCAAGGATTACACCAGGCGCAAAATCCGATTTGAACTTTGCACTAATTCACAGTAAATGTGCGTGCTCAGTTTGGAATCAGAGGAAGCAGAACAGAGAGCAATGTCCAGTTCCAACACGTCAGCATGTAGACAGACATGTTGAAAGCAGACTACTAAAATAAAGAAAATTCTAGAAAGATTTATTAAAAGGAAAACGTCAGGGGTCAAATTATGTTTATTACTCAGAAAAACTCTGACTTTGTTGACATTAATCTTTTCTTTTGATTTGATGCAAAGTCTTTGACTGGAAATTGTTGCTTCATTTATAGCTGACCATTTCCACATGAAAGCACTAAGTGCATCTGGATGGTGAAGTCTGTTACGAGCCCTCAGTGAAGTCTTTGTGCTCTTACCTGGCTGAGTGTATCCATGCATAGCAGTGGGAGGGATTCCTGGGCCAGGGGGCTGGGGGTTGTTCAGGGGTGGTGGTGGTGTGGAGCTAAATGAGGCTGATGACGTTGGTGCAGGTAAGCTTACAGGTGGATTCACATGATTTCCCATAGTGCCTCTAAAGGGTACATTTGTAGAAGCAGCCGAGCCCGGGAGCTGGGAAGCTTTATTGAACTGCCATGTTGGAGCCATGGAGTGGGAGCTCGAGTAATAGCTACTAGAAGACACAGCAGCAGGAGCAGCAGCAGGAGGAGTGGCGTGTCCAGGAGGCAGCCTTGGACCAGGGCTGGCAGACAGAGGAGGGGTATGAGATGGAGGGCCTCCGACTCGAGGACTGGACAGCAGCGGTTGAACTGAAGGGGAGGAATTGTATGAGGGAACAGGCTGATGTGGGTAAAGTCCAGGCGGGGTGGGAGCTTTGGCCTGCAGTGGATTGTAGGCTGGTTGGTGAGTCATGCCAGAACTGACCCCCGCCACCTGATGCAAGGATGCTGGAGTTTGTGTCGGACCTGCAGACCAGAGAAAGAAAATAAAAGTTACTGAATGAATGAGTAAAGCTAAAACAATTTGTACAAGACAAAAACAAACAATTTAATCAAAAATTAAATAAAAGTAGAGCCCATTACTGATGCACGGACCTAAAAAAACCTGACTTCTTACTTTTGGGTAACTTTGAAAGAATGTTAAAGAATGGGCGCTCCTAAACTGAATCTGAGGGTTTATTTTACTATGATTTTTTTCCACTACATTGAGACAATAATAGCAAAAACAACAGTGAAAACAGTGAGAGTCACCAAGTTTAAGTCTAGCCTCCATAAATGGTTTGAATGTAGTTCACCATGATCTGTTCTTGGTTGCTGAGAGCTCTGAGCAAAGTTTGACCTTATTTATTACCATCACAAAGTAGCAGCAAAACTGCACCTATGAAAAAACTTTATTCACATATTCCAGAGACATTATTATACCAACACTAAAATTTGTTTCTCGATCTCTTAAAAAACAATATTGATACTAAAACTGCAACAGAGAGAAGAGTTCTTCAATGTAAATAGACTTTGCTTGAAAGCACATATTTGTGCATCTCAAGTGACTACCAACTAAAGACTGACCACAACACTGAGGCTTTGTTTGGCGTGTTCTATGTCTGAAAAGAAGCCTTATAAATCTTTTTTTTTTTTTAAATTGAAGACTAGTGTATAAAATGCCACAAAACCCAAATCTAAATTGTTCCCTACCCCTCAGGCTTCTGCTTCCACAACCATTTAGCAATCCAAATGGAAAGATATGGAAAAATTGTATCTTCAAATTCGGATGTTACAACCACTTGATGATGTAATTGATAGTCACTGGTCATTTACGTTAGTGCGGAGCTGCCAGCACTCGGAAAATACATAACATTGGTGTTATAACTTTAAAAAGTCATGCTAAGAGAAAAAGTTAATGCTAATATTTAAATTTCTGTGCATCAGAGCACACCCTCGTGAAGAAATGCATTCCTCCTCCCCTTTGGACACCACTGAAGCTTTAAATGTCCCTACAATTAGAGGGGTAGGGAGAAGATAGAGGGGTAGGAGAAGAATTCAGATTCTGCCTAAGAATTATTTTGTAGATATTCACAACCTTCAGAAATTATGGGTGTACACCTTGAGGAAGAACAGCTACTACAAACATATACAAACATGTGTTTTAAGATACTTCTTTTGCATAGTCACAAAATAATCCAACAACTCCTTGATGACTTTTATCCAAAAACAAGAAAACAAACAAGCAAAACAACAGAAAATATTCACAATCATCAGTGTAGGAAGGTTTAAATGAATGAGTTTGAAATAATTTTAAGGAACTGTTCCGTTTATTTTTAATATATGCATATTCAAAGTTAAGTCAGAAGTAAGTTTGACCTGAGTTGAAGCTAACTAAAAACCACATAATAATAATATTAATCAATTTGTAATGACAGATAAGAGACTAAATCAATTTAGCAATTCACTGATAAAGCAGTGATTGCATGGTTGTCCATAGTATATTTTTAAATCAACAATAAACTGATTTTTAAATAACTTAAATTGAATATACTACATACGCTTAACAAGTAATTAACAGATTCCTAAATAAAAAGGGTTCAAAAAGACGATTAGGTCTTATATGACTTAAAAACTAAAAAAACAAAACAAGCCAAAGAGGTATTGAAAATAAAGATATGTAAATCTGGATCACCTCCAATGTGCCACATGTGCAGGGCAACGTACAAAGCTGACGTTACAGTGATTTAACAACAACAACAAAAAAAAAAACAAATGAAACTGTTGACAATAAAACTACACAAGAAAAAACCTGAGTAGACACGTTTAGATAAGCTTCCCCTATATTTGGAAATCATCACGCCGCCCGATCAGGTTAAGCAAATACTTCCATATTGAGTGTTTTCCGTAAAAGGTCTAAACAAACCAACGCTGGTCTAAATCTTGTCATGCTAGTCCACCACTAGGTCAACCTATTGGTTTGCCACCTCGACAATCTAAAAGAAGCAACGTTCAACTAGTTAGCAAAGCATGTACAGTTAGCGTAGCTTCATGACAGCCACTATTTTTAGTCACTGGAGTAACACGAATCAAGATTAACCACAGATAATCTCGCGTAAACATACCAGAGTTTCCCACGTCACATTACTCGGTTACTACCGAGTTAGCTAACAGATATTGGCTAAGGTACAGAGAACTGCCTCTAGTGTTCAGCTAAGGAACATAAGCTAATGACAGCTAGTTCACGTTGGGTCAATTTCCACTAAAATTCGTGAATTACTCACCATTTGCGTAGGCCTGTCCCGTCCCAGTCCCGTTCTGCGAATTAAACCCCGCAGTTGACATGCTGAAACGGACAACCGGGTCTGACTTAGAGGCCCTGGATCGGCGAACGGCTAGTTGCGTCTTTAGCTAGCTAACTAGCTGGCAATTGCAAGGTAACGTATCAACCTGTAGCTCTGACGATGGGCGTCTAGCTAAACCAAAGTCTAAAGCCAAGTCACTTGAAATCCTATAGAAAGTTAACTAAGTCTCTCGTTTTGTTTCACAGAGCCATGATTGTTACTAAAAACGCCCGCCCAACCACCTAAGTAGGGTGAGTGACGACGGGCCTGGTCTGAGTAATTAATCGTGTGAGATGCTGCTCCTCTTTCACCGGAAGCTCGGATCACCCAACAGGATCAACGTAAAAATCACCAGGCATGCGCAGTGTGGACACGTGGCATTTCCTCTGGTGCCCAGGATTTTTCAGTGTACTAGAAACAAGAGATAGTCTGGGATTCGGGGGTCAACCAGTGTCTTTTGTTTGAAACACTATTAGTTTGTATAAAAATACGATTTTGTCAGAAGAAATGTAACATCTTGTACTCTCAGCTCAGATGTGACATTATGACAGTTGCCACCTGTAGAACAACTGTGTTTTTTTATGGAAACAAAGATATTTTTTGCCAATAATATCAACATTTTTTTCACTTTTTAAAGTAAAGAAATAGAAATGTCTCTATCCATTATATTATTTTAAAAAGTTGCCATTTTGTTTATTTAAAGCGACTACAGTTGCTTTTTAGGGAGTGTCTACTGCCATTTCGCTTCTCAGTGGTTTTGTAGTGTTTATTCTGAAATGGGGAGGTTGTGAGATTAACATTGGACCAATACTACCATCACACAGTATTAATAGTGGAATTGGGTGGTTAAACATTTTAACTATTACTGATTGCAGTGATGACTACAACTCACCACTCCCTTATGGTATAGGTCAAATTGCAAAGAACACATTTCACTCCCAGGAGTGAGACGGAAAGTGACTTCTACTCAACATTTTCTTGGATTTTGAACCATTATTTCAATATACTCATTAGGATCCTTTTCATGTTTAAATGGGTTCTGATCATGACACTATTCTTGATTTCAATCCGAACAAGTCTGACATATTTTAGTCAAATAGAAATTATTTATCAAATCAAACTTCATTTATAAAAAGCGCTTCCCATACTTTGCACAACTCAAAGCGCTATATAGGACATAACAAAAAAAATCTGTATTTCTATATTTAATATCTCCACCATCAGACATGAATTTCTATGACTTGTTATACCTTTTTTTCTATTGAATAATTGTTTATTTTTTCGCCCAAAAGACACTTTATAAATCAATCTTGTGTTTGAGAAAATGTTTGCTTTGTAGGAGGCTGCACGGGTGTCCGGGAATTTACCACTGACTTGATGTACAGTCAGAAACTAGGGAGAGATATATGCGTTTCTGTAATATTTTGCACCCTTAATCTGAAAAAAGTCAACCTTATACATTTAAAACAAACAGATAAACTTCTGTAAATATTGTGTAAGCTTTTGTGATATTGTAAGGTAATAACATAAAAAATAAGACCCAAGACCCTATTTGTTCAGCATGACCAACATGGAATTTTCTGCAAACAAAATTAAACTAGAAAAAAATATAGCATAAATTTGAAACTGTGTCTATTGGTTAACCAAAAATAAAATAAAGAAAAATAAAATAGAATAAAATAAAATAAAATACTTTACATGGCGCTACCAGAAAAAAATCGTTGGTCATGTTAATAAATTAAAACTTTGCATGTGTGAGATTAAATACTTTAAATAGCGTTTAATTTGATTAATACTTCAGTTAAATAAATTGTGAGATATTAGGAAATGCGTCGTTATTTAATAAATCGAGCGGTTTCGGAAAGCTGATTGTGAAACATAAACAGGAAGCGGCAGGACAGAGTTTTGGGGAGTCGTTGGACAGCCATTGCAGTGTCGTGTCTCAGTAACAAAACACGAAAGGGGTGAGGAAGAACTGGGATCTCACAGGCTCCCTTTTCACAGAAGGACTGATTTACATGGTTGTTTGAACGAACACACTTGGTAAATCGATCTACACCTAAGAACAGGTAAGTGTTTTTTTTTTTTTTTTTTTACTTCTTCAGTAACGATGAAAAAAGGAGCGTTCGGTCGCGAGCTTTCGGCTTCGCTGCTAGCATTATGATCCCGGTTGCTAACTATGCCACATTACTATAGCTAACACCAAGTGGACTTAACTTGTTTGTTTTAACTGAACTTACACTAAATATTGATACAACTTGATTTAACGTTTTACGTACTTACATCGATATGTTTTAGTGGAAAACATTGGAAAATCCTGACGTCTTTAATCATCCACGAACAGTTTTTCTTGCTAACTGGTGATTAGCCGAAACGGCTAGCAGACTGCAACGTCGCCTTCAGAATATGACACGTAGCTGGAAGCCTCCAGCTAACCAACCCGTTAGCCGGTAAAATCCCCAATAATTACTCATTAGCTTCAGTAAATCTGTCGAAATTCAGTGTTTATCAGTGGTTCTATCGTTGCATTTGTGTTGTATGGTACATGACCGTGTTTCTTTTGAATATTTCGAAAGTTACGGGAAGAAAAAAAAGAAAAATCTCCATCGTACTATAATCAGTAACAAAATTACGTTTTTTTAAACTATTTTTCAATGTCAGACTATGGCTTGAGTACAGATTGATATGTACCACACATATATATCCTATTTAGTTGCCAAATGTAATCAGATAACTGAATTTTGAACTGATTCAACAGGGTGTCAAATTTTGTTTTAGTTGATGGCCTTAATACGTGTGGCTTTTTGTTAAATTTAACGCCCATAGCTTTTGTGACAATAGTCTTAAATGTAAAATAAACTGTAATTTAAGTTCCTAGTGAAGAAAAGTTTTTAAAAGTAATTTAGAATTTCACTTTCTTTTCTATTTGAAATCATTGTACATTAAGTCCCAAATAGATTGTGAATATTGAAAAGTTTGATTTCAGAGGAACAAATGTGCTCATTATGTTTATTTGGGGAAAACATGGTAAATAAATAAACTTCACCAGTTTAAAAAAAATCCTATTACTACCATTTAAAGTTGTCCGCTGTAGAAAAAGTTGGTGAACAATTGTATGGCCATTCTGCTGATGTCCTTAATGGTCTGCCCATAAATGGTTTTTTTTTGTTTGTTTTTTTTTTGCATTAGCTAAGTCGTGCAATGGCCATTTATTTGTAATCCCACCCACAGTTTGCAATATGTGAAGTCTGGACAGTGACAAAAGATGGCAACGGTCTTCTGATATTGACCTTTGCCTTATACTTTAGCCCTGTAGGTGGTTTGCATGTTATGCAAGTAGGGTTAGAGGTTGGTTCCAGCTTGCTATGTTCTGATACCTCTGTATCTCCAAGATTAAAAGTAGGTGGGATGTGACACAAAACTGGTAAACTTAATATTGCAAAAGTTTTCTTTGCCTCAAGGAAAATTTCATATTTCAAATGTTGTGCCTCCACCCCAGCCTTCCAGCATTTAAACAACCATGACAGTAACAGAATCGATTGGATTTGTCGGGGAATGATTCTTGTGTAATAAACCAAAATTATTTTATTCTCTAAAAAAGACGTAATTTTGAGTCAGTGGAAGTTTATGTAAGTGTGTCATCTTTTAAAACACTGTCTTGTTTTTTCTTGATAAACAAAGATAGGTGTAATTGCTGTCGTCCTTGGACATGACAATCGAAATTCTCACTGGCTTTTAAAGAACTGTTGGGTGTTTTGAGATCAGTAATTTACATCTTCAGTTGTTTTTTTATCAGCAGTTTCTGGTTTTTGTTTGAGTTGAGACACACTGCTTACTTTTGGGTACTTTAAGGTTTACATCTGCCCTTTTCCTGTTGTCTGATTAAGATCAGCTTTTAAATTTTATTGAGTTGAAAGCTGTCATTCTAAAAATTGGCTTTATGGCCTTAAGTTTGATCTTTAGTTGACTAACTTTATAAATTATTTTTCTGTAAAAATGATAGTCAAGCTCTGTTAATCCTTGTAGAAGCAGTGGAAGTGGAAACTAGTTGAACAAATGCAAATTTTGTGGCTGAACGTTTTATTTTAGTCTTTTTTTTAATTTATATGTTTTGTGACAAAATTTTATTACTGTTTTACATGTATTTTGAGCTTATACTCAACACATTTTGTTGTATCTTTACATGCCGTTTATAAGTACTACCAAACCACAACATTATAAATAATTACATCTTTTTTTGCCCTTTTTATTTTCTTCTTTTAGGATTCAACAGCTCCGGAAATGTCATTCCTATTTGATTGGATTTATAGCGGTTTCAATAGTGTACTACAGTTTTTAGGTAAGTCCCAATGATCTCACATCTATAGTCCTTCATAAAGGTTTTATCAGTGTTTGTAACTAAAAGGAAACAACCTAGCAGTTAGACAGAATCATAGTTTTATGGGATTAGTTTATTTACTGTTTGTGGTACAAACCAAAGAAATGAATACATTTTGAATTATGCTGTGCTTCCACTTAAATTTTTTAAATTAACAGATAATTATTGTAGCAATTTTGTTCAACTTTGAGGAGTTTTTGGAGCTTATAATGTTGTTTTGCCAAATTAAACAGTTAACAAAGGAAAACATGTTTGCAAAGTTTTCAAGAAAGGAAATAAATCTATACAATAAGCATTTTTAAGTACAAAAAAAAAGAAAATCCTCTCTGAAAGAAAATTCTTCACCAAAATAACAGTTTTAGTTTGTTGAGGGCGCCAATTCACCCGGTTTTGTTGTTCAGTAACAGCCGCATATTTATCCACTCTGAGTTAACTAAGCTTCCCTACGGATTTCGTCTGAGATAAATCTGTTCATTTGAATTGCATAGAAACTCTCAAACATGCAGCGTCTTGTGCTGCCCCGGTTATTCTTAGAGCTACATTTAGCTGTTCCAGTTCATCCAGTTTGACAAGTTAAATTCTGCGGCTGTGAGTAATGACGACATCCAGAAGAGCAGACTATCAAAAACCACACGAACCCCTTGATATCACTGGGCTGACTCAGAGTAGTAAACATAAAAGCCATCAGGAAAGCTGACCTAGGAGTGGCCTTCGTTTACACCTCCTTTAACAACCATGGCGTTAAGTCACTCAGCTGGGTAAGGAGAAAGCGATTAATCAAAAATACCACTCCTCATATGGTTTTCAAGCTCTTATGATGTTAAATCAGCAGTGATGTTAGCTTTAACTTATGGGTAAAGGAAATTTAAACTGTTCAATCGATCTTTGTAATGGCCCACATCCCCTGTGGCTGCAAAATATACCCCTGAATATTTTTTTTTATTATAGTTAAAATTATAACAGAAATGAGTGACAGTGTGGCCTTTTTTATTCTCTCTGATCTCCAGAGACCTGATATTCAGGTCATTACTGTATTTGTTCTGAAAGAAAAGGGCATGAAAAGGCAGGAAGGCGTACAAAGACCCTGACACCTTTTAGTCACAGATCTTCTCATTTACCTGTACTTTGTGTAAAAAGTGTTGCTTATATTGAAAATATGTTGTTATGTTATTGTTTGCTCATCTTTTAATTGATATTTAATGTTAACATCTTTTATTTGAACACAAGCATTCTTTAGTGCAGATATACTAATTTAATTTATTAAAAATGTAAGTAAAATGGTAAATAAAAATGTTTTGAGAGTAAAAATCACACTATTTGATTTTTAGATAAGTCATTCAATTTATGTCTGTTTTTTATCTGTAATAACACAATCGATATTTTTTTAAATTCTTAAAGAAACATTTTAGACAAAATATAATCAAGTCTGTAAAAAGTTTTATTTTATTTACCATTTTTGGAGAGCTGCATCAATATTTGTAAGTATTTAATCAAAAAGTACTTTTAAATGTCAACATTTTATGGCTTTGTAATATTTAATGTTCATACGATTTTTAAAATGTATTTTTTCTCCCCAGGACTGTATAAGAAATCCGGCAAGTTAGTTTTTCTTGGCCTGGACAATGCTGGCAAAACGACGCTACTGCACATGCTCAAAGATGACAGATTGGGACAGCATGTGCCAACCTTACACCCAAGTGAGCTGGTTATTCTCTCACACATATCCATGTCTGCACACGGTCACAGCTATGATTTGAAAGATTATCCATGCAAAAAAAAAAAAAAAATTGTGTTTATATGGAAATCTTAGTGTAAGAGTGAAATTCAGTGATGCTTTCAGTCCTGATTTGCTGGTATGTTGCTTTTTCAGCCTCAGAAGAGCTGACGATTGCTGGCATGACTTTCACTACCTTTGATCTTGGAGGCCACCAACAAGGTACCTTTTTGTCTTCATGCTTTTTACATTTGCTAAAATGAAAAAAAAATCCACTGTTTTTTTCTTTTCAAGGCATCGGGTCAGCTCTAAAGATGTGTTAGTTGTGTCTTTGAACCAGTCAGATTGTAGACTGTTCTTTGTGTTTTGCAGCCCGCAGAGTGTGGAAAAACTACCTCCCTGCAATTAATGGCATCGTTTTCCTCGTGGACTGTGCAGACCACCCAAGGTTGCATGAATCAAAAGCAGAACTTGATGTAAGAAACTTCACCCTCCATCCATGCCGCACTTTACTCCATCTGCTTTCAGGTGGAAAGAAATCTCTGGAACTCCTGCAAAAAGGAGATTATTGTAGCTAAGAAGAACTAACAAAATAAAGATTCGGATTTCTTAAAATATGGCCATATTTTTAAGCAATTCACTCAAAAGCATGTGTAGTCTTGAAATTGGATCTCATATAAAATGTAATAGGTACATACTGTAAGGAGCAGCATTTTTTATTGTAGCCTTTTACTTTTTGAAATGTTCTACACTGTTAATCCCCCTAAATCGATGTGTAGAAGTCCTGTTGCATCAGTTTTACCTTTTGAAGAACCCTGTTCATATTTCATTTTTACAATGTCATGGATATGTTGCCACAAGGGAACCTAAGTCTGGGTCTCCCTGTGCAGGTCCCTAGCCCGCATCAAAATCCTGGGTTGTTTCAGAAACGGAAACAGGTGTAAAACTCTCACCCAAAAGCCCCTGTGCAAATTAATGAAAGTTATTAACTGTGACAACCCCTGATGGGATGTGTTGAAAGGTGAACAACAACAACAACGATGTATATTTAGCAGAGATCTCATATTTAGACTTTATTTTATCATTAAATTAGCATCTTTTGTTGCTGGAGCTTTTGTTTGCCGTCAGACATTGAACTCCCAAACTATTTACAGTAACGACACGTGCATTCTGTGGCTGGTTTAAATGCCAAGTGCTTTTTAAGTTAAGTTGAAAAGTGTCTTTTTTTTTCCCTTTTTGTTTTGAAATTTGATCATTTCTTTACTATTTTTGTTTTAAAACTTGTTAAACAACTTTACTAGAACATGACAGTTTTCTTAATGAGGAGATCAAGGTTTTCATCCTTTTAGAGACAGGTAGCAGAGATGAAGATGCTGAGGTTCTCTTTGGGAGTGACCAGGATAGACAGGATCAGGAATCAGAGGAAAAGCACATGTTAGAGGTTTTGGACAAAGAGTCAGAGAGGCCAGACTGAGATTGTTTGGTCATGTCCAGAGGAGAGACAGTGAATATATTGGTAGAAAGATGCTGAGTCTAGAGATGCCAGGCAAGAGGACTGGATGAAGACCAAAGAGGAGGTTTATGGATGCAGTGAATGAAGACATGAAGGTTGCTGGTGTTAGATGGAGGAAGCCGATTCGCTGTGGTGACCACTGAAGAGAAAAAGCCCAAAGAAAAAGAAGAAGTTTTTCATTTATTGTTATTCAGTTTTTGTCAGAATTTGAACACCCAGTTCTAGAAAATATTCCAAATAAGGACTTTAGTAGACTTGCACCAAACCATTCATGAAATCCCTTGCAGTAGAAACTGAATACCGTATTAATCTAAGGTTTTTTTTTTTTCTTTTTAAGTAACACTGTTATTGATGTTGGTAATGAAAGTCTTACTAAACAGCCCATATATCTGCACAGGCATTAATGACAGATGAAACCATCGGAAACGTCCCTATCCTAATCCTGGGCAACAAGATCGACAGACAAGAGGCCATCAGTGAAGAGAGACTGAGGGAAATATTTGGATTATACGGACATACAACAGGGAAGGTCGGTACACGGTGAAAAGAAATGTCTGACACTGTTATATCTTTTTTTTTTTTT
The DNA here is from genome assembly GCA_036245035.1 of Adrianichthys oophorus. Lineage (NCBI taxonomy): Eukaryota > Metazoa > Chordata > Actinopteri > Beloniformes > Adrianichthyidae > Adrianichthys > Adrianichthys oophorus. The sequence goes on along the minus strand of BSAI01000201.1, from coordinate 21,329,211 downwards.
ATAGCTCCAAGTTAAAAACAAACCACAGAGTTGTTTGAGGGCAACAACTATGTGAAGTATTTAGGAATTCTCTGAGGCTAAATGATTTTACTGTTAACCAGCTGTTGGTTGATATGAAAGTCTAAAAAAATACATAAAACCACTGGGAGATGCTACACAGAAGTTCACATTTTTTCTCGTAGATCTTAAAAAAAAAGTGCAAAAGCTTTGATAAGATTCTAGCAGTTTAAAGTGTAGTTCAATATGTTCAAATGTTGTTAGAGGTGGAAGAAGAACGTGCTGGAGTTGATTTGGATTATTCTAAAAGCGTTTATCAGGGTGCAGTTTTTATCATGTTTAACGCCGAAAAGAAAAGTAATGTTTTGGACTTTTTTTGTTGTTGCTTATTTCCTTTTCACATTCCTTTAAAGACCCACTTCGATCATCTTCTGATCTATTTTACGAGTGTTCCCAGAGGTCTGTTACTGTGTCATTTTCTAGAATATAGTTTCTTCAGAGCCACAGTTGTTCATTAGAAATTCACCTCTGAGTTGTGGGTGGACCTGTTGGCACAGATCAACCCCGCCCCCTTTCCCCTCCCAATTGCTGAGAGCTTGGAGCAGGGAGCTTGTGGCCCACGCAGAGTATTTCCTACATTACAAATAAGCTCTTTTTCAAACTGTATTTTTTTGTTTGCTTGAATAAAGAAACACTCAGAAATGCCTTGTAAGTTTAATTTTTTTCATATATGTCCTCCATCATCAGAAAAATACCACAAGAACATGTTAAAAAAATACAGTTTTAATCGGAGTGGGTCTTCGAGGTTTTTTTTCTTTAGACAAGATGTTTTATTTTGAAAAGATGCATTTATTGAAAAAATGTGTATTTGATAAAACAAACTGAAATGATGATTTTTTTTTTTTATATATTCCTCTCCTAGGGCAACATTCCCTTGAAGGATTTGAACACAAGACCACTGGAGGTGTTCATGTGCAGCGTGTTGAAGAGGCAGGGTTACGGCGAGGGTTTCCGCTGGCTCTCCCAGTACATCGACTAAAGCAACTAACTACCCCCAAAAGGCATCGCCACCATCTACAGGGCGCCAAATCCAGCCGCCGTTACCATCAGAATCATCATACTCAACCCCACCTTCGGTTAATCAAGTCTGCCACCACTTTCAGAACAACCAGTACAGCTCGATCCCAATAGACTTTTATTGGTCGAATATTTGGTTCTGCACTTACAGCATTCCCATCTGTTCATTCGTCATCTTTTTTTTTTAAAGAAGGCAACATTGGCTCCACAGCAAACGATGTTCACATTCAAACGAATGAATCTTTTCTATATCGTGTCGGTCGTTTGCTGCCGTCTGTCCCTTCCTTCCTGCCATCTGTTGAGTGTGATGATAGATGCATTATAACTGTAAATCTGTATATGATTCCATTGATCAATCAGCAGTTCTCAAAGCCTTCTCCTCCTCTTTAACTCTGCTTGAGCAAATGATGAGCGCAGCATAGTTGTATGCATTGCAGTACACCTTTTTTAACAGTAAAGAATTCATTCAAAATTGTATTTAACCAGTGCATTTTTTCCCCCTTGATCTTTAACACCGAGATCACAGATGCAGCCGTGTTGCAGCTGCAGTTTAAATGAACAGGCATTTTTCTCATCCTAAAATAACAGCCATTTCTTTTGTAGATGTGAAATACTTTAGCTCCAGGCTTCTGTCGTCGAGGCAGAGTAGCTCTGAGTGGGTACAAAAAGTCAGTGGGCTCCCTTATGAACAGAAGCACGGGGGAAAAGTATTACTTATAGAAAGATTTATTATTTTTTATATATAGGAAATAACGCCGTCTATTCCATGAAATTGTGAAGATAACACAGTTTCATTGGTGCATTTAAATGCCTGTAAATTTGAGGAGGGGGCGTGGTTGTAAAATCTAGTCGGTATACTGAAGGTCAGACTACAAGTGTGTTTTTCTGCTCTGAGCGTTTCACAGGGCAAGTTAAATGACCAAGTGAAGAAAAGAGGAAACACCTTGAAGAAAGGGACCATCTATATGAAATCTACATGAACACCACCCATAGATTTTGTATTTATAAGTGGTATCCTTTTGAATTATGTGCATTATCAGAATATTATGCATGCCTTGTTCTTCTTTTTTTTTCTCTTTTTTTTTTTTAAAATGACCAATAACTAAAAAAAGGAGGGAAGAAGATGCCAAAATTTCTAACGATACGACTGTCACATTTTTTTCTCCTTTTTAATGAAAGTGACTGAAGTGCGCATAACACACTTTATCTGTCCCTTTGTGTCTCTTTCATTCCCTCATGAATAGATGATGAGCTATTCCAACAAGGATGGGATGTGCTGTTGTTTGCATCATAAAAAACATGTAATAAATGTTTGCAATGAAAAGAGAAGGGCTTTACCATTCTTCAGTAATGCTGACTGTTTTATTTTCCCAAACTTTTACATTAAAGTAGGAATTTATGAAAAATGAATAACCGTGAATTCTTCAAATATAAATGGAAACAGCATTTAGGAGGGGCGGTCATTGTAGTTACAGATGAAAATAGGTTTGGCATTTCATTATGGAAGACTGGTTAGTAGCTGTCGTAATCAGCAGCTTTTTAAGGTGTGCTGCATGTTGAGCTATTATGTGTTCACAGATGCAAGAAAACAAATGCCTAATATCTTTATATAAAAGCAGTAAGCAGAAATAGATTCACAGAGAAAAGTTTAAGAACTTTTTTAAAAAAAAGTAAGATTACATAAAGAATACATTCAATTCTAGGATTATGTAATCTGTTTCTGTATGTAGTATTAAATGCAGCCACTAGGGGGTAGGCAAAAAATAAAAAAGCTACCCTGGAGTTATTGAGCAGAACAACAGAGGAAACATTCAAATTAATAAAAATATAAAGCATTTTTAATTTAAAAAAAAAAAAAGCTTTTTAAAAAAGATGTAATATTCTAAGTTTGGCTAAAATCCTACGGATTACATTCAATGTTTTTTAATTGTTCCAAAAACACGTTTTCTTGACAGGACAAAATATGGTTTTTAAGTTGGGTTTTTTTTCTCCATATAATTTGCAGATTTGTTTCAGGGAGATAGTAAACTGCAAGGAGTCGTTTTAAAGTAGTTCTTTTTGTACCTGCAGCCAGATCTTTAAACTACACACAATTGTTCATTTGACAAAAGTCACCTGGAAATAAAAGCAAATAAAGTAGAAGCAGGAGGGTGGTGGTCATTGATCTTTGGTCCCCTTACCCCATCCTCTGTGTGGGAGGCCAGCCGCTCAGCAGTGGTGGTTAAGTTCCTTGGACATTGGCTTCCTGGACCTGGCGATCCTCTTTCCTTGAGAACAGGGGTCTGCAACCTTTAACACTAAAAGAGCCATTTGGGTTAGTTTCTTTTTTGTGGTCATTAACCCTTTCATTAATAAAATTTGGTTTTTAAATATTTATATTATTATATTTTTCGGGTTGCGGACCTCTAGGCTGTGCCATGAGCCGGGGATCACATCTCATCTCAGGCTGGGGGTGTCTGTGTCCCTATGGTGCTGGTTCTGGCCCTTCCTACATTATGGGAGCCTGGTCTGTTCACACTTTCCATTTTTGTCAGGGATCCCCGTCTCATGCTGGAACCCATAAATAAATACAAAGAAAGTTTAGCCTCAAATGCAAAAGCGAATTATAAAAATGTACACCTGGTCTGTCCAAAGCTACATAATCCCCTATTGGAAGAGTAAAATATCTGTGCAATACATGGAGCCCATAGCTTTTAGATGCTTGCTCAGCTGCTGGAGAGGACAATTTAAAAAAAAGGCTGCTTGAGTGAGATCTGTTCCACTGTGAATGAGATCCTGCAGGTGTTGCTGGGTAAAACTTATGTTTGAGTCAGTTCAGGCGGATGCAGACGTTGGAGGTCTGAGGGGCTGGTCTGTTAAAAGTGAGCTGAGATGCTACAGTGACAGGTAAAAAATGTATTTCAAACATACAGACATAATTCATAATAACATCTGTTATAGATGCAGAATTTTCTTTTTTTTAATTGCACATTTTTGCAGAAGGACTGAAAGAGTCAGTGTCAAAAATACACAAAGCAATAATAAATTAAGGTCAACTATTTCAATTTCCCCATCAGCTTTGTTTTTTTAAATCTTCTGCAGAACAAACGCAGCTTTCAGTAACAACATGCACATGATGGTGTGAAGCAGTGCAATGCCACAAACACCTAAAAGCAGCAGGAAGTAGGCTGCTTTATGTTTCCTTCCTTTGCAGGAATTAGTGAGATCAAATGATCAAGATATGGCAGATTTGCCTGAGATGCAAACATTTAGATTTTGCTCACCCTACTTTATGTCCTCTGAGTGAAGTTTATCCCTCATCAGCAGTTTTTTAGACCTCTACCTGCACAGGTGCAGTAAAAAGCCATGAAGAGTTTACACATTGATAAATAAAGGGGTAAAGAACAAACACACCAGAAACCACTTAAAAATAGTAGATTTGCATGCAGGATTTGGAACAGGGGTTCAGTCAATTGCCTTAATGCATTGCGATGGTATTTTAATATAAAAAACAATTTACTTAGACTGATGCAGGTAATATAAGACTTTCATTGATATTTTTCAGTGGGAAAAGTCATTTAATTCAGCTGCAATAAAAGTATCTCTGTATGGGTGATTAAAAAGAAGCATATTTAAAGTAGGAACACCTAAGTTTAATTAAAGTGAATGTAAAATCTGAACAATAAACATCTAGGAATGAAAAACAGCAAAAGTGGTGTTCCTGTGTAAAGTGTCTTCAGGCCACAGCAGCTTCCTGGTATGTAAAGTAGTTAGCAAAAGTAGAGAATCTTATGGTTAGGATTTCATAATTCTGTTGACTTAAGTAGTTTTAAACTTTTTTAATGTGGCAGAATAAAAACAAAAACAAATAAAAAGTCAAATAAATAAGGATTTCAAAAAAATAGGCAGCACAAATGCAGCCAGAAAACTTTGTATACTCTCTATATATTTCTAATACATTCTGGAGAGGTTACAGTTACATCATAGATTACATAAAACTGAAGAATCTCTTCTTAGTTATGTGTACAATCATTTTGATTAACCTCAAAGTAGAGATGCTTTAAAACATTTTGGACATGTAACCACATTTTTTGTTTTACATTTTACAAAGTTTGTTGACAAGCCCGTAGACTGTCATGTCAGATAAGCGGAGGAAAGTAAAATAATAAAAAAAAGAAGTAGTTAAATGCAAACTAGAAAAATACTTTCATAAAAAAAAAAAAAATCAGCATAACCCGTTAAAAGTAATAATATTTAAATCATTAGAAAATATTTATATTTTTTCACATTTACTGTTGATTTCACAGATAAAAAGCAAAATGTGAACATCCAATTAATGCACTTTCTGTTTCACTTTTGTTTAACTCTATCCTTATCAATTATCAGTTATCAATTAACATTAAAAAAAAAACTCTTTTGTATAAGAAAAATATATATTTATCTTAACAATTCCATTTAGGTCATTTGCTCTCAAAATCGGACTTCTTTAAAACTGAATGAATGAATAACTTTATTTTCATTGTATATAACACAATGAAATTCAGTATAGTACATTCCTCTTTGGGTGCATTTATAAAATAACAAATTAATAAAATAAATATCCTTAATCATCATGTTTACAGTGATTATTTGTTCTGAAACGGCATCCTCTGTTCAAAATTAGGTCATAATCACACAAACGTGTGAGGTAAGACATGATGTTACATTTAGCAAGCAGGGCACAAAGTAAATAATAAATTAGAATCATCTTTTTCATCTCACACTCGCACAACGAAATTTAAAAAAGCAATCTTTTCCAACTGCAGAAGGCAATGACAGCAAAACATAAAACAAGTGTAAAAACAAAGTTCTAGTGCGAGATTAAAATTCTATTTCTATCAACAAATATTTGTATGTTTATAAATGTATACTAAAATAATAAAAGCTATTTTATTTTATCAGTTCAGTTAATTGTTGGATATAATGGTGACTTTTCACCTAAAAAAAATTTGTCAAAGCGGCAAAACCCAAAATGATTTAGTGCTGCAAAAATGTAAAAAGAGTTGTTCTGTAAACACTAGAAAAGGATTGTAGACATCCACAGAGACAGTTTACACAGATCTGTGTTAGTTAATGTCAAGAAGTCTAGGCCAATTGATTCTAGAAAACCTGCTAAGTCTATTTGCAGTAAATGTCATGACTAAAGCACATGAAAACTGTGACTTATTCATAATAGTGTGAGTCACAACTTCCTAAATTAAAATTGAAAACAGATTTTATGACGTAAAATCTTTCCGGGTTGATTCTGAGCACTGAATTGTATTCGTTACTTTGCTAACAACTGTGTTTTTTTGTGTTAAAATTTGCTGGATGTTCAATTCTTTAAAAGGACATTAGAACAGTTTCTGCAGAAAATTTGCTTAAAAAGATTTTTATAGAATGATGCCAACAGAGGGCAGCAAAGGAAGGCAAGTGAGGATTGCTGTCTCTGTTTCCTGCAAAAGCCTCTTTTTTTAGTGTTTATTATACAATGATTGCTCATTAGTGATTTCTTTGAGCAGTTGTCTGTACTGTTATCACACATGTTGATGCCGGAATTCCTCTATATTTTCTAGTTTTTCATGATTTAAACTCAAATAGGAGAATTTTATGTTTTATTTCTTTAAGTTCTTTCATATTCTTTCATTTTATTTACTTTTTGTGTATTTTTTTCCATCAGGGAGAGAAAAAAAGAGACTATGAGGTGGTTTGGTATACATTTCTTAACTTTAAATAGTTTTTTTTATTTTAACTGGAATAAAATTGGTAAAACTTTAATGACAAAGTTCGTTTCTTAAGTCAATTTAAAGTTTCATGTTTGTTTGTTTGTTTTCATCGGACTCCTAATAGTGTTTGTGTGCACACTCATAGGTGCATGTGTCCATGGACAGATGGGTGGATGGAGAGGTCGCAGTTCCAGCCTTAAGCCTGTTAAATGCTCCACTACATTCAGCAGCCAGCTGGTGGTTCGAGTTCGGTTCAAGGGTTTATCACCGACTACCTGCTTTGGGTGTAAACTCAGCTGTTGAATGCTCGTTGGATGCAGGTTCTGCCTCTGAACTGGACTTTCTCTTAAAAAAACAAACAAAAAGGCTTTTATAGCTGAAAATGTTTCACAATAAAGCGTCCTCGTTTTCAACTTGGAAGCTTTTTTTTAAATGTATTTATTTGTCTGGCTCTACCACCATCACTCTACAGATTTGTTTTGTCTTGACATGAAGTCTGGTATCTGAGCCACTGAAACACTTTTTACATTTCTGTTGCAAAGCCACTCCAGGGTTGACTTGGCAGCAGGTCCGAGTCCTTTTGGAAGAGAGATTTGTCGGCCCTGGTAAGAAGCCTCTGGCATCATGAACATGCTCTTCTCAAGATTTACTGGGGTTTGGATTCCTTTTTTTTTTGATTATTTTGAACTTCTGGCTGTAAAACTGTGAGGTACAGTGATTAGCTCTGTTGAGCTCCAGCATGAATGACACTTTCATACAACTTCATTTAAATGAATACTTTATGTCTTGACTAGCATTAGATGCACATAAAGGGAAAATATTTGGATGTTTTGAGTATGTGTCTCCTTATAGATCTGTGGCAGTATTAAATACACACATGAGGACTACATGTTAACCATCCAAAGACAAAGAAAATAAAAGCAGACTTTGATATGAATCCTATTTTTAAATCTTTAGTTTTGACAATTTAGTAATTAATCAATTTTCTCAGTAGTTATTACTGTAATCCCATTTCTGATTTTTGTCTGAGTTACTCAGGGCTGCACTTAATTACTATTTCCTTTCTCTCTATAAATATCTTTATTGTCAGAAGTAGCTGAAGGTCCAGGCACAACTGGCCCCCAGGAACCAACCTCCAATCAGCTTGGGATTTTAGTCTTTTGATGACAAAGACCTGCTTCTTCACCAACAAGCTGAGGTTGTCCTTCTGCTGCGGGTCCTTCTAAATCTGCTTAAATTCTACAGTTTTTTTATATTTAGAAATAGACAAGGTTCGGTTTTTCCTGTGTGAAACTTCCATCCATCCATCCATCCATCCATTTTCTTCCGCTTATCCGGGACCGGGTCGCGGGGGCAGCAGTCTAAGTAAAGATGCCCAGACTTCCCGCTCCCCGGCCACTTCCTCCAGCTCCTCTGGGGGGACCCCGAGTCGTTCCCAGGCCAGCCGAGAAACGTAGTCTCTCCAGCGTGTCCTGGGTCTTCCCCGGGGCCTCCTCCCAGTGGGACATGCCCGGAACACCTCCCTAGGGAGGCGTCCAGGGGGCATCCGAACTAAATGCCCGAGCCACCTCAACTGGCTCCTCTCGATTTGGAGGAGAAGTGGCTCTACTCCGAGCTCCTCCCGGGTAACCGAGCTTCTCACCCTATCTCTAAGTGAGCGCCCAGCCACCCTACTGAGGAAGCTCATTTCAGCCGCCTGGATCCGGGACCTTGTTCTTTCGGTCATGACCCAGAGCTCATGACCATAGGTGAGTATTGGGGCGTAGATCGACCGGTAAATTGAGAGCTTTGCTTTCTGGCTTAGCTCTCTCTTCACCACGACAGACCGGTACAGCGACCGCATAACGGTGGACGCAGCACCAATCCGCCTATCGATCTCACGCTCCGATCTTCCCTCACTCGTGAACAAGACCCCAAGATACTTAAACTCCTCCACTTGGGGAAGGAGCACTCCACCCACCCAGAGAGGGCAAACCACCTTTCTCCGGTCGAGAACCATGGCCTCAGACTTAGCGGTGCTGACCCTCATCCCAGCCGCTTCACACTTGGCTGCAAACCGTTCCAATGCATACTGGAGGTCCTGGCTCGATGAAGCCAACAGGACAACATCATCTGCAAAGAGCAGAGAGGAAATCCTGTGGTTCCCGAACCAGACCCCCTCCGGACCCTGGCTGCACCTAGAAATTCTGTCCATAAAAACTATGAAAAGAACCGGTGACAAAGGGCAGCCCTGCCGGAGTCCAACATGCACTGGGAACAGGTCTGACTTACTGCCAGCTATGCGGACCAAGCTCCTGCTCTGGTCATACAGAGACCGGACAGCCCTGAGTAAGGCTCCCCGGACCCCATACTCCCAAAGTACCCTCCACAGGACACCACGGGGCACACGGTCGAACGCCTTCTCCAAATCCACAAAACACATGTGGACAGGATGAGCGAACTCCCACGAACCCTCCAGCACCCTGGACAGGGTGTAGAGCTGATCCACAGTTCCACGACCAGGGCGGAAACCGCATTGTTGTTCTTGGATCTGAGGTTCGACTATCGGCCGGACTCTCCTCTCCAGTACCCTGGCATAGACTTTCCCAGGGAGGCTGAGGAGTGTGATTCCCCGGTAGTTGGAACACACCCTCCGGTCCCCCTTCTTGAAAAGGGGAACCACCACCTGCCACCACCTGCCAGTCCAGTGGTACTGTTCCTGACTGCCACGCGATGCTGCAGAGACGCGTTAACCAAGACACTCCCACAGCATCCAGAGACTTGAGGTACTCAGGGCGGACCTCATCCACTCCCGGTGCCTTGCCACAGAGGAGCTTGTTAACTACCTCTGTGACTTCAGCTCGGGTAATGGACAGCCCCACCCCAAGGCTCTCAGCCTCTGCTTCCTCAAGAGAAGGCGTGTCAGCAGGATTGAGGAGATCCTCAAAGTATTCCTTCCACCGCCCGACAATGTCCCCAGTCGAAGTCAGCAGCTCCCCACCTGCACTGAAAATGGTGCCTGCAGAAAGCTGCTTCCCCCTTCTGAGGCGCCGGACGGTTTGCCAGAACCTCTTCGAGGCCAACCAATAGTCCTTCTCCATGGCCTCACCGAACTCCTCCCAGGACCGAGTTTTTTCCTCTACTACAGCCTGAGCCGCAGCTCGCTTAGACTGCCGATACCTGTCAGCTGCCTCTGGAGTCCCACAAGTCAGCCAGACCTGATAGGACTCCTTCTTCAGCTTGACGGCATCCCTTACTTCCGGTGTCCACCAACGGGTTCGGGGGTTGCCGCCACGACAGGCACCAGAGACCTTGCGACCACAGCTCCGAACAGCAGCAGAGACAATGGAGGTGGAGAACATGGTCCATTCAGACTCAATGTTACCAGCCTCCCTTGGTACCTGTTTGAAGTTCTCCCGGATGTGGGAGTTAAAGACTTCCCTGACGGAGGGCTCAGCCAGAAGTTCCCAGCAGACCCTCACACTACGTTTGGGTCTGCCGAGTCTTTCCGGCCTCCTTCCCCGCCATCGAATCCAACTCACCACCAGGTAGTGATCAGTGGACAGCTCTGCCCCTCTCTTTACCCGAGTGTCCAAGACACACGGCCGAAGGTCTCCTGAAACGACTACAAAGTCGATCATTGATCTCCTGCCGAGGGTGTCCTGATGCCACGTGTATTGATGGACACCCTTGTGCTCAAACATGGTGTTTGTTATGGACAAACTATGACGAGCACAGAAGTCCAACAACAAAACACAGCTCGGGTTCAGATCAGGGAAGCCGTTCCTGCCAATCACCCCCCTCCAGGTGCTACTGTCATTGCCCACGTGGGCATTGAAGTCACCCAGGAGGACAATGGAGTCCCCCGTTGGGGCACTTTCCAGTACCCCTCCGAGAGACACCAAGAAAGCTGGGTACTCTGAACTGCTGTTCGGCCCATAAGCCGAAACCACAGTCAGAGACCTGTCCCCCACCCGAAGGCGGAGGGACGCAACTCTCTCATCCACCGGGGTGAACTCCAACACTTGGCGGCTAAGCTGGGGGCTCACAAGTAAGCCCACCCCAGCCCGCCGCCTCTCACCATGTGCAACTCCAGAATGGTAGAGAGTCCAACCCCTCTCGAGAGACTGAGTTTCAGAGCCCAGACTGTGCGTAGAGGTGAGCCCAACTATATCTAGCCGGTACCTCTCAACCTCTCGCACAAGCTCAGGCTCCTTCCCTCCCAAAGAGGTGACGTTCCATGTCCCAAAAGCCAAGTTCCATGACCGGGGTTTAGGCCGCCGAGGCACTCGCCTTCGACTGCCACCCAAACCACATCGCACCGGCCCCTTCTGAGCTCTCCTGCAGGTGGTGGGCCCACTGGGGAGTGATCCCACGTTGATCGTTCGGGTTTTACCCGACCGGGGCCCGTGGGAGGAGCCCCGGCCACCAGGCGCTCGCCTGCGAGCCCCAACCCCAGGCCTGGCTCCAGGGTGAGGCCCCGGTAACGCCAATCCGGGCGACGCAACTGGATCTGTGATGTTTATTTTCATAAAGGAGTTTGTGAACCGCTCTTTGTCTGGCTCGTCACCCAGGACCTGTCTGCCATGGGAGACCCTACCAGGAGCCGAAGCCCCAGACAGCATTGCTCCTGGGATCACTTGAGCACTCAAACCCCTCCACCACGATAAGGTGGCCGTTCATGGAGGGGCTGTGTGAAACTGCACAGCCAAAACAGACCCCTTAGAAATGAGACAACAATGTCTTTAATTAAGAAGAATCATTAGGGAGTAAGAAGAAAAGTCCTAAAAACGTTTTCTCAAAATAAGATTTTACGACTGAAAAACTTTCATAATAAGATATTGTTTCTGCAAAAAAGAAAATATAATTTTTTCCTTGAAGATTCTGTTTTTGCAGAGTAATTATCTCCACACAATCATCTTCTCACTTCCTTTTGAGTAACAAATCAAACTCTACTTGACTGATTGATAATCATTACATTTAATGAATCCAATGTGACGTGTGCACTTTATGCAAAAAGTCTATTTATGATTATGAATAATTACTGTCAAGAAGATGGAATTCTTCTAACACCTTTGTTGAATTTTTCTTTGTATTTATTACTTGATATGTGAAATGGGTTTAAAATAACATCTTATTGCAGTTTATACAAATTTTTTTAATGCTAAAAAAGAATCAATCCAATCAAATTTGTTTTTCCGAATCTGCTAAATGCCATAGGGATACTGGAGCCTACATGGATACTATTAGGAGAAGGTGAGGTTCAGTCTGGATAGTTCAGCAGTCCATGTCAAAGCTGCACACAGACAGGAATACTGTAGGAGGAACCTCAGGCGTGTGGACTTTTGGCACGTTCTCCCCGTGCGTGCGTGGGTTTTACTTCTCTTTCCTCCCAAAGTCCAAAAACATGTTTAAATGGTTAACAAAGGACTCTAAATTGACCCTAGTTATAAGTGTGTCGCCCTGTGACTGACTGGCAACTTGTCCAGGGTGTACCCTGTCTTCACCCATCAGTAGCTAGGATAGGCTCCAGCAGCCAGGTGATACCAAAAAGGATCAGAAAACAGATGAGTGGAATTAGGAACAAGGTGTCACCCATATTCAGTTGGTCTGAATCTCACAAACAGACCTGTCTTCTGCTTTTTATTAAATTCATCTCATCTGGTGGCTATTTTTGCTTTTTGCCAACAAGTCCTCATTTACCTGCTGGCAAACAGGCTTGTAATTAGGATTCATTTTATGAACTAGTTTGGCAGCTCTCTTTACTCCAGTCAAATATTTCACAGCTTCACATATCTTTTTTTAATTTTATTTTAGGAAGACTTTTTTTAAAAAGTGGACAACATGTATCTGCTATACCAAAACCTGAGTGAAACACTCTTTTGCTTCATTACTTGGACAAAACAAGCAGAAAAAGTGAACTTTACTTATAAAAATGATGATTTGTATTACTTAACGTGACATTTAGCATGCATACCTCTTTCCTCCTCTGGTTAGTCCTCATACACCAGCTGCTGCAGAGCATTTTGGTGCAGGCTCGATAACAGTAAAAAGATTAGAATTGATTTATTTATATCTTTAGGAAATAACCGTGGTATAAGTTGAATTATGCCCTTTGATATGTCCATAGTTAGAAATGAATGGACTTTGCGGAAGCATCCTTTCCTCCGCGTCGTCCATTTTTTCTAATAATGAACACGATGAAGTGCATAATCTACGGTGGCCTTGAAGAATAAATCACACTAACAAATCATTCAGTGCAAAAAGCCTTTAAAGATAAAAACTGCAATTATAAAATGCAAAACAAATACTAAAAAAAAATTTTAGAAATCAAAATAAATTCCAGAATCCAAAAGATGAAACGTTTTGATAAAATCCAATCAGCAGTTTCCAGTTTCTTCTTTTTGTTTCATTTTAACCTTTATTTCATTTTGATTTCTAGAAATGACTTTTGTTTTCTGGAATGTTTTTTCTTCTTTTTTATGGGAACCGGGAAAACTCAGGACATCACTGCATGGGCAATGTCCATCATTTCAACTGAAGGTTGATATGAGGTGATACTGGATATGCTCCATACTGGTCATAAAACTGTTATTAGTTTGTGAACATTAAAGACACATTTGAAAAAACTCGTCATCATCAAATCAGCAATGTCCCATAGTATCGACTTTCTTACAGTTTCTTATTGTGTTTTGTTTTTTTCTGAAAATTTCTTCTGGTTTCCAAAATGTTAGATTTTTATTTTGATTTGTAAAATGTAATGTTTTTTGTTTGTTTGTTAATAGGTTTTGGCATCGAGTGATTTGTTGCTGTGATTTGCACTTCAAGGCCACCGTACTTATCCCTTACTTAAAAGTCCAACTTTGAAAAAATCGTTTTAAAAGAAAACTACAGGAAAACCCGCTCACCTTTTAGTCATTTTAGCTGATGCAGTCTGGAAAAAAAATCCTTCCTGAAACATAACTGTCCTAAAAACTAAAAGGAAAAGAGTTTCACAAAGAGAGGCAGACTTCAGCACACGGAAAGCACTGCTTTATTGACTGCACTGGACTGGATCAGATGGGACTGAAACTCCATCAGATGAAGAGGGGTTTTTTTGGGGTGGGGGGTAAGAGATTAGAATGACTGGGTTGGAGTGGGAGGGGGCAGAATGGGAGGCAGCCATCATTAAGGCAACACAAACAGCATGCAGATACAGTCACAGGAAACATCATCATCATCGTCATCATCATCATCATATTGCTTTTCAAAGTCTCGCTTTAAACATGGAAATTGTACAAAAAGGAAGAAAATAGGTTTTTCGCACTAATGAAAAATAATTTTTTTGTTTCCCTCCTATAAAGAAGATTCTAATACAAGAAAATAAATATAGCAAAAAAATCCAAAAAATAATTTAAAATAGCTCTTCTTTTTCATATATGTTCAATAGTTCTCTTTGCTATTAACAAATGGCACAACATTCTTTTAAACAGAGTACAGAAGGATAAACTCCTGCAACATTCATATTATATTGTATTAAAAAAACTGATGGAAAGTGGAGGAGAAACGGAGTGGCAGCAGAGATGTGAACACGTTGTGTGAGGACAAATGAGACAGCAGGAGGAGGAGAAGGAGGAGGAAAAGCCTTTTTCCCAGCTCTGCTTTGAAAGCATGAATGCTTGTTTGGAAATGTCACGAGGGAGCAGGAAGAAGTGAAGAACCGCTTAAAAAAGAGGCAGCTCAATCGATAAACCTTACTTCAGCAAAAAAAGAAATGTAAGTGCTGACTAAAACAGATGATTTTTTAAAGAAGTACAATAATATGAGGTGCTTCAAAGTGACTCATTAAAACAGCTGTGACTTGATTTGTGATGATTATACTTTAAAAGTTTATATCCAAAGCTAGATGTTGCGATAAAATGATGCTTACACTTAAGTTTGTTTAAATATTGTCAAGAATCAAGAAAAAAGCAACAGAAATGTGGAGAAAAGGAACAAAATGGATCAAAAAATGAAGCCTGTCTCTTAGCAAACAAGGTCTGGAAAGGATCGGATCTAATTGTGATTTGTCAAAGTTTAATTTATTCCTGGAAGTGGTGCTAAGAAATCGCCTTCTCTCCTTGTATTTACACTTTGTGCGTGGGCTCGGGACCAGTCTGTGATTAATGCTACCAACTGTAGCTGTGGGAGACTCAAACTTAAGCCAAACGGAGCTGCTTCTCCATGTGTCTTCAGTGAAGTATGTCTGAGCGAAGTCCGCATCTCCCTGAAGCAGAACGCCAAAAAAAAAACAGACTACAGATGTGAGTTTAAGCAATGAAGCATTCCTTTGAAAGGAAGGAAAAATTAAGGGATTTAATGAGACAGATTCAATAAGAAAATCTTTTTTTTCCTGATTCCCACAAACCAAACGTCTCTTGGGTGGAATTCTGGAAGTATTTTCACTTTTGGTTGGTTCTTTTGTTTAATATCAAGTTTCAGTTCTCGTAAATTGATTGTAACATATTGGAGGACAAATGAAGAGAGGTGAAGGAGAAATGATGAAAGCAGAAGTACGAAGACATGTAAAGATGGGAAGGTGAAGGCTCAGCTTGTTGACTTGACGAACGGTTGCAAACACAAAGCAGCGAATGCTGCGGCTTCAGAAAAACTTCTCTTCCTTCACTTTCTCCATCTCAGTAAAGAAAAGCGGTTCGTTCCTCCTCCTTAAAGCTACAAATGTCCCTTTTTTGTTTTGATTCATCGATTGTTTCAGAAGCCACGTGTGGCGAAGGAGGATCAACCAATAAGGAAAGCAGAGAGGAGGGTTATGGGCAAGATGGAGGTTTTTAGGGATGATCGGGACCAGAGAAGAAGAGCTTTGCCAGTGGGAGGAAGATGATGGATGAAGAGCAACGTCCTCTGTTGGTTCAGATGGGAGCTTTAGCTTCAAACATTTCAGCAGCTGTGGAGTACAAAATCATCCTGTTGTTTGTATTTAAACACCAGGGAGACTTTGATTAGCCAAACCTTTAGTCCTGTTCTGTTAAAAAACAAGCTGTAATAAATCTAATTTTGTTTGCCTTCAGAGATCAATAAAAACAGATTGTTATGCACATTTTCACATTTAAAGCAAACATTTATGCCAGAACTAACAATCAAAGTTATGAAAGTGTTCATCTTCCTTCAATAGATATTTTATAACACTTTCTTTTTGCATTGAAACAACATTTAGTCATAATAGAGAAGAATGACCAAAAATCAAACATGTGACAGAATACATTTAGTCAATCCTTCAGATTCAAACTCCTAATGCTTGGTGCCGCCTCCAAAGATGGGCTTTAAGTTGATGAATTAACTTGTTTGCTCCTCCACAGCGGCTCTGTTTGTATGACTAAACCTCCAATCTGTGCCGTGGATCTTGGATGAGGATTTAGCGACCTTGAAGTTTCGCTTTGCTGTAACAGAGAGGGGCGAGGCTGCAGTAAGAGCAGCGGAAGCTGATCATGAGTCTGGTTTGATACACCACAGCGGTCAGCTAAGCATTACAAAAAATAAAAATAAAAGAACAGCTTGTAAAGGCTTTTTCAAAACACTGAAAATGAACTTATCTCTAGAAGTAGTAGTTGAACAGTATAATACATTATTGTAGATGTGTATAAAGTCCAGTGGAAGGTAGGAGGGTGGGTGGGCTTGTTTGGCTGCTGCAGGACAGAAAAACACAGACTGGGCAACTCCACATAAAAGATCCTGTTTTAAGACCTAGTTTCACGTATAGAAATTTGTTTTGATTCTTAAAAAACATCAATGCATCATCTCCAGAAAGAAATCCGATATCATCACTGATTCTTTTTTAAACTTATTTTACTGACGGTGTTAATCAATGTTGTGTTTTTTGCTCCAACATCAGCCCCCAACCAATTCTTAACTGGACGGAGGAGCAACCATGGAAGAAAAACACCTTGAATGGTGTCCCAGTGCTCTCCTGGACTCCCAAAATCAACTCAGCAATTTCTTTAGGGTGGAACCTCAAATTTTAAGTCCATAACAGTCTTTTTTGTTCAAGCCTAGAATCAATTAGCTGAACAAAACAGATCCACACAAATATTTAACTTCCAAACACCATGATGTCGTTGCTTATGAGTATTGCTTTGCTGAGAAGGTCTGAGGAACCCAGCACTGAAAGTGCTGTGATGTCTTTCTTGGAGTTTTACATCTGTCGATGGCACAGACATATGAAAGGCTAGAGCTACGGGTCTTTATTTTGCCCATTCTGTTTCTACAGTAATGAGTAACTCTGGTTGTTTTGAGCTTGTCGTTTAGGCGGAAGGCAACTGTTCCTTAAAAAACTGTTGGGATAGGCTCCAGCAATCCCTGTAACCCTCACCAGGAGGACTGCCATAGAGTTAACCCAGACTTTGATTGGCCAATCAGGAAGGACTCTAAACTTAAAAAAAAATTTTTTTTGTTTTAGACTGTTGGTCCTTTATATAAAAAAACTGAAGTAGATCAATTAGAAAAAGGAATTAAAAAAACTCAAAACTTTGAATCCAGATTAGATTAAACCTGACAGCTGCAAAGTCCAAAGATCATCAGAGCACATTGTAGGTTGAAAGCCGGCACCCACACCACCATACCAACCAGAGGAGTGCGTTTACTCTACTGGATATTGATTAAAAAAAGTCAGAACCTTCAAAAGGCTACAGTCTACAAAGCTTAGAGAGGGCGTTGAAGCCACACTGTAAATATAGAATAACCAGTTTGTGTCTGTTAAGGCTGCACAGCATCGTGAAAAACATTGTCCTGAATGACACCGCCATTTGTTTTTGCTGGACGTAGAATAAAGAAAGGAATTTTCTAAAGAGGAAAACGTGATGGTTTGTCATCACTGCTGTGCAGCCTTAGCATTTGCTACTACATGTTAAGGCCATACATGAGAGGCCTTATCTAAAACCACTGTCTACAACGTCAGGCTACTCTGAACATTGATTATTGAAACCATTATTAAATTTTTCTGTCAAGCAACACATGAACGCTAACAACCACCCAGAGGAGGGTTTTTGTGGGCAGCCATGACACTTCCTCTCTCCCTCTTAACAAATTCTTTCAAAGTTTACTGTGTGTGTTGCTATGGTAGCTTGCAATAACCGACGTAGGAAACTTCCACCAACATGAGCGCGGGATTCTTCTATGACCGGGTGAAGGACAAAGAGGACAGATGTAACGCCATCACCTGTGATCATACTCTCCTGCCGTGTGGGGGCGTTTCAGCCCGAGCAGGCTCCCGTTTCCTGATGCTTCAGGATCATATAAAACTAGTCATTTTGAACGTCATAACCCTGTTGTACCAGCTCTGCTGTTTGTGTGTGAGAAGGAAGGATCTGTGCTGTGTGTTCATTTGGCCTTTTTTCTGGAGGGAGGGGGTAAGTCATCATCATCAACACCCTATTGGTGCTGCAACAAAGTTTGTGAGTTTTTCAGCTGAGGGGGGTGTTGTAGACACCCCAGAACCACACCTTGTGCTGCTCTGGGTTTTTTTGTTGTTTGTTTTTTGTCTGGATAAATCAAATCTTTAAACGGGCTGCAGTGTTTTTCAGATGCGTTCTTTGGCGCGCTCGCTCCGGCGTTGGAGGCTGTCCACACAAACAGAGAGTTTTGGACTCCTGCCTCTGTTTTGTTCACCAAGCCTGGGTCAAACGTCCCTTAGAACTGATTTATTTCACCCCAGTTTGGGTCCAAAGGATGGGGGCCGGATTTAAAACTGAAACATTAGATTGTGCGTGAACACACAGCTACTAACTTGAATCAGCCGTTGAACCTCGGCCGATGACAGGCGCAGAAGAAGCATGCCTAGTAGTAGTCATCAAACAATGAAGCCTGCCAAATACGTAGGTTTCTAGACATACACCTTTCACTTTATATTTATATAGATATATATAGATATATATATATCTATATATATATATCTATATATGCTGCATATGATATAAAATGTAAATTTTGTATACGTATTTAGGTCTTATGTGACTTTATCTGTTTCACTTTTCTTTTTACTTAAATGTTTTAGTACCCCTGAGAAAACCACAAACTGCTTTAAGTACAAAATACAACTCTTAGATAACAACAAAAAGGATTGAAGTTTGTCTCCGAATGAGGAACGATTCAGTTCAAGGAGTGGTGGGCGCAGGCCTCTGAAGCTGAAGTTCATGCACATGAAGCTGATAGATTTGCTCATTTGATTTGAACAATTGATCGCATTTCATCTGGAATATTTCTGCCAGAACAAAACTTCCATAGGACTTTGTTTAGAGGCTAAAGTTTTCAACTTTGAACGGGGCAGAAATAAATGAAAATTTGAGCTAAGATGTGATTAAAAAAACAAAAAACAAAACACGTTTAAAAGGAAATTTGTGTGGTTGCGAGTCGATTAAAAGCCACTTTTAGGTTTGAACCCTCTCTAGCAGAGAAGCAAACTCCTCCTTGATGGCTCTGGGCCGCGTTAAGGTGGACTCAGAGCAGAAGGCAGCGCTGATTGTTGGGGGCGGCTCTGCTTTTGCAAAGTGCTGCACACAATATTTGCTGATAAATGTCAAACATTGTATTTACATAATTTTTAGGCACTATTTAGCTGTTTTAAGGTGACAAGGAGCCCGGTGCTGTTACATACAGTAATCAGTGCGGTGGGCGTTCCGTTTGCTATGATTGTTATTAAGACAATTAAAAAAATGACTGATTGATATTTTTCTTGTTTAAGAAACAACTGATTGATTGACTTACGATCGTTTGGCTGATTTTAGAAGTTTGGGGGTTAAAGTACCATAGGGAAAGCGACAGAAGGCACAAAGTTTCTGCGATTATTTTTCTCCAAAGATTTGGGGGGGTTGTCAAAATACCAATTAGGAAGAACTCGACAGCAGCTAACAAAGATCACATCAAAGATCTATACAACGGCTGAGATGTGAGCAATGGGATTTCCTTATAGTTGTTTAGGTGTGAGTCTGTGTTTGTGTTGCTGTGTGACAGTCCGAAGGAATATCAGGGCTGGGGGCAATCTCTTTGCCAATTAAAAAAACCCCCACAAAAGCTGTACATAAAACAGATCTAAGAATAAAGGCTTCGGTTTTGCAACTGAGTCAATCCAAAGAAATTTGACCCCAACCCTGAATGAGGATCTGTGATTCACCGGAGTGCTTACAACGCAGCTCTTTGTGCTTTTCAAGCCTGAATACATGTTTTCCCGTGTAACTTTCTCCATGTATTCAGAGCCGTTCTGGTGTGTAAGAGTCGTTCCACAGAACATTTTCAAGAAAACGAGGATGCAACTCAGGCCACAGAGACCAGGAATCGAGCATACCCTGAAACCAGCTTGAGTAATAATAATGCCCCAAAGTGTTCTCAAGTCTGGCAGATACCACAGACACGAGGCCGAAGCTGGGCACTTGGACACCCAGAAACAAAACCTTTCTGAAATATACAAACAAAACAAAACAAAAAACCCCCAGAAGTATTGTTTGGTTTTTTTTATCTGCTGACTGTTTTGTCCTATGATGAGCTAACAGGTAGCTGAGGTCCAGTGAAGCCGCCTTGCTAAACAACAGCTACATTCAATTCCCCTCTAAATAAAAAAAAGCAGGACAAGAGCTGAATACATTCTCCACCCATAGATGTATCAGGAATTTGGTTGAATGGGCCCCTCCAGCCATGGCAGCCTCCATGTTTGCACTTGTTGATGTTCTTTATGAGGCCAGCACGCTTCTCCTCAGCAGGTCGTCGTTTCCAGAGTGCAACTGTGGCAGCCGGAGAGCGCCGGAGCGCAGGTCCGAATCACTCTGCTCGCCGTCAGAGAAGTAGCCGTCAGTCTCAGCAGCGTCTAACAGAGACATTTCCTTTCCTGCCAGAGACAGGTTCATGCATTCTGGCCCTCCTACGCTTCCCCTCCCTCTTGATTTGCCCTGGCGGGTCAAGCGGGACCGTGTGACACCACCAGCAAGTATTGTGTCGGGCACTGTGGTTCCAGGACTGGAGGCGGGGAGCGGGGATGTGGTTGCCATAAAACCAGATCCAACGGCAGATGCAACCCCGTTCCCCACTTTGACGCTCTGCCATGGGCCACGGTCATCAGAGATGTGGCAGGAGTCCATCTTGGAGATTGGCGGCTGTGGCGGCGGGTCCCGGTGAAGGTCAGAGCTCCTGGTCCGGTGGTGATGAGTATGGTGGTGCAGGCCCTTGGAAGGACCCCTGGACCGTTCACCTTTGCGGCCCATGTTACTGGACTCTGTGGCACTCGTCCAGAGGCTTGTTGCAGTGGAGGGGCTGCAGGCGGAGGAAGCAGCTGCAGCAGAAAGGAGAGTCTGAGGCTGGGGGGGAGTGGTGCTCGGTCCTCGAGAGCGAGACTTGTTGCTCCCTCTTGACTTGCGGCCCAGCTGTGGTGTCTTCCAGGTGGACTGTACAGAGTTCTCCATCATTAGGTTTAGCAGGCTCTCTTCGCCCTGCAGGAGCTGGAGGAGAAAAACAGGAGCAATGAGAAGTGCCGGACAGAGAGAATGACACAATCCTATAATATAACATATAATAAACACTAACCCTCGAGTGGGATGATTCTGGCTGCTGCCTAAATGTTTATGTTTATCATCTTTAAGAATATACCATCATAAAAACACTTTCTAAAATAAAATCATATGATGTGATTTCCTGAAACCCAATTTTCTCTATGATAAATATTAGAAACCTCTCATCTTTTTAGAACTTGCATCACTGCTGGCTGTCTAAATACTTTGTTGTCCCAATGTAAAAATGTCTATTTCTATATCCAAACAATAGTGCAGAGTAGTTTTCTACCTGCTTTATCGCAGGAGTTAATTTCTAAAAATGACCCTCAATAAATGAAATTGGCAAAGTAGTCAACTTTATTTTAATTTATTTTTTAGATGTAAAACTCCTCACTACTCAGACACACATGGACATTTTCACACCTTTGTTTGTTTAAACTCTCAACGATTCTCAAAAACTCTTAAATCTGTCAAGCTAAAACCATTTTGTTCTGCTTAAAGCATTCTATTTAATAAAGGGGACAGGACCCAAAGGAGATTGATTGACAGTCCACTACAGCCAATCAGGATGACGAACATAATGCACTGTAAAAACAAACAAAAAAAAAGATTTGTTGATTTATTATTATTATTATTGTTGTTTTTTACAGTGCATTGTATTCTGCATCCTCATGGCTGTAGTGGACTGTCAATCAATCTCCTTTGGGTTTGGGATTCACGTTTGAACTTTGAGAGTTTAAGTGAGCGATGAAAAGTGTAAAAATGTTCATGTCTGTTTGAGAAAACTGTATAAAGTGCGAAGTGAGAGATTTTACTGCTTAAAACATACAACATGTAATTCTACTTCACAGATTTCACCTATGGCAGCTTATTTATGGAAACAAACCTCCCCAATAAACAATAACACTGAACACTATTTATAGATGCTTTTGCAAATTTATAGGCAGCTTTTTTTCCTCTTATTAAAAGTTTAATCATGGATTGATCAACCCTTCACTATAAGCCAGTAAAAGAAAAAAAAGTCTAATTTGATTATTTAAAAAAGCCGAACAGACTAAAAGAAAGACTGTGTTTGCTTTTATCAAACGTCATAAAATGTGCTTTTCGGACATAACCTTGCTTTATCGCTAGAGAGCAGAAGTTGTAATTAATTCACACACAGAAAAGAGCCAACATTTTAAATGAAACACCTAAACCTTTGAAACTGTCCTCTAAAGCAGTTTTCTCAAGCCTAGAACTTAGGACACTCAAGAGAAATTTACCCTTAAAATGCTTTTTTTATGGCTTAAAGGAAGAGTTTAAAGAGCTCTATACCAACTGTCACTACTTTTTGACTGACAGCTGTGGTCTTTGTCAAAACTCAAAGAGCTTAATATGATATTGTGCACAGATAAAAAAAAAGGACCTCCTTAGACTTTCTCAATCTGTGCTATAAATGGACAAAACACTTTTGGGAGCACAACAAAGACTTTTGTACTTTTGTACGGTGGCCCTGAAGGACAACAGCAACTTACTCAATGTGAAAATATACATAAGAACGACATACTGCTTACTGCTTACTCACTATACTTACCAGCATAGTTTGAATTAAATATCAATTAGTTCCTCATAGGCTACTAGAAGTTAGAAGCTGTATGGTGCACTGGGGTTATGTCCTCTGATATTTTTTTGTTTATAATTTATTTATTTAATAAGTAGTTGTAGAGTTAGATAAGCTAATTCTTCTTTAACAGTTCTAGCACATCATCTGTCTGTCCTGGAAGAGTATCTTGTCTTCATGTGGACATCCCTGAGGTTTCTATTTATTTCCCCCAAGATAGGGTTGCTTTTTATGAGTTTTTCCTCACCGAGAAGGAGGGTCTAAAGGCAGAGATGCCAGTTTAACTTAGTTTAGCAACCTGCTATTGTTTGTTTTTATGACTGACTTTATATTCTGTGAATAAATACTGGTGTGAAGCCCATTGAGAGAGCTATGGTTGTGATATTGGGATATATAAATCAAACTGAATTGAAATCGAAAACCAAAGCAGGTAGGAAGTATGGAACATTACTGATTGGAGAATGACATTTGAGTTTATAAGACGAGGGCAGACAGTAGTAAGTTTTGGTGACTGTGGTTAGAAGCCTAACGAAATATCTTCTGCTGGAAGGTTTCGCCAAATAACTTCCCGTTGAAAAGATGGACAAGCGCATCATTAATTCAGTGATGTCCCATAATACTGTACCTACCTTTTCTGGTTTCTTATTTGTATCATTTTTTTTTTTCATTTTGATTTCTGGGAGTTACTTTAGTTTTCTGAAATTTTTTTTTCACTTTGTATTATATTTCTGGAATTAAGTTTTGTTTTTTTTTAGATTTTTTTAAATTTCTAAATTATTCATTCATTCATTTATTCATTTTCCAATCCGCTTTATCCCTTTCGGGGTCACCGGAGCCTAACCCCTGGACTGGTCGCCAGTCTGTCGCAGGGGCCACAATCACACACCCATGCACACTCACATTCACACCTAGGGACAATTTAGAGTAACCAATTAACCTATGAAGCATGTTTTTGGACGGTGGGAGGAAGCCGGAGTCCCCGGAGAAAACCCACGCATGCACGGGGAGAACATGCAAACTCCACACAGAAAGGTCCCCCAGCCAGGACTTGAACCGGGAACCTTCTTGCTGTGAGGCAGGAGCGCTAACCACTGCGCCACCGTGCAGCCCATTTCTAAATTATAATGTTGCTTTTTTTCATTAACTGTTTAGCTTTTTAAATTTTTTATGAAATCTGCGCTTCAGGGCTACTGTATTTTGACACCCTTTTTGAGGAACTTCCTCTTTACAGCCTCCATCAGCTGAAGACCTTACCTGGTCAGAGAGCAGGCTGCCGCTTTTGTCGTGGTGCTGCCCCCCCAGAGCCCACTGGCTCAGCATGTTGTCAGCAGTGATCTGAACCGACTGGGCCAGCCAACTGTCGAACAAAGAGTTGTCCAACGGAAAGGACTTTGACAAACCTGAGGAAGATGCATGAAGAGGAGGAAGAAGATGTAGGGATTAAAAATGAGTGGGGAAAATATGACGGAAGGGAGAAAAAAACAAAGCACACAGGTGAGGAATCCTGCATACATTTTTGAATGAGAAACAATTTTATTTTGTGCATATTATTTCAAAAATAAAAATGTAAAGTTCTAAATTCGTACACAGAGGTTTGTACCAATGTGTCCTAATTGCTTGTTTATTCCAACTCAACTTATATAATCATAAAAATGAAGTCACAAAGGGGAGAAGATATTTTCAGTAACCGCGTAATGTTTCTACAGGTTAAATTGATGCTGATTATGGCAGAACAAACTTGACTGTATGCAGAAGTAAAGCACTAAAGACTGAACAAAACGCTCACCCTGGTCTGACATGACAGTACAGGAAAAGGGAGGAGATGTAGATGCAGATCTGAAGCACAGCAGAGACGGGATGCAGCATTCAAACTAAATCACCCAACTTTATTATCAATTAATGGTGCATTGATGAAAAATCACTTGTTAAAACCAAACATAGATCTAAAGCAGCATAACTGCATCTGACCTGCAGGGCAGAAACATTTCAAACAAAGCATAATTTGTGTTAGTAATCAATACTGAGATCAATTGACTATGACAGTAAAAAAATATGCAAGTTTCTACATCATTTTATGATACTTTTTAGGTTTGAACATACTGGCTTAAACATACTGGTTTTGCTGTTTATTGGAAATAAAAAAAGAGAGCTTTGTTACAGAAATGCTCCCGTTCTCCTTCCTAAAAGCTGCTTTGTCAGATTCTGTCTGAAGGCACATCGCAGAGCAGAACAGTCTGTGTGTGTTCCGAGTGTGTGGGAGTCTGCACACAATGCTCTGTGCTTTTAACTGTACACTCGTGTGTGTGTAATTAGGAGACTTCCATGGCAAAGTGCTGCCAAAGCATGTCATGCATTTCTGCTGAATGTCCAATGTGTGTTTCTGTCACTGCCATGAAAACTCATTAGAACAAAAAAAAAAATGGACGGAATATGTTAAATCTATTTGGACATTCTTTTTGTAAAAGTCAACTCATAGATTGTTTTGCTTTTAAACAACACTGACAGTTATTGTTAATAGATAATGCGGTCCGCCCCATGGGCTTTTTTTCTTTTTGGTATTGGTATAAATGAAACAGCATAAACAATGTAGTATTTGCACAGTAAACCTGAATGTGATTTGCTTTCTCAATAAAAGAAAAATCTGATAATTTACTAGTTCCTGCAAAAACAATACACTTTTTTGCATATTTTCAAATGGCTTGAAGAAGGCTTGAAGCTTGAAGGATTTTTGCACCAAAATTGTTTTTATTTTGTCCAAGAGCAGGTCAATTGAAATTTTCTTTGATTTGCCCACATTTATTTGGATTTATTTGGATTATTGATTTAGCACAATTTTTTTCCATTTGAAATTTGTATTTTTTTTACATTAACCACAACTCATATGAGAGTTGATTTGGTGTTAAAATATAGATTTGATCTTTATTTTTTTGTATTAAAATGTAAAAAAATGTGAGAAATAAACCAGATTATGAAAAAAATTGAATAAACTATTTATATTGTAGATTGGTTTAGCAATTGAAGTGAATGACATAAAATGTAATAAAAAAAGACTACTTCAATTGTAAAAAACTTTAAATAAAAATTTGAATAATGTTCATGTGCTGGGATTCAAAAACCATTATTGTATGTTTGCTGCACAAAAGAAGGAATCAGATATAGAGTAACTTCTACAAAACTCTGCTCCATGCAGGCAAATACCTGATGCCTGTCGACATTTTCAAAACATTGTAGTCGTGACTGAACTGACACATAACCACAACTAAGAAAACTGGAGTTTGTCTCAGAATTGGTCAATAAAGGGAACCAAACCATCGCTCTTTAAGACTCAAAGATGCCTTTTTTGTTTCAGATTCAAGCAGTGTTGATTTCCTTACAAAGATCACTTAAGACCCATTCTAATGAAATTTACGTTTTTGGTGTTTTTAACATGTTCTTGTCACGTTGGAAGACGTATATTAAGAACATTAAGCCTAAAATTGTGTTTTTGAGTATGTCTTTACTCAAAATGTTGTGAAGTAGACGAAAAAATGCTGTTAAGAAAAGCCTGTAAGTCACGGGTGTCAGAATCCAGGCTTTAAGGGTCAGTGTCCTACATGTTTTCCAACCAACCTGCCAAAGAAACTCCTTATTCGTCAAACACACCTGATCCCGGTAATCAGCAGCAGATGAGACACGATTTCTGGAAAACCACAAGGAAAACCACCCTTGACGCCTGGAGTTTGACATCCATGCTGTATGTTATGTTGGGGTTGTCATGGGCTGTAATCTAGTAGAAGAGCATGTAAACAGATGGATTATGAGATATGGGGGCAGGCTTACTCTGTGCCAACAGTCCCGCCCACAACTCACTGCCCCTCTGCAGAAACTATGTTCTAAAAAACAACTGGGTTTTTGATTTGGGCTAAAAATTATTATTACTAAAAAAACCTCACTGGGAACGCTTTTACAAAAGTTTAATAATTTGCTAACAGGAGTTAGCTTTGTCTGCCTTTCTCTCTCAGTCTAATACATTCTTCAACCTTATAACTTCTAAACAAATGCAATGTCATGTTTTTGTTAAAAGAACACATAATCTTAAAATCCCACAAAAATTTGTCTATCTTTCCTGCAGCTCCATGAAAATCTTCCCTATTTGCAATGATCAGCCAAGCAGGACAGCAGGAGGTGCTGTTAAGGTGCGTTTAACACCAGCCATGGCACACACACAGAGCCTGTTGTTTCCATGACGCAGCACGTCTCTGCAGGAATCAGGAGGGTTCTGAGCAAAGGAATAGGTGACATAGGGGGTTGGAGAGACAGAGGAGAAGTGTGATGAGGACAGGAAACAAGGCAGAGGAAGAGGGAACGGAGGAGAGATCAAACAGTCTCCACTTGTAGTTGTTGAGACATGGAACTTTGAAAAACAAGTATTACTTTTAGGAGAAACTTCCAAAAAAAACTATCTCAACAACCTTTGATTAGTTTTAGTAAGTTTTACTTTCATTTTCTGGACATTTTCAATACATATATTAGCTGGTACCAAAAAAACGAAATCAGTTTTTGTCAGTTTGTTGTTAGGCTAGGATTTTACTGTATTTCACTACTTTCTGCAGATACTCGTCTACTGTGGATGTTCTTCTACAAATCTAAACTATGGATCAAAAACAAATATTTCTTTATTTAATGTTGGGCTTTTCATGGATTTATATTTTTGATTGAATAGTTGTTGGTTTGATTTTAGAGAATTCTAAAAGTGTCTCCTTTTTCCCTTCACCTTCCTTCAACAGCATCTTTGTAATCCCAGAACATGAGAGCCAGAACCAGAGCTGACAGAACAGATGGTCCAACTCAGACGGTGAGATCTGAACACATACGGCACGCAAAAGCAAACACACACGACGCACCGACACAGAAAACAATTTACTATATATAAATATTGAATTGACAATGGAGAGATGATCCACAAAATGACAACATCACGGCTCTAGGTACACACTAGGAGTTGTTTGTCATGGGAATATGGGCTGTCTGATGATTTCCCAGCATGTATGCAACATCAAGATGCGCTCTTTATCCCTCTGTGGTCAAGTGGAAAGAGTAAGAGATCAACAAAAAGAGGGAGTTTCATAACACAAGGACAGATGGACAGATATGAAAGGCAGATTCCCTGTAAGAAAACACGAACAGATGAGGGAACTGACAAAAAAAAAGGACTGAAAGATTTTATCTGAGCAGGAAGTAAGTGAGGCCAACCAAACGGCTCTCCTGCGTTATCATTTTGTCTGTTTGTTCATTTCACTTCCAAAAGAAAACACTGGTGGCTGTGCAGAGTTAGCACAGGGAAGAAAATCCTGCGTCACTGCTGATATTCATTGTGTTTGTTTAAAACATGCAGCACATTAGATATCTGATATGACTCCATTCTTTGCTGGAAAATCCAAACCACTTGTTTCAAAGATTTGGGAGCATTGCAGGACAGAAATGAAGAGATTTGCTAATCATATAAACACATATTCTATTCACAAAACCAGAAAAACATCCCAAATGTTGAAAATGAGGGGTTTTCTTGTCTCATTGTAAATATTAGTTCATGCAGAATTTAAACAGAGAGCAAATCGGCCTCTGAAGTTTGGAATACAAGTTTTCTATGCTGTTTTTGCAGCAGGACAGTAGCCAGACCAAATGAGAAGTCAAAACTATCCATGATTGTTCATAACCTTTGTATCGAGAGCTGTGTTGCTAATCCATCCTCAGACCATCAGAAACACAGATGTCTGAACACTGGGATGAAAAAATAGTTCAAACTTTCCTTTACAATTCATATCTCTAAAACAACTTAAAATGTGACATAAGTGGCCCCTTTGCCTTGGTTTAACTTGTATGAGCTTTGGCCGAGAGACGCAGTTTCTGGTTCATGCTAGGATGTGGCTTCTTCTCTGCATGACTTTGCACAGATAAACCTGCTGAACTGTGTCCCACAGTAACTGCTGGAAGAGTTCCAGAGTGCGTGCAGCAGTTTGAATAAGAGTTGAGCCTGATTTCTTCAAAATTTAGGGAGTATTGTGTGACTAATTTAAATCTAAAGCTCTACAAAGTTTCATTATTACCACTGACTTGTTATCACAAAGGATTTCTTTTATAAACACATTTGGTTCAATGGTAGCACTACTCGCAGATGTCTCGGTTACAGCCTTTGAGCCCTACCATACACTTGTTTCTCTTCCTTTGCAGGAGATTTTACTTCCCAGACCTGCTGTCAGCTGATAAGGATCATCTGATGGTGTTTTGGCTGATCAAACCACTCCCTGGACAATACTTTATGTTATTTGGCTTTTAAGCTCTTGTAAATCGCTGTAAATAGTAGTATCAGTGTCTGGTAGCCTTTTGACCTCCTTAACATTTTGCGTACCATCCTTTGTTTCATCTTTTTTAGCGCTTCCCTTTTGTTGATTTTTGTTGCTGTCCACTCCAAGCTATTGGTCCTAATTTTGGGGGCTCGTCCGGGGTCACACTGTTCAAAATGTGTTCATCCCCTCAGGTCAGCATGATTTGTTGCTGTCCACTCCAAACTGTAGGTTGTAACAATTGGGGGCTCGTCCAGGATCACACTGTTCATCTCCTTGGGTCGTTTGGTTTGCTACAGTCCACTCCAAGCTATTGATCGTAATTATTGGGGGCTCGTCCGGGGGTCACACTGTTCAAAATGTGTTTTTCCCCTCAGGGTGGTACGATTGGTTACTGTCCACTCCAAGCTGAATAGGTAACAATTAGGAGCTCTTCCGGATTCACACAGTTCGAGCAGTGTTAATATCCTCAGGTCGGTATGGCTTTAGTGGGTTCTTGTTTATTACAGTGGCAGTTTATTTCTTCTGTGCCATGCCCAGTC
This sequence comes from Adrianichthys oophorus, assembly GCA_036245035.1. Taxonomy (NCBI): domain Eukaryota; kingdom Metazoa; phylum Chordata; class Actinopteri; order Beloniformes; family Adrianichthyidae; genus Adrianichthys; species Adrianichthys oophorus. The sequence goes on along the minus strand of BSAI01000201.1, from coordinate 21,299,463 downwards.
TTTATGATTCTCATCCTTCTCATTGCTTTCAAAGTTAAAATAAAAGTGTCCAGGTGAGGCAGCGTTAGTTCTTCTATCCATCGTTAGCTGGTTATTTTGCAATTTTTTTGGGGGGGGGGGGATTGTGGGCGGAGATTCATTTCTGTTGGGGATAAGCATGCAGGACTGCGATCGATTTAAAGTTGCCTCAAGCCCAGCAAGCCCCCACAGGCAGGTTAAGGGGTGTCATGTAGGAACTAGCAGTCTACTTGATTAATAATCATTGTTTATGAGATCTGCAAATAACTGCATTCTGATTTAAATGAAATTATGACTCTTTGTGTATAAAGGATGATGGGTTATGACTTTTTAGAACTTTGAAAAAAACCTGAATCACTCCCAGTAAATTAATTGTTATCGTTAAAATTGTTTTCCCGATTCACCTGAAACTGCCTCTAACATGTGCCATGTTCCTGACTCATGGTGCACTGACCAAAAACCATCTCGTTGTATGAATGCATAAATATGTGATCCATTGTATTCTCTTTTAAATTGTTTGTAAAGTGTTCTTTCATTCTCATTTCACTCTCCAATGTGAAAAATATTCTCACAGAGGGAATATAAAGAGGTTACCTTATCTTAAACCTTAAATACCACCAGTGCTATAACTCATAGAATCATAACACGTTGATCAGTTAGGAATAGAAAAGTCATGCTTTCTGAAACCTTAAAATGTTTTAAGCTTCACTGAAATGACATGAAAATGATTGGTGGAAGTGTAGAAGTTACAGAATGCTTTAGAAGAGGAGGCTTTAAATTGTCCAATTTCTTTCAACAGAGGAACTATGACGACGTGTGGCGGCGATATTCACAACAAACAAAAAGAAACTCCAGATTTCTAAAACTTATCATTTTGAAGACAGGTGAGAAGATAAAAGAATAAAGACTGTCCACTTTTCCATTATCAGGATTTGAAACCAACACTTCAAACTAAAGAAATATTTGATTTTGTAAGAAAAACAAGAACAAAGTTAGGCTTCGATTTGCACAACTTCCACCAAAAGATAATCACATCTTTTTTTGTTGTCAGCTGAGCAGGATCAATTTCTTCCTTAATGACAGATTCACGTCTTGGTGGTGGGTTTTCAGCCGCTTTTTTTCCTCTAACATCACAGAAAAGCATTAAGGTTTCTGTGTTTTCTGTACTACTTCTCAGATTGCTGATTTACTGACTGATACCAAGATACTAACACAAACATTTACAAACACATTTTTTACACTTTACAAAGGCATAAACAAATATATTTTTTAACTATAAATGTATACTGAAGTGTTTGAATATATGTTGTAAATAAATATGCATTTAAGTCTTAGGAGGGAATTAAAAGAAGAGAATAGAGGATGATTGGAGTGGAAAACACATCAGAATTCACTTAGCGTTTAAGACATTCATCCCACATGTTATAAAATAAAAACTATTAAAAACCCATTTAAAAAGAAACATAAAAAATAATAAGGTAGAACTAAAATTCCTATTAACAATATATTTAGAAACAAAGCAGCTTGCTTTCTGAAGAGCTTGCATTGAGTGAAATTCTTTGCTTTCCCATTTTAACTTTTATATCTCAGTAGTTGTTTCATTGCTTTAGTACATTTATATCAAGGTATTATCTTTACCTTAAGCAATTTAAAACATAGCTTTGCATTAAGTATCCTTACCCCTTTCTCATTAACTTCTAATGTTCTTGAAAATAAATGTAAAACTCCTAAATTAAGGAACAAAAATGTTACTTTGGATCTTAATAGTTTGTTCCACTTCTCATTAAAACAAACAAATTATATTAGCTTTTAAGTGTCACAAGTCTGCTATTAATTAATCAGAGCACCAGCAAGGCAATGAAATGAACATTAAGATGGACAAGTACTCAAATTATAATCTCAAACTCTTTTTTTTTTTAAATACAGAAGTTGTTTTTTTCTTTGCGCTGATATGAAACATCAGCCACCACGTTTCCTCTGCAGCTCGTTATTGATTCCTTTGAACCTCAGCCACATAAAACTGCTCTGAGGCAAACATGTCACCTCTTTTTGCAGCAAAGAAACAAACAAATCTCTATTTATGCTTTGTAATTGACTTTCTGCTTCAGAGAAGGGTTTTTCTTTTGACTTTTATCAGGATGCCAGAGCATTGAAATGTTAATCCAAGCCTCGACAGTCCGGCAGGTGGCTTGTCTCACACTGACAATGTAAAGCTCCAAATTTAATCAGCACCGCCACTCACCTGTCAATCAAATGTCTATCAAATGGCTTGAAGCAAGACGCGGAGCCTTTATCTGCACGCTCACTTCAAATCTCTGAGCGTGAGTGTCAGCGAAATGCCTGTAAATTACAAATATCTTCTTGCTGCTGAGTCAAACACAAAATAAGCTCCATTGCTTTCCTGTGGTTTCAGAACATCAAAATAGTCAACTGTTGGCAAGTTCAATCTCATACATTAATACTATAATAAAGGTCCTAATTATTAGGCCGTGACTTTGCTAACATTGTTTGAATAGGAATTACACCTCTATGGAGTAATGTCAAAATGGCACTTATGCTCAAAGATAAAGTTGTGCACACTTTGAAAAAAAAAATATGGAGACAACATTAGGCTTTTACGTTTGATTTGTCTGTTTTGGATCCGACTTTTCTAAATTTTGAAAATGACTTTTTTTTTTGCTTTAAATACAAAACGAACCAATTACCCTAAGTTACTGTCAAAAATACCTCACAGGCGTGTACATCAATTTATGAAACAGCGATTCAAAAAGTGCACGCGTGCTGACTACCACTAGAGAGATTATCAGGTATTAAGACACCTCTGCAATGAGAACAATCAGGCACTGATGAACAAGTTACATGCTTCATAGTTTTATTTTTCAGCATTACTCGATTATTTTTTGTGTAAATCATTGGTGACAACAAAACTTTAATGTTGTAACAGGGACTTCATAAACAAAAGAAACTTCAAGAAGTTTCAGAAAAAGAAAACGTGATTATATTTTTAACAAGCACTAAGGAAGAGTGTCAGTTACTTTAGCCCCAAGTTAGCTCACTTGTTTTTGTTGAATTATTCTCTTATTATTCATATTTTTTGACAAACATTTTTTTATACCTAATAAGTATAGTTGCATGTCTGATTCTCCCTTTTTGAGTATTTTCCATTACTTCTGGTTCTGAAACAGTTTGTGGATTAATTGTTAGTTGTTGTCACTTAGCAACAACAAAATGCATCTGGAAACCTGACGGAGAATGCTGTTTTTACTGTTTTTCTGTTATTTATTTCAACAGAGTTATGCTAACATATTAATTTCCCTATTGTGGCATCAATACATTTCTAGTCTATTCTATTCTATTTTATTCTATTCTATTTTAGATTTTCATCTTCAAGTACCTTCATTATCCTATGATGCTGCCAGCAGATCTTTTACAAAACAAATCAACCTCAAATACTTCAAATCGGACCAAAAATAAGAGTCCAAGTTGTTTTAGCAACTAAATCCTTTAAAAATGTTTTCACTGCACAACAAACCATTTGATACAATATATTAACCTTACCCAAGCTTCTGAATGTCCATACATTGGCATAAAGAATACAGACCAACACATTCTAATAATGATACATGAACAGGTTAACTTTTCTTCAGGGACCATTTTAAGTATTATAATTAATAAAGCTCAGTGATGTTGAGATTTTTCTGTGTAAAACCTTGAAGCAGCTTTGTAGATAAACTGAACTGAATCAAAAAAGCTAAAAACGGATCTTCACTAATTACTTTTCCTTTTACTTTTGATTGATGTTACACTATTCTAGCACCAACTTTGCCTAAACTGCAAAAATCCCCCATATGTTTGTAACTAAACAAAATATAACACTCCCATCTTGCACATATTAAAAAAAATAAAAGCAGAAAAGCCACTGATCCGCTGGAAGACAGCAAAAACTGCAAGTCAAACACTCCCACACATGCACACAATGTACCTAGCTCTTTCAGCAGAGAGCCCTTCTCTGACTTCCACCTGTCCTTTGTCTTCTCAGGACTACTCTTCCTTCTCTCCTTCCCTTTCTCCTTCACTCCATTCAGCTTCCTCTTTTCTCCTTTCTGGGTTTTCTCGTTCTCTGCAGGGAGACACAGAAGACAGGCTCCAGTTAGGGGACTTGCTGATTCCTCAGTTTAAGTTGATCTGAAATATGTCCGTGAAACGAAGTAAAGGTGCATACTTTTGTCATCTAAGCAGTTCAAAGTAGTCTAATTTTACAGAAAGCTGTAATTCTGCAGAATTTCACAAACAGTTTGAAGGAAAATTTACTTCTTTGTTGGTGAGAAACTAAAGAGCATTCTGGCAGATAGAATAACGCTAAATTATAGTTTAAAAAGAGTATTTTAGTTTGTAAAAACACAATTTGAAAAATGAGGCAAATCTTAATTGCATTTCATGAGTATGTAAATGCATATGCTTTCTGTATTAGCTTGTTTCCTGGTGGACTGGGATTGAACCACTCTGCTTTTGTAGGCAGCCTTGGCTCAGAGTTGCTTCAATTGGGGCATTTGGTGTAAATTGGACACCAAATCATCATATATATTATTGTGGCAACTCAATCAAAATATATATTATGTAAAGTTTAAAGTAAAAAAGTTGTAAAGTAATTTTTTAAGTAGTAATAAGAAAAATAAAACTAGTAATGACAAACCTCAAGTAGTCAGATAAATAAATATTCCTAGTTTACCCAACAAAACTTTTATTTTATGGGTTAAGATTTGTCTTTTCTTCTTGAAAATGTGTCTGTTATTAGGGCTTGTTGTTTTTCTCAGTACATCACAAACACTGTTACTTATGTAGTTTGTAACTTAGAGAGCATGGTATACAGTCCAGGTAGAGGTAAAGCGTTTGACCACTAAATTGGAACATCGCCTTACCCGTCCATGCGCCAATGTGCCCTTGGGCAAGACACTGAACACCACACATTGCTTCTGATGGTTACAGGTTGGTTCCAGTGTACATTCACACACATTCAGTGTGTGAATGTGTGTGTGTGTATAGGTGAACAGGACTGCGACTGTAAAGCACTTTGGACTTTCAAGGAAGGCAAAAAAGTGCTATAGAGTTATATGCCACTGAATGCAGGTTCTTTAAAACAACTTTTAACGTGACAAACATTGCTGCTCACTCCGTTTCCCCAACAATATACATGTCACAAACACTTATCAGCGCATCTTCATAGCTGATGCCTCTTCAGTAACTGTCGTGCAGCATGCCTCCACCTTACCAAAACAGCAAATAAAAAGTGTTGTACCTGTACCCATTTTTCCTTCTCTCGCTGCTGTGCCCCGCCCTCGTAATTTCTAGCCAATGACTGAAAAAATCGTTAGTCATGTGGTTTTGTTTACAAGCTTTGGTTTGAAACAGGAAAGTCCGCTTGACGGCAGTCTGAATACAGACCAAACACAAGAATCCGGACTCAATCTAGACCAATTAAGCAAATACACAAGGGACTTTTCCATTATGAATACACCCTTAGATTCCGATTGATTAGGACGATCTGGCAGACTCAGTTTGATTGAATGAGATGCATCAAAATAGGCTGCTTGTTTGGGGGTGTTACTGCTACAAAACATCCAATCACTGTGGGTTTTTCTTCCTAAAATGCATTGTACTCATATAATTTCCTTTATGTTGTTTGCTGGATAGACAGTGTAAGTTCACATTGTAATGAAACACACCAGGGTTCGGTTGCAAGTAAACAAAGACTCACATTTCCAAGCTGATCAGTGAGTTTGTTTATTTGTGGTCTGGACAAGAAAAGCCCCAAAATTTGCTAAACAAATGAACCATTACAAAATCTCTTTTGTATCCCAAATTATGTTGGATTTCCAAGTTAAAATCCAGCAGCTAACTTTTGCCACGGACTTCCTGATTTACACAAAGCACACATCAGTTGTGTGTCAGCTCTTCAGGTGTGTGAACATTCTGACACACATCCGGAATGACATGAAGCAGAGGCCCACAGAACGCCTCCCTGTGGTGCGCTGTCCTCTCCCTGCAGGAGACCTCGTTCCCTTTCTCCAGCTGGGAGTGCAGAAGGAAACCCAACAAGCTAATGTGTTATTTTTACACCAAACTGGAGCAAAAAAAAGCACAAGAACGGCTCAGATTTCCATCACACTTTCATTTAAGAGAAGATGCATAATGTGTGAGCTTGCAAAATAACACTTCTTATACTAGTATCAGTTTAAACAAACACTATTAGTTAGCCTATCATTTGTAAAGCACTAAAAATGTGGCACTTATTCTCTAAATACTAGTTTTTGTCACATGAACTGAATAAAAACTCATTTGGAAACCTCAGCAAGATGAAGAACCTTGACACAAGCAGAATATTTTCTTTCAGTTATTAAATAAAGCTCTTAATATCATCAACTCAGTTTTCTGTCGTTAATTCAGCAGCACGATAAACAGACAAACACGCGCGTCTGCACACACAGCATGTGAGGAAACAATGCAGACACATGCTGCCACACTCCAGCGAGTCTCACATTTAGAGCCCAGTGATGATCCTTTCTCCCCCTTTTTTTTCCTGACACGGGAAGCTCTGATTGCTGAGATGTCGTGTTGTAACAGACTCCTGCTGTTTACACTAACAGTCCTGACTGCACGGGTCGCTAACGTCTTCGCTGCTGTGTTATTAAAAGTGTGTGAAATGAATCCCCTTCTCGTTCTTTTAACCCTTGCAACTACAGTGTGTGCATAAAAAGCATGACAATCTTAAGCCAAATTTAATATAAATCCACCATTTCTAATCTTTTGAGCAATGTTTCCAAAAAAGATAAGATTCCCGAGGTTAGGGAGAAGTTTCAGCACATTAACTGCCAAGATCACCAAATGTTATGCAAAGATTAGAGGAAAAAAAAAAGAACAGCTCAATGTAAAAATGATGTTAGTACAGTGGTGTCTGTGCTCGAGTGTGTGTGCGGCTGTCGTATCCAGCAGTAGGTTGTCCTCATGCTTAGTTTAGCATGGAGGAGCAGGACATGCATGAATGGAGCTGAGAGAGACCACAGAGAGATTTCACACTGTGACGACCTCTCTGTGTTGATATAGGGTGTGTGTTCGAACAGACAGAAAGGAGTGTGAGACTATAGTTCAGTGAGTGTTCAGCACTAAATGTTTACTTAGAGGGAAAAGAGTGAGTCAGGAGGTTTTGTCTGCAGTAAGTTCATGCTGGTCTCCAAAGTTTCAGATTTTCGACTTTTTACAGTTTTAGGAAGGAAGTGTTGCACAAAGGACTGCTTGAATTTAAACATAAATAGAATTTTGAAGAAAATATTTAGCAGCAAGATATTATTTTATTTTGCATATATCTTTTGCTATTTTTGCTGCTTTTCATTCCTTCTTATGAAATGTTTACAATTTTCTTTAAGATTTCCTGGGGGTGTTTTATGCCTTTTAATGTTTGTATTCATTAATTTATTGAGATAACCATACAGAAGTTTGTTTGTTTCTCCAGTCCTGGAAATGGACTATGTGCAGAGGAATAATGGACAAACCTGTACAAGGGTCTCAGGTGACCCACACGAAATATCAAGACCACTTGGTGAGCCTATAGAGCAAAAATGATCATGGACATTTTTTCACGGGCATGCTGCATGTGTCAGGTTGTAGCAAACACTTTTACAATACACAGGAGTAAGTAAGGGGGAAGCCGGTGAGATGTAGGTGTTTCATACGTTTTTCCCATTTTTTTTAACCCCCCACCAGATCCTGTGCAATAAGCCGGTTAGTGCTGTTCATGTGATGAGTGCATGCTCTTCAGATGCAGCCTGACTGTTAGAATTCAGGAAACTAGACAATCACAGCATAGTTTATGTGGGCATCCTACGGCGTCCTACGGGAACTTGTGTATCAAGTGACCACTCAGTGAGAGCAGCATTTGAGCTCCGTCAGTGAGGAGCCAGTACGAACATGTTCTTAATGAATAGTGACGTAAGGGTGACAGCATCACCCGAAGTGCGCATAACTTACATTATCCTTGCAAACACTTTATGATGCACTTAACAAACGCACGACAACTGTTATGACGTCCCCTGAGGGGACTGTACGAGTTTGAAGGAAACTACCGGACCCACCTGCAAACAGGTCAACCCCTGCACGGGTGCATGTGACTAAGGCTTTAAACAAAGTGTTTTATGGTTGTGATATAAAAAGAGGTCTTCAGAAAAAAAGACCATCACAAAAGCGGCATTCTTAAACCGATGCTTCAGCGCTATTGCAATCAAAAGTCAATGCAGAAGTCAAAAGCTGTATTTTGTAATCTGTTTGACTGTTCTTTGCATGTTTCTTTAAAAGTAAGCCAGTTGAGAGCTTAACATGTGATGAGTCATCACATTTTTAATTTCAGTGAAATACCAAATGTATTAAAAAAGTAACTTTAGGAGAAACTATTCATTGCTTTAAACATAAACTAGAAGCTCAATTCATAGTTTTATTTATTCAGAGTTTAACAAAATGTATAAGTAACGTTTATAACTTTCATACAAAATGTGCAATTTTAAGTAAATAAGTAAAACTTTATTATGAAAACTTTTGGGAAATGGGGAGAAAACTCAAGATATTTTACCAATCCCTTTTTTTGATGATGTTTTCTTCCTCCACCTACAGCATAGATTTTTTCCCCTCATTATGGATCGCATAAGGTTTTACTCTCTGTACAAACATGGGCTAATATTTCTGCATCTTGGAAGAAGTGTCCCATTTTTAAATTGCTTTTTTACAACTTTCCATCCCTGTGGTGGTTTCTGTAAATCCCCTGAAGCTCCAAGGAAGCAAAGAGTAAAAGTTTGTGTCTTTAATGGCTGCATGACTTTTTAGTTTGTTTGAAAATCGTTCAGGTACACCCACCAGAAATCTCTGCCCCTCTTTCCAATTTATTTTATGGCAGCTGAAGAAACTGCAGAGCCCATTAACTTTGCACGATCTCTGGGGGATGTGTAATCACACCGCCTCAAAATTGTGATTTCTTTCATTTCTTTTGTCTTATTTTGTCATCTTATTCTCTTTTTGGCAGGGACAATTTTTTAAAGCATTTCCCCCTTTTCCGTCCTTTTTTTTTTTTTACCCCCTAATCTGATCTTGATTTATATTTTCAACACCTCAGAAAGAAAGAAAACAAGCCTTTGAGCCTTCAAGGACACCTCCGGGCTGTGGCTGAATGTGCGCTAAGTTTCCCCTCTGCAGATTCTAATCTCTGTACCAACTTAACAATCAGCATGGAAAACAAACACTTTTCTTTTTTGGCCAGATTTGTCCTTGTTTTGCCTCCACATTCTACGAGTGATTCTTGCATTGCCTCTGCAAATTTACCCATCTTCTCTTGTTTAGAAAGTGCAAGAGCACCGGGGGAGTCATCTTTTTGAAGTGTGTGATTAATTTTCTTCTTGGGTGCACCGAGCGACAGTGTGCGAGTCAGTGTGTACCTGGCTACTGTGTCCCATTTCTTACCTGAGCTCATTAGCGCAATAAAACTTTTTTCCGCCTTGCACCTTTTCTTCCATCCTTTCACACTTTCCCTCACTGCTCCCCCTGTTTCTTCCCTCCTTCATCTCCTTCTTTTATCTTGTTTCCTGCTTGCCCGTTCTTATCCCCCTCTTCCTCAAACGCGAACACACGCATATACTCACAACCACACACACACCTGCTGAAAGCAGATCAGAGAGGCCAATACTAACCGCTGTCAGCTTGTCATGGTTAGGTCTGAGCTGGAATATAAATGTCGAACACTTTCTGAATAACAATAACAGTGTGCGTCTCTGCATGCATTCAAAAAAGCAAGCAGATGTAGAACTAAAAATTTGTTTTTTTATGTTCTAGGGGGTTTGCAACACAGCGGATATAACCACCTTTGAAGAAGTCCTTCAGCAAAGCCGATTAAAAAGGAGCCAAATTTGAGATGAGAAAAAAAACTACATTTTTTGTTTTGCTCCAAATGATCTTTTAAAAGTATCTCAACACCAGCTTGAAGGCTCAAATCAAAACGAAATCTTTCATGGTGGTGACTCCATTAGGATTAAGAGAAACCAGCAGCCTTGCAAGATGAATCTGTTCAAAGTATTAAAAAAAAGTCAAATATAAATAAACAAAACAAAACAAAAATAATCAATAATATGAAAATATAAAGTAAAAAAAAACATTTTAGCTTTAAAAATTCTGAATGTTTTCACCTCTCAAACTAAAGTACAGTCATCGCTGGTTTAATCAGAAATGTTTTCTTCTTATCAGGTACAAAAGACCCCTTGTGCAAAAATAACACAAAGGTTATCTTGAAAAATAACTTATCAGTCTTTTAAGAAGGAATGTAGACAGAACTGTCATGTTAAAAAAATGACTTTTTTCCCCCCAAAATACCATCCAGCTTCACATCCTGCCATGATGCTATAATTCATGTGAAATCCTTTGTACATTTTTCACATTGATGAGCTAAATGATTTAATGCAGTCTAGATCTAATCAACACGTTGTTGGTTAAATACCTAAAAATAAAATAAGACTATGGATGAAAACTGAAATGCGCCTGACTGAGCATCAGGCTGTAAATCTGAGGACTGGCTTTAGGGATTGTTTCTGCCTGCATGTCTCCCTTGAAAGTACAATGCTAAGCATTCATAAAGCATGACTCACACAGCCCACAACATAGCAGACAGACAGGCAGCCGAAGCGTGGATGATAGATGAAGGACTGGGAGAGACAGGCAGGTGGAAAGAGGTTAGTCTTTCTGATTTTGGCAAGTTGGAGAAGAGATAAAGTTTTCCACATGGAAACAAGCCCGCAGGGAGTTAAGGGTGGCTTGCTGGGTGAGCTTGGCTGAAAAACAGGTCTTATAGTTAGTGAAGCAGCTTCTGCGCTGGCCAGAATCAGTGCTGGGCCAATGTTAAAAGCTAAAAACACTGGATATATTAAACCTACTCCAAGTTTTTTTTTTTTAATTAAAGTTTTAATTCAAACAAGTTGATATTTCAGGAGCCCATCTGATGATATGTTAAAAAAATTTAAATGTATGAATGAAATACGTTAAATTGTATAAATTAAATTGTCATTCGTAGCCACAAAATGTTTGGCTGTACAAACAAAATTCTATTTTGTGGCCACAAAATAGCTGAATTGTAGGTATAAAGTATTAATTAATGACCACAAAATAGTCAAATTGTACAAGGAAAATACTAATTTGTGGCTACAAAAATAGTTTAATTGTGTAAACAAAAAACTACTGGGGCCACAAAATAGATATACTATACAAGTAAAATACTAACTCTGACCAGAACGTTTTTAATTATATGAGCAAAATACTAACTCATGGCCACGAAATGGTAAATTGTACAAACAAAATAATTCTTGGCCAGTTAAATCGAACAAACAAAATATTAACTCTAGGCCACCAACAGTTTTATCAAACAAAAGAACACTTTATTTCGTGACTACAAAAATAGTTTAATTGTATGAACAACTTTTGGCCACGAAAAAGTTACACTGTGAGAACAAAATACTTATTTGTGGTCACAAAATAACTAATTTGCACAAATGAAAAACCTATATGTGGCCAAAAATGACCAATAATGATGTCTCTAGACAGCTGGGTAAGTAAATCTAGCGTACCTTCGACAGCAAAGCAACCTGACGTTCAATATCGTGTTATGTCTCCAGGAAACGAGTCCTTGCAATGTCATAGATTTTTAGAATGCATTTGAAGCTCATTCATAGCTTGAAATAAAACTTAATGATACTGCCTCTCTCCATTATATAGCTTTACCCTTTAAAAAAAATGTCACCCAACAGACCATGCATTATGTCAATTTGATTCATTTGTAGCCTATTTTGTTCCCCTGTTTTGTGGTCACAATGTATTTATTTTTTTCATACCATGTTGTTGGACGGACTTGGATAATACAACTCTGAGATATTATTTTTTATGTCTTAAAATGTCTCACCAGAACACACATCTGAACATAGTTTGAAAGCCACATTCTTTGTACAGCCCTGAATGTGGACAATAATTTTATTCCCGATGGGAAAGAAGGAGAAATAATAAATGGACACACCTGTTGAGATGAATAAAAGAAGCAGGTGGAAGAAGAAAAATATTAAGAGGGAAATAGAGAGTGCAAATAAAAGGGAAGGAAGGAGAAGAACACGACAAATCACTATAACAGACAACCTCATTTTTCTCTCTCTCAAACACCAACTATGCTCTCTAATTTAACTCCTGTGGCAGTGTGAATAGATGCAGTTGTTTAGTGCCAGCAGCAGAGCTCCAGGTACCCGATGGCAGCAATCTGCTGAATCAGCAGCTCTCCACGCCACATGTATGTGTGTGTGTGTGAGTTTTTATGGATTGTGACAATAACAGCAGAGGGGGTTAGACAATGCAAACGTGACAACATTTCATTTACACAACTGCCACAACCACAACACCGCCACAGGGCCAGACCCACAGAGCTTCACTATCATTACAATGCCAGCAAGAAGTCACTGCTATTACCATGACAACAAGCTCTCACTGTCATCAGCATGTCAGCTGCGGGTCACAAATGTTTCAGCTAAAAATGCCTCAAATCAACATCCCAGCTGTCATTCTGGACCAACCACATCTAAGACAAATGAAAAAGAGAAACAACAGACGAATCTGCTTCATTTTTCTGATGTGTAATTGTACAACACAAGACACCAAAGTGTTTTTTTTTTTTATCAACCCCGAATAATTACTAATGCCCTGACCTTTTTAAAAACTGTGATCTTTTTTAAAATATTAAAATGATGGATGGATAGATAGAGTATATGGGGTATAAATTAGACATTTTTAAACATTATTTACTAGCTTCTTTTGTCAGAATAAAAACAAAAAGTTTTGCTTTATGTTTCATTAAAGCTAAATTTGCTAAATATGTAATGAAAATGTGAAATTTGTAAAATTATTGAGGACAAAAGCTTCAAAAGATAAGCATTTCTAACACATTTATCCCCTAATATTTAAAATATTCTAAGGTTTTTTTTTTTATTGGATCTTCAGAAAAACAATTTTAATCACATTGTGTCATAGAGAAAATTAGTATGAGCTTAATAACAAAAAGGCTTATTTTCTGTTTCATCCTTTTCCTCCAAACTCATGTTTTATTCATTTTTTTTCTGGATGAGATGATGATGAATGAATACTACTTCTAGAGAACTTTTTCTCAAGGAAAGGTTGAGCTGGCTCTAACAAGTGAAAAAGTCAAAGCAGCCTTTTGAAAAGAAGAAGACAATACAATTTTCCATGATAAAGAGCATCCTGCTAAAATGACAGATCCACTTTTCAGCAGACATCTCACCAATCCGGCCGCATAACTCATCCATCGTTTATCTTCCTGTTCTACACCAGAGAGCAGCGGGACAAAAAGCATCAAGATTAGCCATCTGTGTAAAGTGGAAAGATACTTCAGCTCCATCTATTTGGATATTGTGTGATACAAAATGTGGCTGAACTGGGATTTTACTGGTGTCAGCAGAAAAAAGAATGATCGCAAGCCTTCAAATTCAACTGCTTTACAGTATTTCAAAACATTTGGATCAACAGGTTGACAGGTTTTCCTTTACCTCCAGCCATTTCTTCCTCCAGAAGTTGGATCTGCAGATGGAAGATCTTCTCCTGGAGGTCACACAGACTGTGCTTCATTTTCTCTCTTCGTGTCACCATGTAGCACAGGTTACGCACCTGAAACACAGCATCATACAGCATTTATATGAATATCTATAAGACTAAGAGACAAACATTTGGAACCAATATGAGAAAAAAAAAGAATCTTTGAAGTCCCACTCCAATGAAAATCGTGCTGTCTCATATTAGAGGACAAAAACGTGTGCTTTTTCAAACCACACGTTTGTGACGCAGCACTTACAATGCAATTCTGCTGCATCCACTTGCAGACAAACAGATCCATTAACATCCTCATTTTCCTTGTCTGAGCTGCCATCTGGCTCAAAACTGTTTGGCTGGATAGCTTGGATATTGCTCGCCTATTTATTTATTTATTTATTTATTGTTACACAAATAATAATTTGGGCTTGTGAGGTGCTGTAAGCTATAAGTAGAGAGTGTAATCAAAGGGTTGATGGGAAATTAGCCAAGGCTGACTTCTGCGCCAGCAGCCCCGCACACAACCCAGAGGCGAATGCCTCATGACCTCGTGCCACTCTGCAGAAAATATGTCCTAAATAAACGACACAGGTTGTTTGATTGAGCTACAAACTACATAATCATAATCAAAACAACACTGGGAACGATTTTACAAAAGAAAAAAATATAGTTAAAGTGGGACTTTAAAAAAAATTAAGTTTTAGATGCTTAACAATGAGCCAGGCTTTTAAAAAGGTGACTTTTGTGAGGTTACATTCTTTTTTTAAACACAAAAATAAGATTTACATTTTTTCTCAAGCTATTTTTTAAATCCCTTTTCAATAAATTGCTTTTGTCTTGTTGAAAAAGTTTCACTATCAATATATTACACAATTATAATTTGTAGAGAACCTTAAACATAATTTTGTTTTGATCAAATAAACTGTTTTGTTGCATAGCAACTATTCAACCGTTATGTTATAACTGGCACAAAGCATCTCAGACAATATAAAAATATATACATTTTTATTTTATATAAGCTTATTTAGGTGCAGAATGACGATTCCACCAAAACAGGAACTGCATATTGATTTGGTCACTTTAGATATGAATAAAGTTCAGAAAAAACTTAGGAAAGCAGGAAACAAACTGAACTAGCAACTCAAATGAGCAGTAAAACATCTTTTAAAAGTACCTTTCAGTTCAGTTGTTCTTTTGAATAAATAAAATGCAAGTTTGAAGAACTTTTCTGTTCTAGATGAATACAAAAATATGGACAAACTAATAGTAGGTTCATATAAACATAGTGTTTGATTTTTTTTGCCTAAAAACTTAAATGCCACTTTCTTTAAGTTTGATCAACAGCAAAAGCCCACAGCACCAAATCAAAGTCATCTGGCCCTGAGAGTAGTGCATGACTGCATATGTGTCTGGATAGAAAACAGAGCTGGAAGATCAATAATTGAGTCTGCATGTTTATGTTAAGGACATATGGATGTTCAAAGACAAGCTGTGGTCATAAATGCATGTGTTACCATTTTGTCCTGCTAACATAAAAGAGGAGACAATGAGAGAGGGATTTTATTTTTTTGGAAAATTCTCAAAAAGAAAAAAAAATGCTACAGAAATATTATTCCATAAGAAACAGAGCACGTGAGAGTGGATGTGTGATTATCTTAAAGCTGCATTTATTTTTATTGCAAATTGATTGGAAGAAAAGAAAAAAATTAAAGAGCTCAAAGAATGAGGACCAGGCAGAGTTCAAGTGCATTCAGGTCAAAATGTAAGATGTCAATAAAGAGAAGAGTAAATGTTCAGTTAGAAGCAGACAGACTCCGTGTTTCCTGTGTGCACAGATCAATTGGACTAATTTGAATAAAGTGGTTAGAACTGACTTTCACTCAGAAAATATCGAACAGCAAATGAGGCCAAGAGGTTGCACCATTCCACAAATGAGAAAGGCTTTATGTTTGAAGCACCGCGCTGAAAAAGAAGAGTTAATGACAGACTGACGAGCACAGACAGGTATTTATAGTGGTGAACTTAGCTATTAAAATTCAAATTCTGACTTTTCTGACTTTCAAAAACCTGCCTAATTGTTCTTTTTGGATTCTCCACTGAGCGTAATCCCTGGATTATCTGCTTTCCGTAGATGTTGAACTGATATGAGCCAGTCCAGGCACTTCGACTGGAGCTGATTTACTTTATCAGCTAATGAAGTTCACGAGGCTTACAGTGGTTTTATCCTGCAATCAAATGACAACTTTATAAGGAACTTGCAGTTGCTTACTTTTATGGCATTAACGGTCATACTGCTGGTCTCTGTGAGTTTGTGCACACGCCCACACACATTCATGCAAGTTATAAGTTACTATGACAACTGCAGAGAGAGCTGTAACTAAAACTGACATTTAATGCATGCCGAGGCAACGTCTCATTTCAGTTTTCATTTACATATAAAGCATAAAAAAATCTGCTAGTGATGACTTCTAACCTGCGTAAAGTGGAACCAACAATCAGAGAAAAGTAAACAGAGTGAAATGAAGGCCGGGAAAAGTAAGTTTAAATCCCAGTCTACCAGACAAGAAATGTTGGAAAACATGGTGTGCCTCTTGCTGGTGAAATGGCAGGAAAGTGGATGATGGCAACACTTCAACAGAAAGTCTTTTTTTATTTCAAAACATAAAATTTTTTCACTGTTTGGACACAGATTCAGAACTGATCAGAAAAGTGTTGTTTTTCTCCACGGCCTGGCACCTTGATCAAGAGGAGATCCTGTGCTAACGTCCTCTGTGACCGGGGTGGGGTGTTCGCTGGTGTGGACAGGCCCCCAAAATATTGGTTACCTACTTAAGTATCAAGCCTGATTTCTACAGTATTTTGAACATTATTCATATATCATTTGATGTTTCCATTGACTGTATACGGGAACTGGACAGAGTAACCCCCCCCCCCCGGCGTTCCAAACAGGAAGTGCGCCCGCAGCCTCCATGAAGCCAAATTTTCATCGACTTCATAAAGAAATAAACAGCCATTACTCAATTATTTTTCAGAATAACCATTCTTGCTGTGAAACTTTTTTTAACTTGTTCTTGATAATGCTAATTTTTAAAATGATATTTATTCTAAAGTGCAAGTTATTCAAGGTATAAACTGACCAATCAGATGCATCAATAAAAGTAGTTGGTGCCTGCTGGCCCCACGGTCAACATTTAAAATGTTTGGGTGACTGATTTGGTGTACCCTGCTTTCAAGTGGTATGGGTGTGGACTTCCAAAAAACTCACTTCTGACTGGCGAGAGTGGTTGCCATAGAAACAGACTCAGACCAACTTGGAACAATCACCGCTTACTGACAACGTGGCAGCGTTTGTATCACAAAAATGACGACTGAATTGATTTCATTTTGTTGGAACTAGAAACAGTCCAGTTCTCATATTCAGTAAATGGATGTTGTATTGTGTTGTGTGCCAGGGAGTTGTAGGCATTGTGTGTGTTTAACAACTTTTTTTTGTAAAGGTTTTTGCTTTTGATCTGATGATCTCCCACAACCAACTACTTCTGCAATCTTGTTGTACTTATGCTTTACAAAACTGTTCAAGATATGATGTCTTGATGAGCAGCCCCATGACACTTCCACCCCCATGCTTCATAGTGGGTACGGTGTTCTTGGGATACAACTCAACATTCTTTCCCTTCTAAACACGGCGACTGGCACTTACGGCAAATAGTTCAATTTTTCACTCATCTGACCAAATGACCTTTTATCACTCCTCATCTGGATCATCTATATGAACTTTGGAGAACTTTAAACGGTTCTGGAGATTTACTGGCTTAAGCAGGTGAACGTTTCCAGCACAAACAAGCGAATTAATATTACTGTTAAGATCAATTAAATATCAATTCATAAACTGAGCACTGTTTTTGAACAAACATCCGATAATCAAACAAAAGAAGCTGTCTTCAAACAGCAGTTTTCAGGTGCAGCTTGTGAGTCTGAAGAAAAGCTTTTCATTCAGTCCACTACATTATCTGAAAAGGAAAAGCGAGTCATCCTCTTCTTCAGTTCTGTGCCCTCAATAAAGGAGCAGCAATTCCCATTATGCGTGTTTGAAGGCACTTTGTATTTGTGTCAGTCTGCAGATTTTTATTAGTGCCAAGTGTGACACCAATGAGTATTTTCAGTTTTAACAGACATAAAGCATCCAACTAGCATGCACTGGCACAGAGACTACTCTAACCTACATCACCTAAAGGTAAGTTTGGCTTCATTGAGTGAGATAAAGTTGCACAAAAAGAAAAGTTTAAGCATTTGGATTCATGATGCTACTCAAACCACAATCATTGGATGTTTTGTTTACTTAACAGGAGTAACAGGAGTAACAGGAGCGTGCTGGCAGGCCTGCAGGGTTATTGTTTATTCACTAGTCTTGATGGAATCGTGAGCCTGGCCTATCTGACCCATTCCATCCCAGTCTTAGAGCGCGGTGGATAAAAATAGCCGTTTAACTGGGACACAATGTGCAGGGCCTGGCTTTGATTAGGACATCCAGAGTGCGTACTGTTTTCATAAACATCTACATCTGCCTGCAGACAAAACACAGCAGTGGAAAGCTGGAGAAAGGAGTGAAGAACAAGGAGATGAATTTGGAGTAAAAAGACTCCACTGAGCTCCATTCCTTTTTTTTGCCCCTTTGTTCACCTCCATGACACTGATGTTTTTGTCAAAGCTCTTTGATGCCAACTGAGCAAAAGTCTTCAATTTAGTTCACTTCCATCTCTGATCAAACTAAAGACAGCATCCAAGATTTTCACAAAATGCATTAGCTCAGTTAAAATTTAACTTGCTTTGTTGCAAAGGAAAAAAAAGGACTTCTAACAAAAGTTAGGTTCGATCTCTTGAAGAGGAGCTCATATCAGGAAGCTTTTATAAACATATGAAAGACATCTATTTCCACTTGCAACCTTAAAAAAACTGTTTGTTTGAGGGGAAACACATTTAATGAACCCTTCAGATTCGTATTTGGAGATTATGACCTTTTAAAATATTTCTTTGCCCAAAGCTTGACATTTGGAGGCACTTTGGTATCACAGATTTATATATTTCTTTAAACTCAACTTTAAACTCATTTTTTTTTTTTTTTTACTGCTGATAACTAAGTTAAGAAAACTAAATCAGTTTTGAGGGAAGGCAGAAAGCACCAGACTGAGGAAAACAAGGAATTCAGTCAGTTGAAACGCCTCCATCATTATGAATGGATTCCTGTTTGAGTACATAAAGTTATTCTGCACAAAGTTGAAATGGAGAGGACTTAAAACTGAAAGACAAAAGATAAAAAATAAAAAAAGGAAGTCATTACAGCAAAAATTGCTTAATATTTTCACCACAAAAAAAAAGACCCACTGATGAAAAATTGTGTTTTTGGTGTTCTTGTAGCATATATTAGGACAATTAAGTTCAAAAATATGTTTCTGATGATTTCTTTATTCAAATCATTGTGAATCAGGAGCAGACGGAAAAATGCAGTTAGAAAAGAGCCTATTTGTGACTTAAAAAGCTACACTAGGCACGCCACAAGCAGGAGAGCTTGTAAACAGAGAGCTCTCAGCAATGAGGAGGGGAAGGGGGGCATCAATGGACCTGCCCAAAACTCAGAGGCAAATTTCTGACAAAACAACATAGATTTCAAAACGTTTTTTGGCTTTAAGCGCATAATCCTAATTAAAAGACCCCCGGGAACGCTGGATTTTTAATTTCCAGATTTCAGATTTCCAAAGAAAAAAAAAATTCATGATATAAAATATCAATTTCTCCTTGAGTTAGATGCAACATTACATAACAGCAAAAATGTACATCTATTTTTAAATATCATTCTCTTTTTTTTATATTAGGACAAGTTTAAAGATAATGCAATACAGATCTAACTTTTACATCAACAGGGTTTCATTGGAAGAAAGAAGTATGTGTTATATATACATATTCTTTTACAGTGTGTCTGGAGATGAACTCTAATTTCCTCAAAGAGGTTGGGGAAACCGGGCTGACGTAAATCATATAACGTTCACATTGAGTCTGTAGGAGGATGCTTTCATCTGAAATGTCTAACAAATGTAAAGTAGCATGGCAAGAAAATCTGGCTCACAAAAAGAAAAAAATGAGAGTACAGGCAGAGCAGGTACATAAGTTCAAGGTAAAACCCATTTAGTGTGATGAAGTGTGGGAAAAATGCTTTTTTTGTAAATGGAGGGTTTTGAAAGATGTATGAAGGTATAAGGCTACCTGGAAACCACATGAAAATGCATTGAATGAACCTGCTTGTTGTGCAAGAAGGAAAACTTCATGGAAAGTTGTTAAATAAACACATCAGTCGAAGGGAAGAGTGAGCCCGTACTTGGATAAATTTGGAGAAAACTGCTCCTCTTCCTGCTGGTTGTGTCAAATTGGATTCTGGCGGCCATAAGTGGAGGTCAAAGTGCAGTGGATGGATGACATGTGTCTTTTTGGCTGTTCAAACAGACATGGCACTATGCCTCTGCCATCTGTGGGGGTTTTACTGTGCGTGCTGCGAGACCTTTAGGAAAGGCTTTATAGTAGATGAGGTGAAAGATCATCACGGTCTGCGTTAACTGATGGGTGGCCCAGTGATCCACAGCTTTTATTGACCTGTAAAGAGCAAGTCTACAAGACTAAAGCTCCATGGTCATTAATCTATAACCCAATTTAGGTACTTTATTATCATTTTGACAAATCTGAGATGTGGAGTGTTTGTTGGCGAGGATTTATTGACAAGGAGTCGTTATGGACAGACATTTTAATCATTTTCCCAAGAAAAATGAGACCTGATCAATGCTTTAGGAAACGAGAGCTGATTTGAATGACAAACTGAGACACAAATGCTAAAATAAAACATAGAAAACCACAGCCATCAGTGAATACTGCATGACATCAAGGTTAATGAAATGACTGACACCAGTGTACAGCAGAAGCTATCGTCCCCCCCACCCCAAAACCATTCATCCAAGAATGATGCTGGTTCATCTCTCCTCCATAATCCCCGATCCGTCCATGAATCAAAAGAAAGTGAATAATCAGAATTACGCCGGTATTACCTGGATTTTATGTTTCCATTCTCTGTAAAAGACTGGAACTTTCCACACAAATGACTGTGAGTACCAACCCTTTATAAATAAAGCTTTAAAAGCTAATTGCTTTTTGATGGAGCCTCTAAAATCATAAAAGGAAATACCAACATCAGCATGTTTTTGGCAGGAGGTCTCCATGTTCTTTCGTTGCTGCAGTTTAAAATCTTTACTTTATGTCACTTTATTGGGTTCCTTTTCATTTAATAAAACTTCTCCTAAAATCATGAAACAGTGGCTCCAGGAGGTTTATTGCGGAGCGCTTAATTAACTATAAAAAAGGAAAAATAGGACTTCTATCATGGATTTGATCAACAAATTAAGAGCATTTAAACTTTTTTCTTAATGTGTTTCCTCTTCAATTGTGAGAAAGACCAAACATTTACCAGATAAATGTACTTCTCTCTGAGTTACAGTGTAAAAACACTGTTAAAGATGACCGTATCTCTGTTATTTTTACTTTCTAAAGGTTCTACGCCCTCTCACTTTTCATATAATTTGAATGTATATAAGTTCTAAGATGCATTTTATTTCTCGGAGCCTTCTGTACAGCATCAGTCCCTGCAAAATACTGACTTATAAATCATCTTTTTTATTATTCTGATCCACTCACTTTTACTATGAAAGCAGTGTCTTCAAATGAGTTCACGTTTTGACTTTCTTTAAAAAAGATTATCTTGATTTTGTTTATTTATTACACCTTTTGGAAGTTCTGGAATAAAATTATGATGATAGGAAAACTCTTCCTTTTAATATAGTTTCCTCCTGAATTCAGTAATTACTTTAATGATGTTCTAAGTTTATTATTTAGACTTTTATTGCTTGTTGGGTCTTTTTAGATGTAAATTTGATGTAGGATAGCAGGAGTAGCTCTTGTTTTCTGTCCATTAGAAGTGATTTCTGCATTGGCACCATTCATCCGTTAACCTTGGTGTTTGTCCGTTAGAGCCGATGTGACTCCAGGCAGAAAAGCAAGAACTACTTAAGTCTGGACTAATTATGATCTCTGAAACTGATGAAAATACCTGCAGCCTTGAAGTACAAATGTGTTTCTAAGTGCAATAAAGGAACTAAAACTTGTCTGTCCTCTTCGGAGTCTGAAGGAAAGTGTGTTTGTTACCTACCTACCTACAAATGTGTTTCAACAGTGATATGATGATGCACGTGGTTGAATATTGAAAACAGAAGTATATTTTTAATTACACCATCTGTTAGTTGTATAAATAAACCACATATATTGTATTTCTTTGGGGGGTTACACTTAATAGAGTATATCTTTTGTTCCAGCTTAAGAAACACATTGATCTGAATCACAGCTTCCAGCAAATTGATTAAAAGCCAATACTGTCTGCTAATCACAAACTGTTCAGTCACTCTGAAACACAGTCAGCCAAAGATAAGGATTAATGATCTTTAATTGGTTCAGTAACAGTCTAAAAACAGAAAAGAGAGTGAGGCTTAATAACTAACGAGATGATCCAAACGACTATAATTAGTCTGCAGCCTGCAGTGACATGTGGACAGCTTGTTATCGATGAAGCTCAGCTGTGATCACAAGAGTAAACAATTATTCAATTTCTTAAATACTTAAATACTTACAGAGTTTATGTTTTTCTGAGGACAACTTTGATGGGTATTTTTTCCTAAAAAGCAAAGGAAATGTTGATTGTATGTGGTGGTTTTAAACTGATAAAACTGATATTAGGTCTGAGAGGGTTTTGCAATGAGAGCTTTCCTTTATTTTGCAAAAACACTAAATGTCTCTAAACTTTTCTGTTTAGTTTTGAAGCAGATCACTTTGCAAATGTCAGCAGGTACTTTTTAAAATAAAAGAACTAAATAATTAAGCTAAAAACTTTAATGGCGACAAAAGTTTAAACAAGAATGAACCTTGCAAAAAGGTCTCACAGCAATTACACTGCAAACGGTTTGATACAAAGATTTAAAACCTTGTTTCAAAACTTTTCTCAAAAATCAGCAAGTCGAGAATTTTTGTCTCAAGAGCTAGGATATAGAAATAAGGAAATTGTTATTAAAATGAGTCAAAATCCTTTTCGCTCCATACGACTGACAAAAGAAAACTTGATTTAAAACTCAAAAACCCTCAAATTGATTGGTTCATCAAGAAAACATTCACTCACAGCAAAAGTTTTGATTAGTGTTCTGCTGTTTAGGTTTCAGCATGGCCACAAAAAAAAGAAGATATTACATTTTTAAGTGCTAACATATTATTTATTTTCTGAAGGTTATAAAATCCATTATAATTGTTTGGTTTAGTTTTAAGGATGGTATTGTAAAGTTCAATAAACGTTGAAGTTAAACTGCATTCTCATTCATTCATTCATTTTCCAATCCGCTTTATCCCTTTCGGGGTCACGGGGTTGCCGGAGCCTAACCCGGCTACTCATGGGCGAAGGCAGGGGACACCCCTGGACTGGTCGCCAGTCTGTCGCAGGGGCCACCTGCATTCTCATGTTGTTCACATTTTGTCCTAAAATGAGTCATTTCCACTTTTTACAGTAGTTTTTTTGTCCCTATGATCAAAATGAACTACAATTATGTCAATAAAAACTAGTGCTGTCAATCGATTAAAAAAATTAATCCGATTAATCTCACTTTTGGATTGTGATTAACCACGATAAATCACAATGTTTTACTAGGTAAATTTTATGATAATATGTGGCTTTTGAACAAAAAAGGCCAGAGAACATTTTTCCTTCATTTTTATTGTCTGAAATGTTTTAATTTGATAAAAGTGTTAACTCATATATCCCAGAAAAAATGTAATTTGTGTGCACAAAACACATCAACAGTAAAATAAGCAGAACTCTAAAGACTTTAATGTCTGCAGTATTACTCCAACAAAACAAAGATGCTGATTTACAGCCATAAGAAACTAACATTGTGTTTCTGCACTTTAAATGGTACGGGTGAATAATCTGATTGGCTGCAGCAACGTTTTGTAGTGTTACTGTGACAACGGGCCGCAGCACTAATCAAATAGTCAGCTTTTTGTAAGAAAGTGCTTTAAACCGAAAAAACTAGCAAGAAGTATGTACTAAAAATCCATTGAATATTTATTTCTTTTTATACCATGGTATAAGTGGGATAGTGCCTGACAAAGTGTGAATGATCAGAAATTAATGCACGCCGTGGAAGCCTGAAGTGTTTGATGCAAAGCGGAAGACGGTCGCTTCTAACGTGTAATTACTTTGCGTTAATAAATATTAATGCATTATTTTTTTTTTATTAATTGCTTGCCTTAACGCGTTAACATTGACAGCCCTAATAAAAACTCAAACAATACAAACCATTTGCGTAGAACTAGCAAAAAATAAATGATTGGGCTGCATAACATTCCATTTGAAGTAATCTAACAGTTTTTTTTGTTTATTTTTCCCTTTTTAATGCTTGTGTGAAAGACTTTTTTAGATTTTTACATCTTGATATCAGATATTTAGCTAAAAATGACTTGCTGCATTGACAATATTTCATTACTGGTACTTTAATTTTCTTCCTAAAATTGGTGCTCTTTTCCAATGTTTTTGCAGTGTACTGAGCTAAGAGTGGCACAAAATGGCAGTTTTGTGCTGAATTGTCCAAAATTATAAAATTAAAAATGAGATTTTATCATAAAAGATTGCATTTCCGTGTTAGCATGCACCTAAACTGTGAAGAAACAAGTAACTGAAGATCAATTTTTACCAATGTTTTTACCAAAACCTAGATGAGTCTTCGGGATTAAACATCTTCAATTACTGGTAGTTGATTTTAAAATACCATTACTTCTTTATGGTTTTACGGGTTAATGTGTCCCCCCTCTTTGTCTGTTACAAGTCCTCCAGATGTCAGGGTTTATTACTGCTTTAAAGCTTACAATGTACTGCGGTGGAGCCGATTTAACACATCAAACCAGAGTGAGGTCTTCTTTTACTTTAAACTCTTCAATCAAAGATAATCACAGTGCTGTCAGGCACAGCTTCATTACAAAGTTAAGGCATGGATCAGTGCAGTGGCTGCTTCTCGTTTGCAGCGTCTTTTGCTCTGAGATGTTTTCCACTGATAAATAATAGCTCCTGTAAAAGCAGATCCTGGCAGCAGGAACACAAATGCCTGTGTTATGAATCATAAAAGACCCTCAGATAATAACTGTTCTGAAGATACAGAAGCATAACGAGTCCTCACCAAAGCCCTTTGGAGGATATTAAAACGTTTTGTGGCTAAAACTGTCAGAGCACGGAGCAGTTGTAGTTTTCTCATTTGGAGACAGCGTGTCAGGAGCGTTTGTTTCACAAAGTGACCATTAGAAAGGGGTCGTTCACCGGGACAGATACCACCGTCCAGACTTTTGTGACTTCCCCAGGTCTCATAACAACAGAGTACTTCAGGAGATTTATGAGATCCTCTGAGGTTCTAACCTTTATGTCCTTAGGTGCATTGTTTTTAAGTGTACACAGAAATACGATCCAACAGAGAAAAAATAATTCAGTTTTTTTCTCAATTAATACTTCCTTACTTATCTTATAGACCCATGTCAATAAAAATCATGTTTTGGGTGTTCTAACATGTTTTTGTAGCACTTTTTACTTGATGTAGGACATATATAAAATGTAAGTATTTTTTCAAATCTTTGCAGGAGCAGACAAAAAATGCTTTTTGAAAAAGCTTGTAGCTACAGTTGGCAAGTCACAAACTCCCTGCTCAGCTCTATTCTTATGCATCCACTTGCAGATGACTAGATCCATATTTGTCTTCGTCTTCCACATTTGAGCTGGCATCTGGATCAGGAAAGGTTGAGGAAAGGTTAACTCAGCGCCAACAGTCCCGGCAACAACTCAGAAATTATTTCTTTCATTTGCAGAAACGGGCTGCACGGTGGCGCAGTGGTTAGCGCTCCTGCCTCACAGCAAGAAGGTTCCCGGTTCAAGTCCCGGCTGGGGGACCTTTCTGTGTGGAGTTTGCATGTTCTCCCCTTGCATGCGTGGGTTTTCTGCGGGTACTCCGGCTTCCTCCCACCATCCAAAAACATGCTTCATAGGTTAATTGGTTACTCTAAATTGTCCCTAGGTGTGAATGTGAGTGTGCATGGGTGTGTGATTGTGGCCCCTGCGACAGACTGGCGACCAGTCCAGGGGTGTACCCTGCCTTCGCCCATGAGTAGCCGGGTTAGGCTCCGGCAACCCCGTGACCCCGAAAGGGATGAAGCGGATTGGAAAATGAATGAATGAATTTGCAGAAACACAGGTCTTTTGATTTTGGCTAAGAATGACAAACTCATGACTGAACACTGGAAACACTTTTGAAATAGATCAAAACATGATTGAAGTGGGACTTTAAAGTTTTACAAAAAGACTGTTTTTAAAATGAAACAAAAAATTTACAGTTTAAAAGTGCTCTAAAAATCTACCACTTTACGTTAATTTATTTCTATTTTGTTTTCCAAAATCAGCATAATTTGCTGATTTGGATTTACGTATAAGGCTAATTTTAAATAAAACATGTTACAGCTATTTCTATTTACAAAAAAAAGATTAATTTTGAAATTCTAAACAATAGAGCAACTTTTCAGTCTTATAGAGTTCAGGTAAATGCAGTAAACAACCGAAACTGAGTCTCATGTTTATGATTTTTAAAAAATATATTTTAGTGAGCAGTTAAGAACAACCATCAACCAAAAAAGAAAAAGTAAATGTTGTTTAAAAAAAGCATGAGTAGGAAAAATGTGATGAAAGGTTTGCAGCTTTCTGCCGTTATAAAAACCAATTATAACAGAGACACCATTATCACTGTAAGAAGACACAGAAGCA
This sequence comes from Adrianichthys oophorus, assembly GCA_036245035.1. Classification (NCBI taxonomy): domain Eukaryota; kingdom Metazoa; phylum Chordata; class Actinopteri; order Beloniformes; family Adrianichthyidae; genus Adrianichthys; species Adrianichthys oophorus. The sequence goes on along the minus strand of BSAI01000201.1, from coordinate 21,272,861 downwards.
GGAGGAAAGAAAAAGGATTAAAAAATGCAGGCGAAACTGCAGGGGCTGAAAGAAGACCTGAAGGGTGGAGGAGGGATGGAAGAAGGAGTAGACTCCCAAATGCAAGAAAGAATAGAGAGCAGCAACAAAGGATGAAGAGAAGGAAGGAGAGTGAAGAAAGTGGGTCAGATGAGAAGACAGACAGTGGCTTTGTGAAATCCTCCCCGACATGCAACACACGCAGAAACAGTAATCAAGCACACACTCCAGAAGTCTATCACACACAAACTATATGATTTATTAGGTCCTGCTCGTCTGGTGCTGAGGCCACGCCCACCTGAGGATCCATGGCAACATCCCTCACCAATCAGAATGCAGATGTTAGGTTTTTGCCTGTGTTTCTGTGTGTATCAACACTCCTTTCTGTCAAAATTGATTTTTTTTTTTCTGAGACTGAAAAAAAAACGTTGACTTGGCTCATTTTTGAACCCTTTTCTGTATTCATGTGTCATCCACTCACAGGTTTCATGCAATCTTCTATTTTGTTTCCCACATATACTAATTCTTGCATCTTTTCAGATATATACCTAGTCCCTACTCCTTGCTAACAGTTTTTCCTACAGCTTCCTCTTTTTCATCCCCTCCAAAACCTTTCCGATTTCTTTTTCTTACTCCTCCTCCACTCGCAGTCTCCATGCACTGTTTCTGAGCAGATAAAGAGAAATCGAGGGAAGAAAAGACGGCAACAAGCAAACGAGCATCCACACACATGCACGGTTTAGTGAAAATGAGTGTGTACACACCACACCATGTCTAATGGCAAATATTTAAAGATCAAATAAAAACCTTATTATTCTAAAGCCCTCCTTCTCTATTGGATTTAAAGTTTTATTTGACAAACTGTTTCATGCCAGCCAACAAAACATGATGTGAGGAAGGATTAAATTGTCTCAGAAATCTCCCCTGACAATGCATCTAGTTACGGCGGGTTGGCTGTCTTCCATGAGAGGATTAAAGAAGACACTGGTGGGAGCTTTGGGAAATTTCTAGACACAGTTCCTTAAACAATCCTTTTTTTGTGCTTAATACAAATGTCGTTTTTCTTCTTGTCCACAGCAGTAAAGTGATCACAGTTAACGTGTATCACAGAGCTTAACATTGAGCTTTTTTTCTTTTTAACCTTGTCTTCTGAGAAGTTTACTCACCCAAACAGTCTATGATATTTTTTTCTGTATTTTTTTTTCTAAATTGAATGTAAATATTCAGCATAAAGTTAGTAGTAAATACTCATTCTGTTAGTCCTGTTTGAATGAATCTTCCAGAAAGAAGAGAAATAATAATGAGAAGCAGCTTCCTCTTAATCAATCAGCTGATTGATTAAACACTTAACTACTGTAAAGTTTTTCATATCAGCACAAAGTGGCTTTTTTCTGCTTGAGAATCCGCTGGAGTTGATTCCATAAACGGTTGAAGAGTTACGACAGTCAAAAGAATGAGTTAAAGCTCCAGTGTACAAGGGTTAAACAAGGTGGAGGAATTATGATGAATTGGGACATTCTAGTCACCATATAGTTCAAACTCACCTCCCAAAAAATCCCTATAAATTAGGACACACACAGACATGCACAACAACTGACTTTTTAATCAATAGACAAATATCTAAAACGTGTTTTTTGTAATACATGCTACTTTGCAAAAAAGTGAAAGTTTAACCCTATTTTTCAGGTGAGATTCCTTTATCTCCACCTTGTAGCAGAAGAACTTATTCAGACTCAAATCACATTCAGGTCAGCAAGTTGTAAAGCCTAATAAGTTGTCTATTATCACCTGACCAGTCAGGGATAAGCTAAGGTCTGAGAAATGTGTTTGCAGATGCTACAGTCGGCTCAGCAGGTAATCACTGTTCTATGATGGCACAAAGAAACGCCGTCAAAAACCTGTTCAGAGCTCAGAGGGAAACTCTATTTGGGAAATGATGGATTTTTGGCACCAGCAATGCAGGCTCAGCAGAGTATAATCTTTATAACCTTCCAATTAGCTCCAATTTATTGTACAGAGACTCAGGATGAGCTTCCCTGCAGGAAAAACAGAAGTCCGCTAGTTTGGGACGTTCTCGACACAAAACCGAGCCAGGCAGGGGATCCCAGCGAAGACCGCTCTGAAATAGTTGTGTGACTTCAATTCTAAGAAAAGCGTCAATACTTTAAATGTAGCAGCTATCACCAAAAATACACATTTAAATAGAAAAGTTATAGAAATATGTATAGAGTTTCAAGAAATACAAATATTTTCAAGTCTTAATAAATGCCGCATGAATGCTTATTGATAAATAGTTGAGGGTGGGGCAGGATGAGTACACAGATGAATTCACAGAAGGTGCTGCCTGTTCTTTCAATTTCACATCTGCTGATGAAAGGGAAATAAAAAGTTCAGTGAAAGCTCCTTCAAGAAAAAAAACCCGAAATTGATCATTCCCCTGAGGGTTTTTACACAGAAACATCCCTTTATCAAATTACTGACAAATGTTTCTGCTGCGACATACGGAAAAGCATCTCCAGCTGCTCACAACACACCATACTCCAATTCATTAAAAATGCTCAGCCCATCAATAATCTCAATTTTCCCAGAAGTCTTCATGACAGGAAAACTAAACATAATTTTACAGATAGTTGGTTTGCTGCAACTTATAACCGATAAATGTGTGATTCTTAAAGACAAAGCATCAACTTCAGGGTTAGGTTAACATGGTTTATTCCCAGTTCCCTCAAGGCCTCAGTAAATCTGTTAGGAATTGTCAAATTGATGTTCATCTTTATGTATAGTACAGCAAACCCAAATGAGGACACAAAAGGGTGAAAAATATGCAAATATAAAGGAAAAAAACAGGCCAAAAGGACGACATGTCCTACTTGACTCAAGGATTAGTGAAACTAAAAACCTGGTCTGCTCTACAAAAACATAATCTGTTGTTTTTGGCAGACACAATCAGGGAAAATGTTATAATATTTACCAATAATGCTTTCTTCAGTAAGAGTTTACTCATATTCCAGTAAATAAACAAAAGTGTTCAAGAAATGTTGTATATTGGTCGTATTTATTGACTCTTTAAATGGCTGTAAAACAGCAACAATATGAGATGGGGATCTCAGTGCAAGGAAAATGGTATTTTAACATCCTATGGCAATTTTCCTGAAGATTGAGGACCTAAAAATATTTAAAAAATAAAAATAAAAAAACGTAAAATAGCATTTCTGAGTCTTTCTCTATTTAAATGGTTGGGAATCAGGAGCAGCAAAAAATTTGCCATTTTTAAAAGAGCTTAAAAAGATGTAGAAAATATGCCAGACGAGTCTAAAGATCCCTGCTTCACTCTATTCTGATGCATCCACTTGCAGACAAATAATTCCATGTAAGTATTTGTTTCTCTCTTCGAGCTGGCATCTGGCAAAATCATAATTAAAAGACCACTGGGAACGCCTTTACAAAAGATCAAAAGAGAATCAGGGTGGGTCTTTAATATTTCAGCAGAGAAAGCAAGTAAAGATTTGATTCTGTTGCCTAAACAAAATGCTTTTGCATCTTTTATCTGTTGATGTGCAGAAAGATAGTGTTTTTGTATTGTAAGGTCACCAGTTCAGATGTCAGAAATGTTGGATCAAAGTGTTTTGAAAACCTTTTTCCTGAAAATATAACATGAGGTGTGAAATACTAAATGTCACACTTCTTAGGATTTATATTCCCATTGGGTAACATTTCTGACAGCTGTTTGCATTTTGGGGAGATTTTATCTACTGACGATAGCTCTTATTCCTAAAGCTATATTTGCAGATTCAAGCATGTTATTTTATTTTTTTTCAAATGTCTGAAAATGTTTTTTTATGCAAGGAAAGATTTGGAATTGGAAACCACTGCAACTGACAGTGTTGCATACACAGCACATGCTCACTTCCTGCAGGTTTAATCAACACGCTCTGAGGTTTGCAACAGGCACCAGTCATCTTACGGATCATTGTGAGCATGCTCCACATATGATTTTAAACTTTATGTTTTGTATTTAGTCACATTTATTTTTGGACTCAAGGGAAGACCTGTTTGATTTAATACAGGCTCCTTTCTGGCAAACAGACATCACAATTTGGGTCACTTCCTGAATTTTAATTTTACTGAGAATTCATCAGATGTTTGTTCAGCTTAGTCTGTCTTACATCCAGCTATTGTTTACTTTTACGTGTTTGATTTTTCTTTTTTGCTTCTTGCAATATACTGATAATCAGTCCAATGAGACGGCTATGGCTGTGATATTGGGCTATTTAAATAAATTGAAGCCAAACCCTTCCTATTTGATTTCTAAACAGGAAATAGATTTGTAACTTAACGCTTTATAGCATCCCTTTGGATTTGGTGAAATGAGGTTTTCTATATAGATCCTAAAGTCATTCTTAGCTATTTTAAACCCCTTGAAGCCTGAGATTATTTACAGATATTAAAAAAAATCACTTCTGTTTTTGCTTTCATATAGATGCTAAATAGAGGTAACTTTGGAGCCAAAGTGGTTTGATGCATATTTGCATCAATAGGGATACCAATTACATGTAATAAAATAGAGACACCCATCGTTTATCGCAAGACATTACATTTTAAAAACAACCTTCTATAGGTGAAATGCACAAAGTATTTGTTTTTACAATAATTAAAGATGTTTTAATGCTGTAAAACCCCACACTCCACACTTGATACACTTTACCCAGGCAGACATTTTCACACTTTTCTCTTTTGTTTAAACTCTCAAAGTTCAAACCTTCCTTACAAAAGGCCATTATTATAGACTGAAAAAAAGATCTGCTTGCGATCAAAGATTTATGCAAACTTGTGCAAAATTATCTTCATCCAATCAAGATGCAAAACGTTTAAAAAAAAAAGCATGCAAAGTTGCACTTTGTAAAACAGTGAGATCACAAAAGGTGAACTGTGTTATAGTGAGGGACCACTTCTGATGGAGTTTCTTCAGTGAAAATGATAGATAAGAAAATTACCAACAAATACAAATGAGAAAAATTTCTCCATACAGTAAAAAAAATGTTAGTTTGGCTAAATCATCTTAATTTGACACCTTACAGGAGTTAGAATAGATGCGGTTGCTGCATATAGTAAAAAGTTCTTTTTCAAAGACTTAAAAGCACTGTTTGAGCTGACTGTATTGACAGGCTTTTGGAGGATGTTTTTAAATTGGCCTTTTGGGAGGGGCACTCGCCGTCAAATGCAGTTAAGAGAGCTTTTATGGCTGAGCTTTGGCTATGTGTTGGGTGATTCTGTTTCACAGGCCCTATAGTAAAATATTAAAGGCCTGGGTCAACCACGGAGCCCTCATATCTCCTCCATTACTTATTGATGGACCCCTGTCTGTGTGTAAGTTGGCTAGTGAGCCTGAACAAGTGCGTGATGTGGGTGACTCAATGAAGACGGAAAACATCAGTAAATTCAAGCAAATGGAACCCAAACACATTCTCGCATGCACACAACCACAGAGAATGCAGCTGTCACATTGGAAATACACAACAAAATGAAGCTTATTGCAACTTCAGGGCGTATTTACGGGTTTGCATACATGTTATAGTTCATCACTAGGAAGCGCCATGCCTATTCACGTGTGCTTTTTCGTGCATGATTACTGCGCGACAATAAATCTCTGTCAAACAAGTGTAGGTGCAAGTGTACACTTAATCTTGCATGTATGAGGGCACATATGTTGTGTGTCTCTGCGCTCCTTTAGTCTTTTCAAAGTGATGTGAATTCAGGGTTTAACTTCCAGTGAATTATTTATCTCTGCAGCAGCCTTGGCACCTGCACCGGCCAAGGGTCTGAAAGTATGTGCCACACACACCTAACATGTACTTATGCACACGCATAAACACACACAGTGCAACAACACACTGCTGTGCAGAATTATACAGCAGAGGCAGCTATAAATATTTATACTTCTCCTGCCTCATATTTATTTCATCCAGCAGAGCTCATATCAGAGGGGCAGCGGGATGGTGAGGATATCCAGAGAGGGAAGGAAGTGACAGAGGGGAAATAAAGTGATGAAGAAGAAAGAAGTGGAAAGAGGAGGAAAAAGCAGGAGTTACTTTAAAATAAAGATGAAAAGACAAGGCAAGAAGTTGGTAAAACAAAGTAAAATGCAAGAAAAGGAAGTAGTGGTGACGATGGAAAGAGATAAAGGGGGATTAAGACACAAGTGTCGGAGGAAGAGCGACAAATTGAGATAGTGGGGGTCAGTGAAGCGTGTCGTCGTTGCTGCAGCTGAACAGCCTATGACTGCAGTCAGTGGCAACGACAGCACTTAGCAGGGACAAAAAGATTCTGCAGTCCCATGCAGGAAACGTCAGGGAAAATATCGGTGTGACTTTTGCAGAAAAGAAGGAAGAGAAGTGAATTTGTTTAGCAGATGTTTAATTTCTAGAAAAAAATAACTGAAGGTTCATGTTGCTTCCTAAGAGTCCTGGACTGTTACATAATGCATATTCCAGAAGTACACAGAGCACCCAGAAAGGGAGGGGAGCAGAAACAGTATTTCTGAGATGATGCAATAGCTCAACCTTGGAGTCAAACTGTGTTGTTCAGCTGCAGGACAAACTCAAGTTGGATTATTTGCAGATTTTTAAATTTAACGCTGCTTGACTGCAGGCACTTCAGTGAGATGTTTAGAGAAGCTTGCAGCAACTAATGTTGCCTCATGCTGCTTGCCTGCAGACAGGATGAGAGGAGGTTTTTAGGCTGAATATAAAAGATTGATTTGGCCATTTGACGTAATCCATTGATATGTGAATGGCCCTTTTAAACTCACAAGTACTCGTCCCTTGGAGGAAGTTGCTCCCATAAGAACTGGAGAGAGCCTGTCCTAAAAAATAATGCATCTTTCTGATGTTTTCATAAATAAAATATGAGATTCAAATAAAACATGCAGCTGTCATGTGAAGACAAATTAAAAAACAAAACCCAAAACCATCTTTTGTTCTGAGACAATGGACTCAGTCATGGACTGTCACATGCAGAGCTAATGTGGAAATACCCTAACAGCATCTTTAGCTACAAGAAACTCCCTTTTACAGAAGAGAGTCAAGATTTCTTACATTAAAAGTCACAAGACAAAGTCCCTCCTGACTGATGTAATGAGGGTTTTACTGTAAATAAAAGTTATTTAACTGGTTATTGTCTTTTTTTTCCAACAGCCAGTTTTTTGAGCCAACTAAGTTAAGCCAAACCTAAGTTGGAGCTGGAGTGGATAACGGAGACTTTGGCCTGCCGCAGTAGTTGCTGTGTGAGCTTTTTCAAACCATAGTTCTTCATTTGGTCCTGATCCATCACTATTTTAATAAAGAATATATTCAGAAATGTTCTGAAATGTACTTTAAATCTTGAATTCTTTAACATATCATCATGATAAAAATGCTACAAGAACATGTTAAAAACACAATTTTCATTGAAGTGGGTCTCACCTTCTTCGACCTTACATACCCCTACAACATGTTGCCTGCACCATGCCCGTAGAAAAATGTACACGGACATATTCACTCTACAGGCTCACTGAGCCCGACTGCGTGCCCCATATGTTTGACAACATTTTCCCTGCAGACAGCCCATATTCACCCATAACAACAGTTGAGACTAAGGTTTTAGTGCTTAGAGGATCCGAAAACATCAAGATGAAGGCTTTTACGTGAAGAAGACTCCATAAAGATAGTTTTACATGGAGCCACAATTTTCATTCTTCTCATAAAGATGGAAACATAAGGTTGCTTTAAATCTGTAGTCCCAAATATGTAAAAAGGTTGTGAGATGCCCTTTACAGATGCAGCGGCTGGATATGACTTTAAAAGCTGTGATGGTGCTAAAACCTCGGTTAAAGAATATACAGTATGTGCCCAATTAGGTACACAGGATTAGTTTGTAGCAAAAAAAGAAACGTAACCTATAGGTGTAGTTCTGTACCTGTGTTCCCAAAGTACATGTACTCGGCATAATGAAGTGCTTCTGATCTCTCTTTGTGCCCTGAAAGGCAGCTCTGTGACCTTTCTGCATGGGATTATCAAAGACTAGAGCCAAAGGAGCAGCTCTCCGCGCACTTTGACGCTTCACGGCTTAGTTACACAGTCAAGCTTAGCATGCAGCATTTTAAACAGCAGTAGATCTTGACAGGCAGTTTCTGGTGGAGCGAATGAAGCTTGAGGCTACGTGAAGGTGTACAGCCTGCTCTCGCCTTCAGCTCCCACAGAAGGATGCAGTAGGCCTTGTAAGCAGATCAAAAAAGAAGGGGGGCAAAATAATAATATTTTTTACGCTTATTAAGAAGTTTAAAAATGATTTAAGTCTAGGTTGAATCTAGCTACAGCTGTAGGTTTCTGTCTTTTTGCAGAAAGGGTTTGGTTAAAAGAATCAGACTTATACCTAAATAAGAGTAAAGGTGTGATCATACCAAATGCGATTTGCAAATCAATTACAATGTAAAATCAATGTAAAGGCGCAATCAGAGGTTCTGCACCATTTTTTTTTTCTCTTGGGTGCGGCATGGCGGTCTGGCAGCATTGTGATTTTGGCGTCACGTCGCGTCTAAAGATCAAATATTTGAACTCTGGCAAAGAAAACACGTCGTGTCAACCAATCAGTGACTCAACTCAACTAAACTCCACCCACTGATTGCATCATTGATGGTTTGATCAGTGGTTGGAGTCCACAACCAAACATGGAGGAGAATCTGATGGTTCTCCTTGTGAATTTGATATTTTTCTCATTTGCATTGAGACAATAATAAAAAGATCTTCTAATTTTATTCTTATTTTTTTCCCTCTTCAGCAAGCCATCAAACTGGGTCACAAAGAGACAGAAGTACTGCTAAAAGCGGCCGTCATTCAGCCGCAGGGGCTGCAGTGGATGGTGAACCTCATCGTACTGGGAAAGCCTCTGAATAAGATTTCATGAACCAAGACATGAAGACGTGTTTGCCTAAGCTTTTGTAGAGCTCTTTAAAATAAATAAAATCTATCATCTTTGTCTTCCATTCATTGTAAATGGGATATACAAATGTATTGTCAGTGCTTCCAAGTAGCGATGAGGCTAAAAACTTTTGATGGTAGCTCCCTCCACACGTCTTTATGTGTCAAGCAGTAAATTTGATGCACGTCGAAAGAGAGTGTCCAATGCGAATTTAACACTTGAATCGCATTTGGTGTGAACTCGCTTGACGTCTTGCAACAAGTGATAATGTGAAACTTATGTGGGAAATTTATAGAAATATTTTATCTTCAAATCAGCTATATATACAGATAGATTCCTGCACACCTCAATGGATTTAAAGGAGCGCAGAAGGCCAGTTTCTCATCCGCTTCTTTGCAAAAACTTTGGATATTTGAATTCCATCTGTCCAGTTTAGGTGGATGAGAAGTTTCTGAAGAGTTGATTGACGAGCATGATCATTGCCCAAAATCTTAATGCAGAAAGGCTGTAAACGTACGCACAGTAGAAAAGTGAATTTTATTATAGAATAAGTGAATATAAACGCTACAGTGGTTACTGCAAATACCCCACGGGCTAAGAGGGATTAACCTGTTTACTTCAGAAGTCAAAATCACCCTGTACCTCTGGAAATTGAAGACATTTTTCAGGTCCAACAGAGGCCTGGAGGTCTGTTGAAACACCTAAAAATGTTTGTTAAATGTTGTGATATAACAGGAGTGTTTGATGCCAAACAAAAAAAAAAAAAAAAAAAAAAAGAAAAGAAAAAAGCTCTTGTTCCAGAGTGTTCCCGGTAACGCTAGGAAATTTGGAAAGAGCCAGCCTGAGAAGAAGGGATTGTTTGAAGTGAGCTAGTATTGGGCTTGGAGCAGAGCTGTGTGTGGGGAGCCAGGTTGATGCCGATCCCACAGGGTGCGTCTGTCTGCAGCATGACTCAGTCCGTCTGGCCCGCAGTAAGACGCGTCCCCACTTTCAACTGTGTGGATAAAAGTGTGTGGAAATGGCGCACTTCCTTTTTGCTGGCTGGTATGCGTGTCAACAATTAGCTTGGGTTTGTGGTCCATGAGTGCATCTGGGAAGGGGGTTGAAAAGACAAGGGGACATCCCATAATACAAGAGAAAGATGTTGCTCTTTTGATGCCCCTGTCCTCTTGGTGAACCTACTTTACATTGTTCTGCTCTACAGGTGGTTTCATACCAGATGAGGAACTGAGGGCTGTTACTGTAACTGAGTCGCTGCTGCTTCAGTCCAATAAAGTCTGATTATTTGTGCTGACAGACCACAACAAAACTCACTTTGCCTCAATTCTCAAAGCAAAAAAACAAAAATCTCAATTGTAGTTTAAAAAACTTTCCAATATTTTTTCAGTAAAATGCTAAGAAGTCTTTTAACTTTTAGTAATAGACCTTTCTGAGCATTTTTACTGCTGCACTTTAAAGTTTGCTCTAATAATTTACCTTTAAAACACTTTTTTGAGGGAGTGCTTAATGTCCATCTTGTTAGTACAGCCCCAGCTTCTTTTTAACTGGTATTTTTTCATTATATTATACAATAACTATATAAAAAAAAACTAATTCTGAGTAGTAGATTAACTAATTTTTGTACTGGAACTTTTTTATTTTTTTACAAAAATCAACATCAAACTTTTTTTTATGCTGTAACGAAAATCAAAAGTGCACAGACAAAATTAAAATAGTTAAGTCCAAAAAATAAGCAAAGACAGAAACAAGAACAATGTAAAAAATGTGTACAAAAATAAAAACTAGGTTAACCTCCACTAAACTATAACGTTCCACAGATTTCTTCAAAGGTGTGTCACAATTAAGTGTCATAACTCCTAATTTTGTTTTAAACCAACATTTTCAAAGGCAATAACTTTGTGGACAAGTTTAGATTTAATTTTGTTTGACAATTATGCTAATGGTGAGTCAGCGTCATTCTGACATCTTTGTAAACAACTGTTGTGATTGGCAATTTCATTTTGACATCATAGATTACTAGGAGTTAAGACAATAAATCCTGAATTTTGAGTAATTTGATATTGACAATATCCTAATGTAAGCAATCTTTATTGAAACATTTTTTTTCCTACTTTTTTAATTTTAAGCCAAATTTAGGTGGTCTTGTTTTAAGAGACAAACTTGCTTCATTCTGGTTTATAATTCTGTACAAACCAGCAGCAAGACAGAAGCTTGACAGTGAACATTCATCTACATATATTTTCTAAGACAAATGTATCCTGAAGATTTACTGCAAGACGATTCTGAAGATAAAGATAGTTGGAATGTGTAGCTCCTAAAATAGAACATATACTGTATAAATATATTTATGTAAATATAGGTCAATTATTTAAGTAAATGTAATTATGTTTGAGCAATACATGCTTATTTTAAGGCATAATATTTCCAATTACTAAAATATGAGTGTTTAAAGTAAATTTCACAATTTAGTTTAGTCTTAAAAGAGCAGGACTCTCACGTTTGTTTAAGAATATTATCATTGGCAAATTTATTAGTTATATTTGCAGAATTTTTCACTTTTAACCAAGGAAAAACAATTAGGATTTTATTATTTTTACTTGGTTTGAGAAGGACATTTTTTAATCATTTCTTTGTGAAAGTTTCTAATTCAGCATTTGACAAACTGGCCTTGCTGTTTATCTTCTAGTAGCTTATTAGCTTCTCTCTTATATAACTGCATGAAAACCATATAGTAGTTTAGAAAAAGAATTGCAATGTGGTAAAATGTGGTCAAATCAAAGAAAGCCATTTTTCCTTCTCTTGATGTGAGATTTTTTCTGGAATTTTCCATGTTTAAACCTGCGGCTTAAAGCTTAAAGTTGTCCAGGTTGAAGGCAGGTTTGTCAAAAAAATTTTCCCTTAGCTCGCCGTATCTTGGGACTTTTTTTCTTTAAATACAGCTGCACTTAAGGCTAATTCCATTCTATTGAGAGTAATTAATAAAAAGTCCACAAAAGAAGAAGTTATATAAACATGTCAGCAGCTCATAATCAAAGCATTCCTCTGCTCCCTCCTTAAGAAAGGTTTCATAAGTGTACTTTCCTGTTCTGCTCAGAGGACCTCCTGGCTGTGGAATTACTGACCTGCTGGGCTGGATGTGCTGCCAAGTTACTGTAAGAGAGCGCAGGAGAGCAGAGGGCAGGACACAGAGCGACACTGTGCCACCAGACGCTTTGCCAGCTCTGGCTCTGCAGCCCATGTACCGACGGCTGAGAAAACACTGGCTGCAATTGTCTGGCTCAAGCAGAAATAAATATAAAAACATAACGGAGGAAATTAGAAATGAAAAGAAACTCTTTCACACCTGCTTCCCCTTACAGTCTGCCTCTTTAGCCAGAGAGGAGACCAAATCTCCTCCTCTGTGAACAGCACTCTCTTTTTTTTATTGCGGTCAAAATGAGACTCAAAATTGTTTTTTATTCAATTTTAAATTAACCATTTAACAATATGGACAAAACTACTAAATATTTTCTCAATTCCTGTAACATTTTAAGTAAGAGATATCTTTAGTAATAGATACATTTCATTTTTAAATTACAAAAGCAATGTATATAAAGCTGTACTACAAACATAGTAAAGAACATATAAACTATAACCTTTTGTCTCTCATGTAGGGGGGACATTTGACCAAAAGAATATTTCAAACTAATATTTTTTATAATGTGCCATGCCATATAAAGAAAAAAACTTAATTATTTTCTCCTTGTTTTAGGGATGCATGCTCTTTTGCTTACAGACCACCATATTTCTTCCTTCCATCTTATTTTCGTTTCCCCTAAGCAATAAAACACACTTTTACCCTGCATGTTTAAATATTATGGTATATACTTGACCCAATAAGCCAAACCTCTTTTGCATTCACGATGTTACTCCTATTGCTGAGATAATGCAAGTATCATGAAAAAATGTAAATCATAAGTCAGTATTTGGTGAAGAAAGTTGTTGATTTGTTGAAGCTTTTTTCTGATTTCTAAAAATTCAATAAAGATAACATTACAGTTTGTTTTTTCATAAAATACTAACACTGAAAACTCAATCGAGACTAAGATCATCTTTTAGGGTAAAAAGATTAATCGAATTTTATTCTATATAAATCCTGATTCATTTTTATTTATTTTAGATTTTTTTAATTTAACCTTTATTTAAACAGGTGGAACCCGTTGAGATCAGGATGACCTGGCCTAGTGGTCAGCAGCGCACGTTTCAAAATAAAGCTACAGAATAAAGCAAAAGTAAAATGAGCAGTGAATTAGGAATATGTACAATATAAGTTAAAAAATGTAGGTGTGGCAAAGCCCGCTCTGCAGAAACTATGTCCTAGAAAGCGATACAGGTTTTTGGATTTTGCCTAAAAATTTCAGAATCGTATTTAAAAGGCCACTGGGAGTAAATTTACAATGACAGACAGATCGAATGACTTCAATGATACAAAAATGATTGAGGTGGGACTTTAAGGATACTTTACCCTCAGCACTCTCAATTGATTTCCTAAACCGAGAATGCTGTGGAAGAATAAAAGCTGACAGAACAAAAAAAAAAGAAAAAAAGACAAAACAAACTTTAAGCTTATAATTTAAAAAAAGCAATATGCACTCCTAATAGACAGAAAACAATTTGGTTCTCAACTGAAGCTTTCTTCTGTTCTGAAATCCAGCAAATAAGCAATTGAGGATTTTTCCCCCCTATTTTATCAATATCTAAACATTTTAATTTTTAACGCTTATTAGATATTTAATTAATAAACCTTGTTTTTGTTATCACTCACTTGCTTTTAACTCTTAAATTGCTGTAAAATGACTGTTTCCTTTAAAGCTAAGAATTGAGTAAAAACTGATGCTTGGGTTTGTTACTTTATCTAATGAATTTGTTGTCGAGTCACACAGAAACCACTAGAGCGGTTCTACCTCAAGGTGATCATATATGATGCATTTATGTGGTTTTAGTTGGATCAAAATATCAGCTGACTATAAAATGTGGTCTCCTCTAGGAGAGCTCAGTTTCTGAACTAAAAGCTGCTCAGAATATTTCCCATGAGTCATGTTTTGTCTCTGCATTAGACAACATGACCGTCTAAACCGTGTTTGACTGAAAGCCCCGGCAGCCAGTGCTTGATGCAACATTTATCAGATAACTAACACCATCCAATCGGCGTGCCACACATTGCTCCGACATGTTGCGAGGTGATTGGATAAGTGATGCAAGGGGAGAGGAAGGGGGGCATACAGGAGAGCGGTACAAAAATGGAGAAAGCTCACCAGTGCATTAGGGACAGCACGGTGCAATTTGTTCCATTGGCAGCACTTCAAAGAGGACGAGGAGGGAGATAATCCCCCCCACCAACATCAGCCGCTGGAACCTTCCACAAACATCCACACACACATTTCTTCACAAAAGCAGCAGGCTGGGCGTGCGGTGTGAGCAGGATGGGGGTGCAGCGATGACAGGATGGAGGGAATATTTAAATTTGCCAAAAAAAAAAGAGATGATTCCAGCACTTGACTGAATGAACTGAATCAATTTCAGAGTAGAAAAATAAGGAACAACTCAATACAAGAGACAAAAGCATCGATTCGGGGCTAAACAGAGAAAATCATGGATCGATACAGCAGATTTTTTTTTTTTTTGGTTTAAAGAGAGGAAGAGGCAGAAACAATGACATCATGAGGAGGCTGGGTTGCTAAAGAGCAGAAGACCAAAGTGTTAAAAGGAGACTGTAGCAGTAAAGTATAAACACCAGTGTGGCTGATACCAGATCAAGTGGAGATCAACCCTGCCTCCCTGTTTGAGCTTTGAGAGGAAGGTGCAGAGCTGACAAGTCAAACCGTTATGAGGTTACGCAGATTTGCATAATCTGCAACTGAAGCACTTGTTCCAGGCTGATGTGCATCTTAACAAGAATCAAACACAAAACAAAAAATCTGAAATGTAGCTACAGGAACTTTAAAAAAAAAAGGAAAAAAACAATTATTATGGAGATCTACGATTCTTACAGCAGTGGACCGGTACAAGCCATTGAGAAAATTAGTACTGAGCAGCAGAGAAAAACATAGAAAACCACAACCTAAATTTTTATGTTATATTCATAAATCTGATTCTGATGGAAGTTTTATTTTGAAAAACTGTTTGATTCTCCCCACCACATCTTGATGCAAGTCACTCTGTCTCATGTCAAAAATACATAAGCTACTTTCTTAAACTGGCTGTACGGACCACTAAATTGAAACCCCTAAGTTAGCAAAGCTATGAAAAAAAAAAAAAAACTTATTTGGAACGTTTTTTTTTACATAAAAGTACCAGATCCTTAAAAACCAGGAGTCTTTAATCCAAAGATGGATTTATTGTGACAATTGTTCTAACGCACCATAAAAATAATAGTGCATGATATTCAGCAACAGGCTGTCTAATGTTACAAGGACGCTGCTAATCAAGTTGTTCAAACGGTGGATTCATGTTTATGATGATATTTAGAAAGAAACAGTTTTAGAGACTGTTTTTCTTTCGTATTTCTCTGTCAAACATTAAAATCAGATGAGGATAAAGTTGGTGTCCAGTTTTTTAGCTACCAATTTGACAGTTATAAGTTGAGAAAAAATCTGTCACATTTGAATGGTACCTACACAAAATCTAGCGTACCAATGAAGTATAAACCAGCTGAGGATGAAGATCAACTTTACCCTCAAAGATAAGGGAAACTGGACGCAAAAAAAAAAAAGTCTGACATTAAACCGGTCTGTAGCCTAAAAAAGATTGGGAACCACGACAGAAGAGGTGGAAAATGGTGAGCAAATTTCCATCAGAAGAACGTTAGTTTAGAATGTTAATGACATTCACTTCTATTATCACATATTTTTTTAACATAAACTTTCACGAGAACCTGGTGAGACAAATGCTCAAATCCACAGTTTATTTATCCCAGCTGGATTAGTTGTGTCCCTCCTCCTGTCAAGTTCTCATTTTGTAGCTCATTTACATCAATGGCAGATTCCCCCCCAGTAAAAATATAACCTATTAAATTAAGTTAATCCCTGGCTGAAAGATTACCAGCATGCTTCTAACAGCTATGTGGATATTTGAAAAAGAGACGTCTGTCAGGAATCTCGGTGGAGTCACTTGAAGCCAGGAGCGGTGCTCCTTTATAGCTCAGATTTTCAAGTCTAATTTTCAGAAATTTGACAACTACTTCAATAATTTGTGATGCCTGGATGGGTAAAACACAGTTATTAAGTCTTGAAAAAAAAACTGTAGTATATGGCTGGACTGTAGGATTGGTAAAATAGAAGAAAAACATGAAACAAAACCAAAGTCAGGAGGTTCTTAACATTTCAACAATCAATGAACCTTGAAGAGAGGCGAGTGTAGTACCGGTTACAGAAGAAGAGAACCATCGCAGTGTTATGATGCTAAGGCAGAAACACTAATATTTAAACTTCAAGAAGTTTTTACAGCCATAGGCTTAACCCATTTCACATCTGCAATATTTTCAGCCTGAACCACTGACTGTATATGAGAACTGGATCAAGTGAGTGTGACATTGCCCATTGAAAATGGCTTTCATCCAACGAAATGACGTTGCTATTTTTTGCTATTCAGAGGCAAAGATTGTCAGTATGCTGTGGTTGATCCAAAATCTATCAATCAAATAAACATTTGATGCAGGGCCAGCAGGCACCACCTTCTTTTACTGAGGTATCTGATTGGCCAGTTTACAACTTGAATAATTTGCACTAGGGAAAAATATTGTGAAAAAAGTTAGGATTAGCAAAAACATGTAAAAAAAATTGCAAAGCAAAAATGGTTATTCTGACAAATATAATGATAATAGCTGTAATAGCTGTTTATTTCTCGATAGATAGATAGATTTTGACTTCTTGGAACCAGCGTGCACTTCCTGTTTGGATCGTCAGGGGAAAGGGGTCATTCGATCCAGTTCTCATATACAGTCAATTATCTGAAGGTGTAAATAATATTAATAACCTAGTCTTTGGTGAATTTCACAACCCACCAGAAAACCTTTATGATTTCTACCAACAGAACCAGAAAGTTCATGTAATTCTTGATGAATTTTATCAGCTCACCCTCTCCAGATCCTGTCGCAGGTGTGTGAAGAGTTTGAGTCTCCTGTAGAGGACGTCCTGCTCCTGCTGGGCCAGGTTGTCCACTTCATCCCTCTTTAAAGTCACCAGAGGTCGGTTGAAGTTCGCCTTTCTCTTTAACTTCCAGAACTGATACAGAAAGTCCACCTTAAAAAACAAAAAAACAAAACAATAGACAGATTATGCGATAAAGGTGAAGTGAAAGGAGGTGGGCGTTACTCCGAACGTAAAAGAACAGAGAATTCCTTTTACATTAATGAAAGTGCAGCTTTAGAATGCCACATCACCATTTTATTATTAATAGTAGTAAATCGACTGAGGGTGTGCATTCTTTTCTGTTGATTAAACATTTGTTTATTGGCTTTTATTATGTAGATTTACTTTATTTCATATACTACAGTCTTTCATATCAGTCACAGATAATTACCAGCTCATATATATTTAATATAATTGAAACATGGAGGCGGCCTTGGTTAAATGATCTTATGATAAGGTATTCGTCATTAAAACAAGTATCTAAAGGGAGCTGTTGTGTTTCTACTGCCTCATTAGAATCCATTATCTCTGTATGATATGTGCATTTAACATTAATAGCTTTTCTTTTTTCATAAAAAAATAATGACCCCACACTTTAAGAATATCTGTTAGCCCTTAGGTTCTTCTTGTTATAATGTAGAGCAAACAAAATCCCAAATTTGTATGTTTAAATTTAATTTCATAGGTAAACTTGGGGTACATTTTATGATTTAAATCACCTTTAAGAGTTCTCTTTGATCAACTAACTTTATGATATCATCATACAGTCATAACCAAGAGGTGCATGGATAGATGGTGTCCTCACGTTTCAGTTACAAACATCTGCAGATGTCTCTTTCTGACAGAAGATTGCTTTGCTGTCATTCTGAATTCAGTATTTAGATATTTTAGGGGCTTTGTGGTTTTATGTATCATTAAGTTTTGCTGCTCTTGACACCTCCAACCCCCATGGCTTTAATACGCTGCAAAAACTGAATCTCAAAGTCCCACTCTGATGAAAATTCAGTTTTTGATGTTTTTAACATGTTCTTGTGGCATTTTTCTTATGACAGAGGACATGTAAAAAGAAAATTAAGCTTACAACTGCATTTCTGAGTATTTATTTATTTTAAAAAATGCAGTTTGAAGAGAAGGGTCTTTGTGATATATAAAATATGCTGGGAGCGCCACAAGCTGGGGAGGGGAAGGGGCAACAGTCCCACCCTAAACTAAGAGGTGCATAATCGTAATTAAAAGCCTGCTAGGAAGGCTTTAAAAACTCGCAAACGATGATTTGAATAAGTCTCTTAGAAAGTAAAAAGACCCTTCAAAGAAATTGTCTTCCAAAAAAAAAATCTTACTACGAAAATGTCTTAGTGACTCGAATTTTTTTTCTTAAAAAAAACATTTTTGGTAAGACCATTTTTTCTTACCCCATTGACTGACTTAGTTTTGGTTATTTAAAGGCATTTTTTTAATTGTTAAGAATTTTTGACTTATTCGTAAGGTGAGTGTTATAATGCAAAATGTAAATGTGAGTTACAGTCTGAGGAGAAGAACCTAGCAAGAGCCACTAAGTCACTCTTTAGAAAAATACACTTTATGTTTTTGTGACCGTAAAGCCATTTATTTTGAAAATGTGCCTTTTTTTGGTCCATTTAAAGTCTTTTTTTTCTTGTTTAACTATTTTAACTTCATTTACTTTTGACAGCAGCATATTCAAGTTCCCTTCAAAATAAAAAAGATCCTCCTGCTGGAGTCGATATACTTGAATTACAAATGCAAGACAGTCAAACATGGCATTATTCATCATTATAACTTTGATGCATCTTCATCCTTTTTCTTCTTTGACTGTTGATCATAAACATGACATTTGTGTGGAATCTCATTTTTTAAATAAAATCAGATGTTGCTTTTCCATTATTCTAATAATAAACCACTCTTCCAAATTAATTTTCTCAGATTTTTTACATTTAAAAAATTATAAATACAAATGACAAAATGTAATTTACTAAATGAAATGAACTATAAAACCTTTAATTGATTGAAATTTGTACCATTTTTCTTAAAAGCCAAAGAGCCACAACAGAGGGATGAGGGAGTCGTATCTGGCTCCAGAGCCTCAGGTTGCAGACCCCTGGGCTAAACAGGAAAGGGAATAAACTGACTTCTTCTATCAGGGTACCTTACCTGTGAGATGGGTATCCCCAAATTTTCAGCCACCTCTCCTGGGTCCACGAATTGGTAAAATTCATCCTCCAGCTCCTGGAGCTTCTGCTTCCTCTGGCTCACCTTCTCCCTCTCCAGCTGGTCCCGTTCGGCTCGTTCCGACGCAGACACCGAAGCCAAGTGAAATGTTGACCTCTGCTCCAGGTCGGCACTTCCATTGGGGTTCCGTGTCTGGTCCGTGATCAGACCGTCACTGGCGCCGTACCGGTTGTCAGGTCTGGCTGTGGCGTGCGCTCCGTTGACGCAGTCACCGTTGCTCACGCCAGATGAGCTGGAGGTGCAGCTGTGCTCCAGGCAAAAGGACTTGAAACGCACCTCGTCGTTCTCAGCCAAGATGGTCTTCATTTCCAGCCCGTGGTCAAAAGCACATGTCACATGGAAGGCCACAATGCAAGAGGGCATGGAGCACTGGGGGGAAAAGATCAGAGAGGAGGGACTCTTCAACAAAGACTGTTCTGCAAATCAAATGGACGAGGAAAGTCACAACAAACATGGATCCTCCATTTCTGTTCATGTTCAGATAACTTGGAATGCTTTTTTGTGTTTTTCCAGCACTATCTGTCACAGGTCATGTCAAATGTCCAACTGCGTCCCCTCCGGAAGGATGCGCGTGGTTGCATGTTTGAGCTCCTCTGTGTGAGTCTGCGTGCTCGTCGCAGCGTAGACTCCGGCTGGTACTCGTACTTGTCAGAGGAGTTTAACAATCAGCAGCAGCTGTGAGTTTGCGTATGAGCACAGTGACAAAAACCTGCCTGTTCCCACTGACTCCACCATCTGGAATAAAAAACAAATCCAACTTTTTCTCAAACACAGCTCACTTATTCAACACACAAGAACAGACACTTGACCTAACTGCTCGTTTTTTTATTTAGCACTCCACTTTCCATGTTTGTAAGACGTCAAAGGAAGTTTTAATTAGCAATGTTTCCTGTCAAATGGGAGAGCTGTGCCTCCTTACTTCCTACTGCAGTTTCACTTGAAGAATTGCATAACCAGAAATATGGGGATATTTCATTTTTGTTATAATTAACTTGGGATTTTAGAATTGTGCAGCAATTGTCTTTACTGCCCCTTTTGATATGCTCAAATCAACCCATCCTGAGATTAGAAATATCTTGGGGGGGGTGAACCTCAAGTGTTGAAGGTAGAAAAATAACATCAAATCCAGTTAGCTGCTGCTTTTGTGAGATATTTCCACGTTTGACATCCTCTTACTCATTATCATATAGGAAATACTACATTTTCAAGTGTCAAATCACTACATTTTTTATTTTTTTGTAGCCATCTACAACATATTATATATTTTTTGCCTGTTCATACAAAATAGTACTTGACAAACTATATGACAAACATATTTGATTTGAGTTTGAAGCTTTTACTTATTTATTTTCGTATAAAAGTACACACAAGTAAAGACAAAAAAACCAACCTGAGATCTCTTTTTAAATTGGTTGGCCTTGTTTTTGAAGCAGTTCTAGTATTATGACTGTTGTGGATGTAACAAAAACAGCTCATCACAATCACCCCAAGTTTGACAGAACCTGACCCCCGTGGATGAGGTGAGGTAAACTAAGCAATACTACCCTAACATCTATGGATAATTGAAGAGTTTGGGGCAAACGTTACGTTTGAGCCAGCTTTACAAAGAGCAGCTGCTAAATTATTAATGGCACAGTAATCTTAGAGGGCCCTCTGACAGAGCTGTTAAGCCTCTGAAACCCGGAAACGGGTAAAAACGTATGTCTAGCAAAACCGCAACGTCCTATAATCAATCCAGTAGGAGTATGGAGGAATCAGAAGAAGTAAATAAAAACGTTCTTGTTAGTCGGTGGACTGACCCCTTAAAGATGCATCTGAGATCACTTTTTTAGTGTGTTGCTCTGTTGCCTAAAGTGGTCTTAAAATCCCAACCCGATCTTCTTTTAATCTATTTTAAAATCGTTCCCATTGGCCTTTTAATTATGTTTATGCTATTTTTAGCCAAAATAACATTAAAAAAATTGTTGCTTTCTAGAACATAGTTTCTGCAGAGCGGCAGTAGTTCATTAGAAATTTGCCTCTTAGTTGTGGGTGAGACTATTGGCGCGGAGTAACCCAGTCTCCACTTCCCGTCACCTACCTGTCTACACTCTCATCTGCTAGCTTACAACCCCTCACACCCCCATGCTAACATTATCGGTGCAACAAACACGGGGAGCAATGTTGGAACTATCCAGCCGTACAGTTTTGAGTCAGATGCCAGCTCAAATGAGGAAAATGAAGACGTACACGGATCTTGTTTTCGACTGCTGGATGCATCAGAATGGAGCGGAGCAGGGAGCTTGTGGCTTGCTGTTGCCCATTAAACATCACAGCTACAAGCTTTTTTCAACTGCATTCTTTCATCTGCTCCTCATTCAAGACAATTTGAAAAAATAAATCTGCAGAAATGTAACTATAAGCTTAATTTTCTTTAAATGTCCTCCGTCATCAGTAAAATGCCACAAGATAGATAGAGAGAAACACCAAAAACATTATTTTCTTTGGAATGGGTCATTAGCATGGTGTGCGTTCTGGCTCCTAACTGACCGCACACAAATACTGCATGCATGGGGTATCTAGGTGATATGTAGGATGTCCACAAAAACTACGCTCTGATTGCCAAACATCCTAAATTCTAAAAGTCAGGCGGCACGCAAGGAGCGCACTTATCATTTGAACAGTACTAACGGGTTCCTTGAGCAGTGTGCAGGGTTTGAGATAATGAAGCAATTCATACGACGTACTTGCGTCTCACCCTTACTTTTCTTTGCGTGTTGCAAGAGTGTTCACTATGACCTGTCTCCCGCAGCATGCCCACAAAAAAAGTTAAACATTTTTGCTCTACAGGTTCACTTGATATTTTGTGCGGGTCACCTACATAAAGGTTTGCCCATTTTTTGCCCACACTTGTGACTAAGGCCTTATCCGTTTGATTTCTGGGCATAGTTTGGAGTTAAACAGAGTCAGGTATCAACTAAATTGTTGAGCAAAGCCAGAAGTGGAGGTGTGATAGACTGATCTGATTTAGAGTACATTTGCTCATGTCAAACAGAGATACACCATCTTTTACTTTGAAAGGTTAATGCACTTGGTTCTTTGCTTAATCATTTGTGTATGGATGAACACAAACTTAATAAAAATCATTCCTTCAAATAAAACTTTGAGAATTACAATAGTTGATCTAGTGAAGCTGTAGGTTTGTTGCGATGAAAGGACGAAAAGGTTGACGACTTTTATTCCACTGAAGGGTTTAAACTGTGTGTGGAATGAATTGAAGTGCAAGAACTTGTACACAGCCACAGCAGAGACTCATTTTAACAACCTGCTTTAGCTGCATTCTGTATTCATCCGAGGCTGCAGGTTATTTAAAGACCTGCCATGACTTCCAAAAATCTTGAAGGAGGTCAAGTAAACAATAAAGCAGAAGTGCTTTTTTAATTAGCTGTGGGGATTGACACATGGGAACCGCGAGCAGACTTTTTCAGTAATGCAGCGCTGCCTGGACGGGCTGACCTTTTCATCAAACCTCTTTTAGTAAAGCCCTAAAAAAGACTCACGCTGCAATTGTGAAACCAACAAATGAATAAAAGAGGTTTTTTCAAACAAATATTTTTACCCGAACACTGTTTAAAAGTAATTAGCTGCACACAAGAAAATAGACAATGGCTTTCATTTTACAAAGTGTAATGAAAAAAGCAAAATAAAGGTCTGAATTGTGGGAACTTTGGTATGAAATACTCTAAAGCATGGGGTGTCCAAACTTTTCGCAAGGGGGGCCAGATTTGGAGAGGTAAAAACATGTGAGGGACAACCAATTAACTATTTTATGAAAATGTTATTGCAATGGGATATTTTTCATTGCTTATCATAAAGCAGAAATTTATCCAAATACATTTTTACCAAAATTACTGTGAATTTTATGTTCGAAGACCAAAAATAAGTCTATAAAATTAAAAGTCTGTCTTTAATATGAAATGTTACATATTATTCACTATTAAATGTTCACTCTAAATTTCTGTTCAAACTGCTGTGGTTTTGATCAAAGAAACACATTCTATTCTTCTTGTTTGGCTCTTAAGGTCCTGAAGGTGAGGTAGCCACAGGTTGTTGCCACAGATTTATAATGGCCTATAATGTAACTTAGCCAATCGCAATGAACAAATTGTACACACAGTTCTTAGAAAGTGCTCAGGGACGCATATTGTTGATTTTATAACAGGACTGGGAGATATTTAAATGCGGGCTCATTTGGGCCACGGGTCGGAATTTGGACATGCCTGCTCGAGAGGTACAAATGTATTTATATCACTGAGTTTCTAAAAAAATGTACTTAATTTCTATAGTCACAACCTTAAAAATGAAGAAAATCCCTTTCTTTAAATTAAAGTTTTAAGGTTTGTGTTGTCCAGCGTCAGCATTTTTACCTTCTGCGTGTGACGCAGCCGATCGGTAAGCTTGTTTGTACAGTCTTTTGCCTCCAACTATGGAAACATGAGAGTGAGACTCTCTCCCTGCAGGCAACTCGGGCTCAAAGGCTCACAGTTAATCTACAGCATCAATACCATCAAAGCAAACAGTCCCACGGCTGCACAAACGAGCGTGTTCGCAGTCTGTTCGCCCAACACGCATGTGTATGCACCGCAAACACACATGCAAGCGTGAGGTTTTGAGAATGCAGTTTAACTGGGGGACACTCCAGCTGATGAGTGGATTTGCATCCGATGGATGGAGAACTAAAATCTTTTTGAGTTTTCAATTTTCAGATTTCATGTATATGGGTACCATACATTTTTAATTTACAAGCAGCTGTCACACAGAAGGAGACAGAGTGAACAGACCTGCAGGAAAATGAGATCATGTGTAAAGCTCTAACCTAATGATTAGAACTATACGTAGTTTTTTTTTTTTTTTAGTTTATCTAGTTACGAGCAACTTATAATTCTTTCAAGTTGACTTGTCCAGAAAGTGGAAGTAGGATTTGTGTTGGTCCAGTGAGGCACAAGCAAAGAGTGTGGAACAGACGCCAGCTGGGATGGACTGTCAGCCGCAATAAAAGTCTACAGGATGAGTGACAACATACAGAAATGAGAGAGACGCGAACAAAACAACCAGACAGAAAGAGCTTAAATCTTGACATAAAAACGCAGAGGATCAGATTCCACTGTGTCTCCAGCCGAGGCTGCGCGGACGCATTTTTAGCCGAAGCGCAGTAAGAAAAGTCTGAGTAAAGAAGCAAACTAATCTGATATGATGATTTCAAAACAGAAAATGACTTAACTTTTCTTATGTTGAATGGGATTAAAACAATTCTCAGATATCAGATATGTTATATACGGTAAATAAACTAGTGTTTAAATGTTTATTAGTTGTAATAAAGTAATCTATGATGTGCTTCTTGCTTTAAAACATGTTCTAATAAGCTGTGATTTAAGCAATGATCTTTGATAATTAAGCAATGGGTGGATTAACAATTTGCTCACATGTCATTTGCTGTTTTTAAGTCGCATCCCCTTAAATTCTGAGATGAAGTCATGAAAGATAAGAGCTTGATCCAAAAGGTCTCCATTTACTCCAGAGTAAGTGTTTCCCTCATTGAAGCAGAAATGATTACATTTTTCATGAAACAAGTTACCAGAGGGGATTTTTCTATCCATCCATCCATTTTCTAAACCCGTTTTGGTCCTTTCGGGGTTACCCGGACCTGTCCTGGCTACTGTTGAGCAAAAGTGGGGTACACCCAGGACAGGCCACCAGTCTGTCGCAGAGGCACACAATCACTCCCACACACACTCACACATGCACACCTAGGGACACTTTGGCCAATTAACTGATGAAGGGTGTTTTTGGAATGTGGGAGGAAGCTAGAGTGCCTGGAGAAAACCCACACATGCATAAGGGGAAAAACATGGAAACTCCACACAGAAAGGACCCAGCTAGGATTCAAACCGGGACCTTCTCGCTGTGAGGCGAGAGTGCTAACCACTGCTCCCTTGTGCAGCCCTGATTTTTTCACATTTGGTAATCTTACTGTATTCATCTTCACAATAACACTGTTGTTAGAACAGAAAGTAAAGTGTTGATTTAAAATGTTTTAAAACTAATTTGGATCAATTGTTATAAGAATTCCGATCTCCTTTTCAGTGAAAGCTTTCTGATGATGAGGTCTTATCAGACGTACCTGGATGCAGGTTCCTGTGTGTTCTCGACACAAACTGCAGGACAGAGCCCAGCGGCTGGCAGGGATGTGGGACACCTTGGTAATGGGTTCCATCTTTTCCGGGCAGCCTATGCTCACCTGCAGGACACATACGAAAATATGAAACACCAGTGATGAAGTGGAACCAACAATGGGTTGCAAACTGTTTGATTCAATATTTAAAGCCTTGTTTTTAGAAATTCAAGATATTTTATCAGGTTTGAAGTTGTTTTAACTTTTCTTTGCTCTGCACCTTTCCGAGCTTTTTTCAAAATCAGCACAGTCGAGAGTTGTTTGTTTTATAAAGAGCTAGGATCTAGAAATAAGGAAATAATTATTAAAATACTTTTGCTCCTTACCCTTCCTAATTTTAGATTTTGTGAGGATTTATTAAGACGGGCCAACTTGGACTAAGATCATATTCTCATTTGGCTCACATCTTGCTCTAAAATGCCTTATTTTCACTTATTACACTAGTATTTGCGACTACAATTCAAATGAACGACAATTAGGTACATAAAAACTCATAAAGAAACAAACCGTTTGCTTTGAACAAACAAAAAATACTTTGTTATACTGGACTGTGTAACATTCTGTTCCTAAATCTAAAAGTTATTAGCTTATGTTTTCCATTTTTCAATTCAATTTTATTTAGATAGCCCAATATCACATCCATAGACATCCCAATGGGCTTTAACTACAACTTATGTTTTCTAGATTTTGATATCTTATCATCATATTTCTTGCTAAGTAAAAAATATTTGCTGAATGGATATAATATTACTCATTTCTAACAATTTTTTCAAAATGGTAAATGGTGTATACTTATATAGCACTTTTCTACCTTCACAAACACATTCACACACTGATGGCAGCCTCGCTGTCGCACACTGGCGCCAACCTCCCACCAGAGGCAATGTGAGGTTCAGTGTCTTGCCCAAGGACACTTTGACACATGGGCAAGCAAGGCAGGAATTGAACCTGCAATATTCATATCAGAAGTCGACCGCCCTTCACGGCCGCCCGTGGTAAAGCTAAGTGTTCTTTTCCTATTTTTAGGATATCTTTCTTGTGGTGTAATAAAGGATAATTTCTGGTACTTATGGATACATTCTTTAAACTAATAAAGCATCAGCTTGTTTAAACATTTTCAAAGAAACCAACTGTTGAGTCCATTTACTTAAATTTCCCATCAAGTTTTGTAGGTTTGTGGGTGGAGTCAACTTTTGGAATAATTTTTAAACCTGTTACAACATTTTAGTTACTTTAAATGATGAATACTGTCAACTAATCTTTAAATAAATGATAGAAGTACCGTTATTTATGCCTTACATTGACTAATTTAGTAATTAGAAAAGGTAATATTTCTGAATTAATTAAAAATGCATTTCTCCTGTTTTAAGGCCATCTCAGGTCTGTGATAAAGGCTGTCCTCAGAGTCTGAGCAGCCACACATGTGCTCTTTGAAAAAAGTGTTTTTTTCTGAGCAGTCCTTTCACAGCAGCTTTGGCCTCAAACCTTCTTTTACCAAACACAATCAGAAAAAGTCAGCGGCTATTGCCAACTACCCTTGCAGAACAGGATTGAGAGCCCTCATCACCAAAGAGCCATTTCATCCTGCCTTCCTTCCTTCCTCCACTTACTGTTTCTAGCCAAAAACCATTCGCCTTCTTTCACGTTCATTTCTTCCCATATCAGAGGCACGACCCTTCTCCTGGTTGTCTTTCACGCTTGATTTCCACAGGTCACGCCCACTCCTCTCTTCTGTCCATCTTTTTCCTCCTCTCATCTGCTCCTTCACAGAACAAGCCCAAGGCTTCAACAGATTTGGTGTCTTTGTACGACACTCCAGCTAATGGAGAAAGACTTCCAACTCACACAGGATTGGATTGATCCAAACCATTTTCCATCTTTGTTTCTCAGTTTGCCCCAACACTCGAGAGTCGAGTGCATGTACGGGCCTTTCCCAGACTCATTTTCTGGCATTCTCGCTGCAATTACTTCACATTTTCAAAGTAGAAAAGTGATAAAAAGTTAAACCACTTTGGTAGAAACAGGAGGAAATCACAGTATTGACTAAATACGGCATCAAGAAAATATAGCCCTTAAATCTGAGAGTGCGTGTGTGTGCTCTGAAGTTGTTTCAAACAGACCTCTCTGTGGAGAATAAAGGAGGAGCGCAAAACGCTTCATTCACAGCAGGAGTTGAAAGTATCGACTGAAAGCTGAATCATATTTTTAGACAAATGCATTTCTGTGCTACCTTAAAAGGATTCAGTGTGATTTCTTAAGCCGCAATCCGAACCTCAAATGCAGTTAGAATGTAAACAGCTCATTTTTCCTTCTGGCCATGAACACTTTTCTTTTTTTTTTCTCAGTTTAGACTCGAGTTGATAAGGAGAAATTTTATTTTACAGACATGCTTTTTCCACTTTGCAACTTAATAGGCCACATTGACTTAAAAAAGGCAGGTATTGGCTTTCCTGGATGACCCTGTTTAAGCAGCAGAAATGAGTAGGTATTTCATTCTGATTTTGGCACACTGAGATTCTGGCTCATAGCCTGTCAGTCAAATAAAGCAGTGACCCATGACATTTTTCAGGCTTCGGACCGATTTAATGTCAGACAATTTTTCCATGGACTGCCTGTGCGAGGCTGAAGCTGGCGTCTGATTTATTTATTTATTTTTAGCTTCCAGTTTCCCTTAACTTTTGATAAACAAGTTTATCTTCAGATAAATACAAAAAAGGTCACTAAAAGTGTTGTTTTCTAAATACAACCATAAACATGAATCCACCGTTTGAGCAACTTTATTAGCAGCATCCTCATTACATTATACAGTCGGTTGCTGAATAATATGTATTATTATTATAGTGTTTGAAAACAACTATTATAATAAATCCACATTTACAGTAAACACACCTGGTTTTTGGCTGTTAAATGCAGATTTCTTTTATTGTGAAGTCAAAGGCTCTTCTTCTGTTTCCTAACTGGATCTTTTTTTGTGAAAAGAAACTTTCTAAATACATTTGTTTTTTGTCACTTTTAATTTAGCTGTCGGCGCAGACGCTTTACCAAAGTAGTGGATGGATTTTTGATCGAGTGACTTGAATAAAGAATGAGTTAGATGTTGGAGAGAATCCAGCAGTTTTTCCAAAATAAAACCTCCTTCAGAATCAAAATATAAATAAAAAAGAAAAAATATAGTTCATGTCTTTTTTTTTTCTGCGGGCCCGGTACCAACTGTCCGACGGACCGAGGGTAATAGATGGATATGGAACATGATCTTTTCGTCCATGTGGGGTTTCCTCCTGATCGTATCTATAGGAGTAGGAGCTCATCAGTTTCAGATTATGCAGCGGGCAACATTTTCCATTAAAATGGGTCAAAGTTCTCCGTTTCCCCTTTCAGGTTTAAATAAACTGTGGGCTACACAGGATGCAGTGCTGTAAACCTCTGATGTAATAGGAAGCCTGATTTGTTTTTTGGAAACTTTTGATTGTTGTCCTTCCTTTTTCATTCATGCTTCATCATGTTCGTGGAGTTTAGGAGGGTTTATTTGTTTGGAATGAGTGTCACAGGCAAACTCTATAATTGATGCACTAAGATTCACAAGATCAGGATTTGAATTAATTTATGATTCAATACAACTGTTTAAAATACTTTTAAATTTTTTATTCTAAAAAAAAAAAAAAGAAAAGAAAAAGCTAAACTTGATTAAAAAATGTTTTCACATTCCTAATGATTCAAAGGTAAAATTGTGGTTACTGAAAAAAAGAACTCTTACATTAACAACTAGCAAAAAGATTGCGGGTTTTTTGCCCAAAAATTACTGATTCAATTTTTGGACTTTAGAATCAATTTAGTAAATTGAGAGCAAAGATCAATTGAAAAGATCGATCCGTTTTATTTAGGTCAGCTCTATTCTTTAAATACACACGATGTTGTGTATAAATTGCTAGTTAAAGACCCACTCCAATCATCTTTAGAACTGTTTTAAAAACAATAAGGATTATGCTTTTTTTTAGCTTAAATCAGAAAGCCGGTGTCGTTTTCTGAGACATTCTTTCTGCAGAGTGGCATTAGCTCATTAGAAATTCACCTCTGAGTTGTGAGCGGGACCTTTGGGGCAAAGAAAGCAACATTCCCCGTCCTTCCCTTCCCCGTTGCTAAGAGTTCGGAGCAGGGAGCTTGTGGCCCATTCAGCATATTTTCTGTCACAAATAAACACTTTCATACAATATTTTTAATAATCTGCTCCTGAGCATAGGTGAATGGGGAAAGAAATATTTAGAAATGCAATTTTGAGCTTAATTTCCTTAAAATATGTCCTTCATTATCAGAAAAACGCCACAAGAACATGTTAAAAACACCAAAAACACAAGTTTTGTGTCTTTAGGAAAATTACATCAAATGAAAAAAATGATTTTGTTGACATTTACCTTTTTTTTAAGGTTTAGAAGTTTCTGAGCTTGACTACAAGAATGCTTGGACTTCATAACCAAAGAAAAGTAAAAAAAGGGGGAAGTTAGCATATTTATGGCACTTCTACAAAGATAAAAGCTTAAAAAATGGAAAATCAGAAACTACACTGCAGCCTGTGTAACTGGTTTTAACCCTAAAACCCATGACTAACTTTATGAACACAGACCTTGAACAGGATGTAAGAATGCCTGAGGAAATTTCCCAGCTCTGAAACATTTTCCTCTGAAAGAAAACTTCACAGAACAGAAACCCGACCCAGCGTTCCTGCATTTGCAGAACTGGAATATGTGTGGAAGCCTGCATGAATGTAATCTTCAATTCACAGGTCTGCTATTAACACATCCTCAGCTCACGCAAGGATTCCTGCACAAACACAGACTCACAAACATGCAAATTATCTTTTCTTCCAACACGGTTGGAGGAGAAAACAAAAGCAAATGGAGCAACAAAAACAATTAGCCCAATCAAGAGTGACAGAAAGCAATTAGAGAAGGGTTGAAGGTGCCAAAAGACACTCTTGCTATTGAGAAATGTGCCGATGAAACGAGTCGCTGAAAAGGCTGCAGACGCACGACTGGCTGGGTTTCTGTTTCAAAGATATGCCAAGCGTGAAGCAGATCCCCAAACCCCTGAAATCAGCATCTCTATTTGGAGCTTTGAGATTCTTCAAAAGATTTCGTCAAGACACACAAAGTGACATGAGCGGCTGCTTGGCTGCGCACGCCACAAACAGCATCCTAATGACTGATTCTACGGCCTGCATGCTCTGGAGAGTGAAGTCTAGACTGAAAGATCAACAAGAAGAATCCTCTGAAGCATTCACTAACAAGGAGGAGACCTCAGCAGAAGCAGGTGACAGGTGCACATCTCTGTTTGAAGCCTATCGCTCATCTCAGAATAGTTTTGAGTGCACTTTTATCAGATGTGAAGTAGGTGAATTATATGAACAGCCCATGACCCCTTCAAGTTTTTAAAACTATCATACATTGTACTTTTTATACCTGAGAATTTAAAGGAGGGGGGTGGTTTTTATTCTTCAAATCAGCATTACATTTAATAAGTCTTACAAAACATCTGTTCCTTTTCACTGTTCTGAGTGTTGAAGAGCCAATGAAAATAATGTTTTTGGTGTTTTAACACGTTTTGTTGGGTTTTTCTGATGATGGAGGACTCCTTTTAAGGAAATTAATATTATTTCTTTACTAAAATCATTGTAAATCAGGAACAAGCTCCCTGCTCTGCTCCATTCCGATGCATCCACTTGTAGTTGACTAGATTCATGTACGTCTTTGTTTTCTTTGTCAGCGCTGGCATCTGCCTCAAAACTGTACGGCTGAAAAGCTCAAACATTGCTCGCCATTTCTGTTGCACCAGTAATGTTAGAGACTTTTGATGATTAGGTTATCAGATTGCATCTCAGGACTGAAGCGTGCCCTTATGTTCAACAAGTTGTCTGTACTTCTCTTCTTTTTTTTTTTTTTTTTTTGGGTGTGTTTTGTAATTGTGATAGTTGAGTTGTGTAGCTTCTGTTTATGTATTTTTAAGACATTAGCCATCCAGCTGGACTTTGTTAGGTTGATGAACTCGATAAATAAATTAACAAACACTGTTGGAGTCTCAGGAACTGTGTATGTGCCATTTTTTTTTTTTTTTTTTTTCTGGCATCTTAACGTTCCTAAAGCAATTCAAACACCGTGCTAAATACTTTTCTTTTCTTTTTTTTTTTAAATGGCGAATATGACATCATTGATTTCCCAAAGTAAAAACTGAACAAACATGAACATTTCACAGAGAGTATTCATGAAACCACTGTGTTCTGATGATGAAAACTGGAATGGTTTATAAAAAACAAATGTTTTTTTTTTCCCCACAAAAACAATCATTCAAACACAATGCATTGTGGTCTAGCAGACATAAGTAGCGGGTAGTGAAGGAATTCAGACTCAACCTATGACTGCAGGGATGCAGCAGAGTGACGCATGAATGGTTAGGATTCTCATCAAAAGAAGACAGTTAAATTAAGATAAAAGTGCTGAGATGATAGAAAATTCAACTCCTATCAGGTCTTCAAAAACAGTGAACACCCAAACAATGTTTAACATTTTTTCACAAAAGTTGAGGCTGAAAAAGTGAGCAGAGTTTGAACGCTTTCACTTTTCCATCAGGAGTGAGGACACAAGTAGCAGCTGGACTCTGTAAGATGCAGATGATTAATTGATCTTCAGCAAATTAAGCCTACAAAAGCAGATTACTCCTTTTTGAGCAGTCAGATGTGGGCCAACACAGGACGGAATGACGCTACAAAGTGATATAAGGGAAACTATTTCTGCCAGTTGGCTTCTGACTGTTTTTTTTTTTTTCCACAAAACTGAAACTTTTGTGCTGAGCAGAGCCTTTTGGAATCCAATATTTAGTCACACATAAATACAGATGTTACAGCAACTTTTTAAAAGAGCGATCCAGGTGATTTGTGTTCTCCTACAACAGTAAAACTTCAAAAAAGGACCATAAGAATTGTTCATAAACTTGGACACCAAAATCATACAAACTCATTAACGGACTTATTGCTTTTTTTTAATTTGATGGATTATGAATCAGCTGTGCTCATGCGAAGTTAGAAAAAAAAAAAGATAACAAAAGTTTTGTTTAATGGCAGAGAAAGAGGAGACGTTTTAAGGGATCACTCAAACCTAAAACCTAAAAACCAAACACATAAAAACAAAAAATAAGTTTTAGAATATAAAAAAAACCTTAATTTAAAAAAAAAATTAGGGAACAAATCAGAACGATGTAGGAGCATAAATCAGTTTAAACATAAATACAAAGGAGCTCTTATTTTGAGGTATTAGGTTGGGGTGGTATATGGAGACTTCATATTTCAAATTTACTTCATAATCTGTTATATGTTTTCTAGATTGTTGTTCAGATAATGCACTTTTGCTATATTTGGTTTACAGAAACATATTCTTTCTTTCGTCATCCTGGTATTATTAATATTGTATTGTTTTGAAGTAATTTATAATTTATTACATGCTTGAATATAGACTGAAAAAAAAGTTGCAGAAGCTAAAACAGTTTTTTCAAGATATTGAGTCATCTGCTGTCAAATTTAAAAAACACTTCTGTTAAATAATTAATTGTATGGAGTAGAATGTGGGGAATCTGTGGTCGTCTGACAAGAATTTATCAGGTTTAAATGGGAAAAGCTGGTTGGAAGAAATGTACAATTTATGCAAAAATAAATTACCTAAAAAAAATTACAGATGTCAGGATTTATTATCTCAACCTTCTAGTCTGGTTTCGTGGGACGCACCTCAGGGATCCATAAGGCACAGCTGACGTGGACCCACTTGGTTCCACTGCGGGTGGGTTTGAGGGCCCCCCCCCTCTTGGGACAAAGCAGACATTTTGGTTGGACCCCCAGAGCACAAGTCCGACACAGCCAGTTCCCCTGTGGTACCTTCAGGATGCCATAACACGCCTAACGAAGGGAGACAAATGAGACAGGAATTTTATTTACATTACAAAAAACTTTAAACACAACACTTGTCACGGTTTCATTTTCTGCATTTCTCTAATATTCTGGTTTGTTATATCAATACAGTAATAAAAAAAAAAAATGGATATAATTTGTTTATTTTACATATTTTGCACTTTTTTATGCTACTAAAACCATTTTCTTACAAGCAATAACTGACTTGCAGAAAATGAAAAACTACATTAGATTTAGTATTTTTTTTCAATGTATTCCAAAACCTTTGATATAGTTCAAAGCAAGCTTGTTTTTATAATTACAAGCCACATTTTATGACTTTTTTTTTGTTGGACTCCAACCTCAAAGGAAGGTTTGGCTGTCTAAAATTATTAACCTTCCTGAAAAGGTAATCGACTTCAGCAATATGAGCTAAAAGTCAAAATTCTCAGGGGGGAAAAAAGGTAGAATTTCCTTTAACGCATTTAACATTTTTTTTTCCTGTGGCAGGGATCTTTTCGTTCAGAGAAGCAGGGGAGCAAACCGCTGGGTTACCTCATATACCTCTCATTCTGTTTATGCACAGTTGCAGAGGGAAATTGGGATTTTATCATAAAAAGAGCAGTAGGTTGTCTTATTAAATTCGCAAAGTTGCCCTCCTCCTTACTGGTGGTCACACAGAGAGCAGAAAAATGAAAGAGACTACGTTCTCAAGTCGTCAGTTGTATGTTGGAACCACTGGGCTTTTTCTTCCGGTCCTTGCATGAATGCAGAAACTGTTAATTGTTTGATCCATTGTCAGGGTCAGGAATACAATCACTGACGACCAGAGTGGCAGACGGCTCCTGTTTTCCGTGAGCTGCATCCACCTCAGAAACATTCCTCCTTCAAAGATAATTAGAACATTTACAAAACCTAGAGGGACACAAGGAAGAAATATTCCTCCTCACCATCTTTCACAATATTTAATCTCTTTAGAAGGTTCAGCTTGCCACTTTCTGCAGCACAGACATGCATAGCCTTCTTAGAAAATCCGTTACTCAGCTTAAACTTTTATTTGAGTCAAAATTACAACATCTGACTCTAAGGAAGCACCTCTGATTTATGATGCAATGCTGTGCTGTTTTTAAAGACTCACTCCAATCATTTTTTGATCCATTTCAAAGCATTCCCAGCAGTCTTTTCATTATGATAATGCTGTTTTTAGCAAATAACAAAAAATAATGAAAAAATGTCAAAAAAGGTGTTGTTTTCTGAGACTTCTGAGTTGCTCGTTAAAAAAATTGGCCATTTTTTTGGAGCAACTCCGCCCCTCTTCCCCTCCCCGCTGCTGTGACCTTGGAGCAAGGACCTTGTGGCTTCCACAGCGTATCTTTTATGTAACAAATACGCTCTTTTTCAGACAACATTTTTTTGTTTTCTCCTGATGCACATTGATTTAAATAAAGATACACTCAGAAATGCAATTTTGAGCTTAATTTTCTTTTCATAAGCAGAAAAATGCTACAAGAACATGTTAAAAACACAACTTTATTTGGGGTGGGTTTTTAAAGGATTGGAAGTTATTGTCTAATCAAGTCTCCACCCAATCCCGTTTTTTCATGCCAAAATAAAAGGATCCGAACTTCGATATGATAAGATCCAGATGGCAGATTATATTGTGCTTTCTGAAAGGACTTCTGGTGTGGCAATTGAGCTATTTTTAATGCCTCTTTGTTTGCTGTCGATCTAAAGGGATTTCAGAAAACCTTTTCTTAAACTTTTTTTCGTTAAAAACGTAAAAAGAACAAGAAAATTTAGAAGACAATAACACAAAAGACAGTGACTGGATAACAAAAGAAAACAGAAAAATAAAACCTACAACATTCATTAATAAGGAAAGCATTTTATTTTGTAAAACAGGCTTTCATTTCACCAGCAGCAGCTTTGCTCTTTAAAAACATTTATCTTACTTAATACTGAAGTGTTTATCCAAAAAACTTTAGATTAAAAGCTTTGGGTATTTCAGTGAAACCTTGAGTCCACTTCCTGAATAATGTGGCTCTGAAATGACTTGCTGTTCCACAGATTTCAGTTTGATCTACGGTGCTGCAGATTGTTTCTCATGACAAGTAGAGATAATTACAAAAATATCCTTTATCTAAATCAGTAATTGTCTCAGTAAATATTTCAATTTTTCAGGGTATCCACCTAATTTCATTTACAGAAAAAAAGACAAATTACAGATATGAGAAGGAATATAGTCTCAATATCAGACTACGGATGCAGGCAGTAATTTTGTTTTTTTTTTCAGTGAAATTTTAAGAACGAAATGAAATTTCTCAGGAAATTACTTCCAACCAGCAGCAGGTAAACAGGGCAAGCAAGACAGTGCTGAACGAGTGATAGCACCATTGGGGCTGACACAATAATTAACACAGTGTCACTGTGTAACAAACAGCAGAGTGAAGCCTCAGGATGCATCAGGAAGCGTTTAAGAAATTGCTTTTCAGTGCGCCTTGAGTCAGTCAATTTATGAAAAATAGCAGATCTATTTACGCAGTATGCTCAATTTTCTCATTTTAATTAGAGTTTTCAGCAGCTGAGACTAACTCTGTGGCTAAGGAATCCAGAGAATTCCAGGGAAACGCGATTAAAGATGGAGGAGTCCTGTCTTTGCTCACCTGATGAACGCAAACGTTGCACTTGTCACAGAAGACCATCTCATTTCCGTCCTCTCCCTCCGGCGAGCGGCACACGTCACAAACCACGTCCTCGTCGTACTCAATACCCAGGCCTTCTTCTGTTTCAATGGCCTGCCGCATCTTTTCCTCGCACACGCTCTCCATCTCCACCAGGACGCACTCCATGGTGAGCTCGTCCAGCTCCGGTAAGGCTGTCGGGACGAAACCAGAGCAGAGTTTTTACAGGAAGAAAAAGGTAGGGCGGAATCAGTGTTTTCAAGCAAAAAATGCTAATTGTATTGACAATTGAGAATTGCACATCACTTTGAATTTTGGGTGAAATAGACTTCTATAGGTCTGCACCGCAAAATCTGAATCTTAAGAACGTAAAAAGACCCTTGT
Organism: Adrianichthys oophorus; assembly: GCA_036245035.1. Lineage (NCBI taxonomy): Eukaryota > Metazoa > Chordata > Actinopteri > Beloniformes > Adrianichthyidae > Adrianichthys > Adrianichthys oophorus. The sequence continues at coordinate 21,236,273 of BSAI01000201.1, read as the reverse complement.
TTAAAAAAATAGTCAAATTTTCTGTCTTGCAAGACAAATAATCTTATTAAGAACGTTTTTTTAATAGCAACATAATCTTAGTTTAAAAGACATTTCAAAGGCCCACTTTAAAATCCACTATTTGTCTTCAAGTGGATGGTTCAGATTTGTAAACGAAGAAGGGAGATTTCGGCCCGCCCATGCAGTTGCTGTGTCACAAATCGTTTTCAAACCATGGGTTTTCATCTACTTCTTATTCATCACGATTTGAATAAGGAGAAACTCAGAAATGTAGTTTAAATCTTAAACTCTTTATATATGTCCCCCATCAGGAGAAAAATTCTTCAAGAACATGCTAAAAGCAAAGTTTTAGGGTGGGGCTTTAATGACTGGAACTTATTCTCCTAAAATAGGAATTCTTGGTAAGAATATATTTCTTACCCCGTTGTCAGATTTTTTGCTTATTTAATTTTTTTTCAAATTAAAATAAACTTTTTGACCTATTTCTAGAGATTGTTTTTGCAGGGTGATTTGATTTTTTTTTTTAAAGTTTTCCTTTGACCAAATAATGCTACAGTAATAATTATGTACTCTCGCATCACAAAGAAAACCCTGAAAAGGAGCGACTTTATTCCTTAGTCAATTGTCTAAAATCTTCTTCATTTTAAATAATAAAAATCAGTTGGCATGTCTGCTATGGTCCAAGCTGTTTGTGCTGATTTTTAAAAAAGGAAGCAAAAGCTGGGGCCTCACCGCTGCATCAGAACATGAATTTTGCCCAAACTGATGACTACAATATCAGCACTCAGCTGTCTTGTAGTTAATGCTACACAGGAATAAGAATAATGACAAACTGCTTCTCTGAAGCTCTAAAAGAGCAAAACTGTCAGTAGTTTTTGGCTAAAACAGCATGTCTTACATCTAATTGGAAGTGCAGCAGATCACCTCTGGATAATTTACACACAAGGTCACTTTGTTTTCTTTGGGCTGGCTAAGAAAAAAAAAGCTGAAAATACGCCATGAACGAGGATGCAGCCTTTTAGGTAATTCTTATTAAACCAGACTAAGTGGAGAAATGAGCTGCAAGCACAATTGCTACCAAGGTGAAAAAAACAAATTCTCCCATAAAAAGACATCTGTCAACACCAGCATTTACATTCAGACCCCATTTACTACCAAAAGAAAAGTTTCCCCTCAGGCAAGTCAGTAGTGAATGGAAACTGATTTAACTGGCAAATGGGGTGTTTGATCTAATAAAAATAAAGGATGTGAGTTAACCAGGAAAGAAAACAATCTGGTTTTTAAAACAGCTGTTTTGAAATGGGAGAGAAATATTATTTGGTAAAATGATAAAGATGAAAGAGATTAGGCAAAATGTGTCAAAGAAAAGTGCAAAATTTAGTTTATTGTGATCATTTTGTCTGATTTAAAGAAATTCTTTTTTTTTACTTTATAAATAAATGATGCAATATGAAAAAAATTTCTTCAGGGAAGCCAAAATTAGGTCAGCCACACAAAAGAAGCAGAATTAATAAATTAAACAATGTAAAGTTTGTTAAAAAAAAATAACATCGGTTTCAATTAACCAGTATTTTTTAACCTCATAAATGAAACCTGTCAAAGTGCCTCTGAAAAGAGTCTAATTAAAGTCATCCAAGCAGCAATAAAGAAAGCAGAGTCTGTGATTGAGGATTATTTATTGATTCATCTGAAGGACTCGGCTCTCAGCTGGGAGGTTTTTATTTTGGAGTGCAGCATCCTGAGTCCCCATCTATTATTTATGCAATGCAATCCCTTCCAATACAAAAATAAATAAAAAACATCTTTATTTACTCTATCTTAAGAATATGGTTGATAACATGCACAGCCTGAGGTGAAGTGCACAATATTTTGAGGCCACACAGTTTGGAAGTTAAATAAACTTGAATGCGAGAGTCAGAATGTGCTGCTGAAGCCAAGACAACTTTTGAATTAAGCATAAGTGTTGCATTTGACCGTAAGCAAATATTGTTGTTGCTGTGGGTTCAGAAGCTGTCTTTGAGGGGCAGAAAAAAGATAACAAAGTGAGATGAGAGCTCTCTGTTACATTATGAACTAAACACACTGGAACGAAGGACACATTACTAAAATTCTCATGCCCTGTGTGTGTTTAAGTGGATCAGTGGGTTTTCTTTCTGGCATGAGAGTATGAGTAAGTCCAGTTTAATTACAAAAGGATTTACGCACCAGAACATGGTGAAAATAAAATAAATAAATAACAGAATAGAGTTCTATAATCTTCTACTTTTTCAACCGTGAGACACAGAATGTAAAGAATCCAGAAAATCCCATTGTATGATTTTTAAAGAATTTGTCTGTATAATGGTGCAGAATATAAGCATTTATCTCCTTCAAACAAGCTAGAATTCAGTCCCTCACAGACCTGTTACTTCTTCTTTTAGGAGCTCTTCTATCCTCCACTTGTTACTTGTATTAATGTAACCTGTTTGAGCTGTTATCTATGCAAAGACACCTGTCCACACTTTTAAACAGTCCGAATGAAAAATCTGCACCATGACCAAACATCTGTCGAAGGAAACCAGGGTCAAGATTTTACACCTGGACAGGACTGGAATGAACCAATCTACAATAATTAAGTGGCTTGTAGAGAAGATATCAACTATCAACACTATCAAGTACAAGGTCACAGACAATCTCCCTCCACCTGGAGATCCATGCAAGATGCCACCTGGTGGGGTTTAAATTGTCCTGAGAATGGTGAGTGTGCAACCCAAAACTACACAGAGGAACTAGTCAATGACCTGAAGAGAGCTTAGACCATAGTAAAGAAAGGTCGCTCTAGTGTAACAAAACATCAACATGGATTCAAACCTCAGGTTCCCCTGTTTAGGCCAGTGCATATCCAGGCCCATGTAAAGTATACCCACTGGATGAAGTGGAAACATCATGGTTTTGAGCTGCTCTTCTGCTGAGGGAACAGTATAGGAAGGAGTAGAAAGTCTGTTTTTTTTAAGTTACAGCCTCAAAACATCACAGCTCTTGAGAAGATCTGAATGGTAGAAAGGACCAAAATAGCAGCCACAGTGCAAACCTGCTGAAGACCTACAGTAAGCCTTTGACCTCTGTCATTTACCAATCAGGGTTGCATTAAAAAGTACTGAGGGGAATTGACTAAATACTTGTTTCTGCTTCGTTATACAAATAAACTCTTTAAAATAAAAAAAGTACTATGTGATTTATTAAATTCTTTCTTTTTTGTATTCTGTCTATCACAGTGGAAGTGTTGAACTTGCAGAATAAGTGACTGACAAAAACCTTTCCGCTCCACTGTAACAAAAGTAATGTCTCTTTAACAAAGTAATTTTTGTTCTCTTAGTGAAGTGTCTTTCAATGACAAAATGATGGAATTTGATTTATTGTCAGAAAATTTGCAAAATAACTTAAATCAAATCTGTGAATCCCTGACAAATGTGAACAAAGAGGACATTTTGAAAATAAGGAACCCAAGGATGTCCTTTTTCATTTATTTTCTGACTTTTTCCCTTAAAATATTTTTTAGTTAGAGAAAAAAAAAACGACATTGGTTTCTTCACATTTAACTAAACCTACTGGAGCACTGTGCTCTTCTCCAACAGTAAGTCACTGTGCTGTAAATTCTTATTATTAACATTAAAACCTCAATCTTTGGTATTGCTACAACCACAGTCATGATTACATGATTACTCTTCTGCAACGAAAATCTGTGTTCATGCAAAATGTCAAACTGCAGCTAAAAATGCATTTTGATGGTGAGTTTTATCCTCAGAACACTCTGGGTAAACATTTTGAAGACATCACTTCCATCTATGAAGATGATTGAAAGCAGAGGCAGAAAAATGCTGAATCACCTCTGTCTATAATATGGAGTCTCAGCCAGCCAGAACCCATTAAATGTTCTGTTCTTTTTGTTTAATCTGTTGTTGAAGGTTATGAGAAACAACTCGTTCTGCTCCAGGAAGAGCCTGTGCGAGTGTGTGCTTGATTTAAGGGACAACTTGTACCAGAAAAAGTCCTGCAACCCCAGCCGAGATTTACTAACACAATTACTATGTTTTATCTCACGAGGGACGATCAGATATCGAATAAAATGGTGGAGATGTGGGAGATGCTCGGGGTCAGCAGTTGTCACCATGACAAAATGGAGAGTGCAGCTATCAGAGAGGCGGGAGAGGGAAACAGAAAACTGCAGAGGAGAGAGGGGAGTGATGGTAAAAGCTGGGGAAAAAATCAGGGACGGTGCACAGTGTTTAAGACTAAATTAAAGATATCTATACGTTTCTTGAGACTTTAAATGAGATTTTAATGATCTCAGAGTAGTTTTTTTCTTCAGAAGGTTTCAAAAGAGGGTGTAAATGTTGCGTCTGTTAAAAAATTAGACAAAATACAGCTAAAAAGCTCAGAGAAAACATTTTTTTAACTTTGAGCTCAGTTTAACATCAGCATCTTTTGACTGATGCATAGTTAATTGGTTGGTTCAAAGGTTAAGAATTTGTGTTCAAAATAAAGAAGTTAAAGCCACCATGCTGCCCCCTTTTGATTTGCCCTCACTGGCTGAGCGACTGCTTTATGCATTAATGTTTTCAGTTTTTACAATATTCTGGTAAAAAATATTCGAGTTAAAACCAACATTTTTTTCCAAGTAGCTTCCCAGTGATGCTCCAACAGGCGACAGGTCAAAATCCCAAAGAGGAGTTTAAATTTCTAGATTGTAATAAAGGTGATATTTTTTTAATGGCAGCCTCTTCCTGAGGTCAAAGGTCAACAAAATGTCAGTAGTGGTTGTAGACCTAGCCTTGTGTTTGTGTGTTAAAGTTTATGAAGATTGCTAGAACAAAAGGTTTTTGTTTTTTTTCTCATTGTGTGAGAAAATGTGAACATTTCACAGCTTGCCACAAAGTGGCCACTGAGTCCTGTGGCCATCCCAGAATAATTTTTAAACGCCCTTTTGATATCCCTGACACGTGTACTTTTGATTTTGAAATGATTTTTCTGAGCCCCACAAGAGATTTTGGCTGCATTCATTTTTTTGACGATTTTGCCCGCTGTGATGTCATTATTTTCAGGGGTCGGGTGGGGGGATGAGGGCCTTCAATCTGCCCCAAATTGGCTGTCACTGAATACTAGGAGGGTAACATTTTTGTTGAGTTTTAGAGAATGTGGCAGAGGTGGAATATTTGCTCAAACGCACAGTGAGAATTAATAATTGCGAAAACAATCTGTCTTTCTATAAATGAGGCAGTTAGACCTTTAGAAAGGTTTTTTCATCAGGAAATTGAATAAATGCAAGAGTTGTGCATGCATTCTTGTTCAATTCTAACTACAAACAATAAAAACAAAGCATATTTGTAGTTATTTTGAACCTTTAAATTCAAAGGTTTTTCACTCACCCATCTGTCTGAACTCCCGGTTGATCAGCTGCAGCCAGGCAACATCAAGGTCATCCAGGTCATAGCAGCTGTACGGCTGAGAGCGAGAAAGATGAGACTCTCTGTCCTTTTGTCGCCCATTATTGGACAGTTCGCATGAGGATGCAGGCAGACACCTGAAACAAACCAATACAGTTTTTTTCTTTCATATTTTTCAAGAAACTGTGATGTACAAAGAATAAACATGCTGACTCGACACAAAAAAAGGGATCTTTGGGCTTCCAGATTGAAGCCCTTTAAACCTATGATTCCCTTTGGTATCAAAATTTGGTTTTGAATATATGTGATTCTTTTGATATTCAATAGTATGGAGGTAATTCACTTCAACTCCAACTTTAACTATAACAAAGGCCAATGCAAGAAGATCTGAAGGATTCCAAAGACAAACAGAAGACACCAACCCCCAAGAGAGGAGCACCCAACAAAACCATGAACACACATTTCATCAAGAAAAAAATCTGTTCTGAATGCTCAGACACGCAAGCCCTATTATCCTCACAATCGCCCGCTGAAGTTGTGACCTTTGTGTGCAAAGGTGAAGCGCGTCAGTGATCAAAACCACAAACAACTCTCAGATCTCCATTTAGCTCGTGTCTTCAACGTCTCATTATCCACCCACTTACTTACTCACTATCATCCCAACGTCACAACCAGCAGCACTGTGATTATCCTCATCATTACCATCGGCACCACTGTCGTCGCAAAAACAGCTGCCACACTCGGACCGCATCTCCTCCAGAACCACATTTTGTATGTGCTACCATCAGAGCTAAACAGGAAATTACGAACCATTGGTTACATATTTATCAGAATAAAGATGGTAATTAGACTAAAATCGGTTATGAATTCTATAGGTTCAAAAGGTTAGTTCTGGTGTAATTTTAGAGTGACTGTCTTAGTTGAGTCATTATGGTGGCTATTGGAGCATACAATAAAAATGCTAATGAGTGTAATTACAGAGCATATTGACAAATCTAACTATTCACAATAAATCATTCATTCATTTCATCATTTTCCAATCCGCTTTATCCCTTTCGGGGTCACGGGGTTGCCGGAGCCTAACCCGGCTACTCATGGGCGAAGGCAGGGTACACCCCTGGACTGGTCGCCAGTCCGTCGCAGGGGCCTATTCACAATAAATGAGTATTAAAACCCATTTTTAAAGTGATCATCACCCCGTCTCTTTTTTACTCTCCTCCCAGATCCAACAGGGATTATTACTCCTTTGTTTTTTGAGCTACACTTACTCTATGCTTCCCACTTTCTCTCCATAAACCACAACTCTTTTCTAAGATGAAAAACATTTAAGTTTCCCATTGACGGCACCCTGTTCCTCTTTTCCATGCTGCCATACAAACATGACGACATAAAGGGGTACTTCCATTTCTAGCATGATGACACCATCCTTGTAATTGTCCATCAGCAATCAACAGCATGCTCACTGTAGATGCTGCATCTGTTAATCTAATAAAAGCACAGATCAGACCTCCTCTTTTGTCTGCAAATGGCCGCTTTTGCCCATAATTACAAGATCATTGTTCTAATGGGTAATGATGAATCCAAAACCCTAATATATTTGTGTAAAGACAGAGGAGGCAGAGAATAGTATCTTTTTTTCTGCTATATTAAATGCTGCCTGACTTAACACAAATATGCCTGGTAATGGAGGAAGGAGTGTAAATAAAGGCAAAAGAAAACAGTTTCCCAAATATAAAATCAACAAATGTTTTTTATTTTGTGTGTGTTTTAGACTGTATTTATTAGGAATGTCCCAATCTGATTATGTGATTGGAAATCGGGACATTGTTTCAGACTCAATCGGAATCGGATGTTGTATCCTAATCAGGGATTAGATGTTCATTTTATTATTATTTTGATAAGCGCTATCTATTTCAAGTTTATTATTACAGATAAATACTCTACTAGAAGTCTGCATATTAGGAACAGATCCCAACATTTTATTGCAGTAAACGCAGCGGAATACGGCAGCAGTTTGAGCAGAAGGCAAACAAAAGCAGTTTGCAAGATTATTACAGCCCAGACTTCCGAGCTCAATAATTGTTTTCGTAAATGTTTAAAACTGACAGCAAGTGTCTCTATTGGTTTGATCATCAAAGACTTTGAAAAAAATACATACATTTTTTTATTCTGTTTAATGAGAATTTAAAAAATGGCTGCCAGAGGACTGTCTGCAAAGTGCAAGCTCTGGGAAAAGGTGATAAAAAAAAAAAAGTAATGTTTCAAAAATAACCAAAACTAATAAATGATTGCACGGAATACTCATCATCGTTTTCACGCTACAACAATGATTTTAAAATAAAACCAACATTAATTTGGAATAATTTTGATGGAGATATGAATCACATCTGATCAAAACGTTCAATAGCACTGAAAATATTAACACTTGTAATTATCAACTATATTTAATAGTTCGTTTTTCTAGTTGATAGTTGCACTATTCTTACTTGATTGTTCAAACTACTTCACAGAAATGCACTATTTAAGAGTTTAATGATAAAGAAGGATAATAAAATGAGGGATTGGGGACAAAAAATAAACTGTTCTGAACATCCTTAATTTTTATATTATATGACCCTGGGTTTTAACAGAGCACTGCATTATTGTCCACAGATATGTTAACACAAGGAAATCAAACTACACAGAAATATTCTTTTTTAATGTGGTTTCATTGCTTTTTCTTTTTAGGAACTCTGAGTTTAAGGAGAAAAGAAAAAACTGAACTAAACTGTTAGGAAAAAACAATATATAAATCTTTTAGAATTATGTGTTAAATCTCTTTTCTGTCTTTCAAAGTTCAATCACATTCAAAAGTACCCAATGAAGCTTCAGGTGAGCCTTTGTTTTCATGGACAGAGTGAAAAAACAAAGCTGCGCACAGCCTGAAAGCTTCATAATAATGTCACCACATTCAAAGAATGTGAGTGTGCAGGGTCAATGCACAGCGATGAGTGTCAGGTATCTCGCTGTCACATGTACAGGAACCAGACATAACCATTATGTTATGTAAGTAATGTAAGTAAACAAAAGGTTTTGCATAAGGCTTCTCATTGTTTTGTAACAACGCAGTCATCTCTCAGTACCGCTATCTGCACAGCTCTTTATAGATTTTCTGTAAGATTCCTGTCAAGAAGCAGAATGGATGAACCTTTGAATTCACTTCACAGGAGGGTTTTCTTTCACAGTTAAATGTTTGTATGAATCACTTCGAGGACAAACAGATTCAATAACAGAGGTCAAGGCAATTTAGCAGAATCATCTTTTATAATTAAATAAATTCATTAAATAAACTACTGATAATTATTGCATTTAAAAAAAGGAAAGAGTTATACAAAGTGTTACTGCTTTGCATTCATTTTGTCGCTCAAAGGAACTTTGTTTTATTCAAAGTATTTACATCAGAATTTATGGAAATGAGGGTGAAAGTTGTAGAATATTATAAAATCCGGTTCCGGGTCAATGTCAACAGCCAGTGCACTTTGCAGTTAGCACAGTCTTAAAAGGTCTTGATTTAAGGCAAAATTACTGCAAAGGAAAAGAGAGCTGACCATGGCCCTGAAAAAATACCAAGTGATGGCGAATACATCAAGACAGCACTTGAAGACTTGACTGAGAGTAGGATAGTTGATCTGCGATGTGTTATAAAGACTAATATCTACTACTTCTATGTCATTTGATTTATTAAGACAGATGGATTTTTAAAAAAATATATCTGCATTTGTGTTGGTAAAGTATAAATAACTGATCAGAAGAAAATATCATCTATGTTAGAAAAAAAAAAAAAGTTGAGTAAAGCAAAATAGGGGATAGGATTATATGCATTTGTTTCCTCCCACTCTTTTTAAGGCAATTAATTCAACTCCTTTTGAAATAATTAATATTTAGATGTTTTAATGTGTTATTTTTGATTGGTAAAAAAAAAATCCAAACTTTATCTACACATATCTGCCCTTCCTGGCTAGTTTATGACACTGAGCGTCCTGTAAATGTGCAACATTTGGTTAAAAAAGGCTTAAACTCCACATTTTTACAGATACTCATGATGACATGTTTGCACAAAGCCTCATCTTAACCAAAAAAATGTATTTTTATCTGATAGTTGTTGTCAAATGACACGTTTTCTCTTGGAGTCTGTGTTTGATTAGATAATAATAGAGTAGAAAAATATTTAGTGAATAGTGGAGAATCAGATTCCACATGTTTATCCTGCCCATAATTATAAAGTTGTGGGTTTTGGTGTGAACATTTTCAATCTCCTGAGCGCTTTCAATGCAAGTCCTTATTTCTTTTTGTTAAACTTGTGTTTTGGCTGAGCGCTCTCATGCTGTGAAACTGCACTGCTGTGCAGCTTTAGGATGGAAAAAAACTGCCCAGTTTGACTATAGTGAGACATAAACAAATAGTTTTTGACTCAAATGTCCCAGAATGAAAAACACTTGGAAAGAAATCTGACAGACACATCAAATTTAATCTTGAAAACTTACAAAAGATCAAAAAGCAAATGTTTAGATTCTTAATTACAAGCGAATTTATATTTTTTTGTGTTTTCTGGTATTAATTTTTAGTCCAAAAGACGGGAATATAGAAGCGGGGAGGTTGTGTAGACGTCCCCTGCTAGGATTTATAACAATAAGACAACCGATCTGCTTTGATCCTCACACTGTGTGCCATGAAATATTCAGAAGGAAGTTCATGCTGTGGGGCACTGATTCCTAAAACAATGAAAAGCAAACAAGACACCTCCACAGCATCTCTACAGCGTGGAGCTCTTAGCAGGCTCCATGTGATCTGCCTCCAGGGAACGGAGGAGTGAAATGGGAAAGTGTGCAGCCAGAGCACAACAGACCTGAGCAGGAAGTAACATGAGCTTGGGCAGGGAGGCCATGAGATTTTCATATTTGTCCATTTGTGGCAAAAGTGGGAAAAAAACGAAAATAGTTAGACGTAAGCTAAAAACCAGATGCAAATCATTGTCTCATGTTTGCTTCAGGCTCTGAACTTAAAGCTATCCGACAAAATCTTCCAGCATCACTTAAGTTGAATAGACATGAATAGAGTGCAAAAGTTCTTGCTGGAAGTGATGGTCCAGATGACTTGTTGAGTTGGAAAAGTAAATCAGAGCTAAAGTAAAGTTTATTTCAGTTCAGGTCAGGCTAAAAGTGCAAATACTCCTGAGTTTTGGTCATTTGTTTGGCCTGGAAATGAATCTAAAAAGAATGCAGATGTTGAAAGCACTTTACAGAGTGGTTTATGTTAAAGGTATCACATTGGTTAAACCATTCTGTAAAACAGTAATGCTTCAGTTAAAAAAATAAACACTATCTAAGTAACAGCTAAGAATTTTACAAGGTAAAATGTCTAAGCCTACAGGGCATTCAAGTAAAGCTTTAGATCTTCGCCTCCATATGCAAATTAAAAGTCCCACTCCAATGGAAACTGCATTTTTAAAATGTTCTTGTGGCATTTTTCACATGATTGAGGACATATATTTTAAAAAGTTGAAGCTTCAAATTGTATTTATGAGTACTTATTTCTCAAATTTTTATGAATCAGGAACAGACGAAAAAATGCAGTTGGAAAAAGCTTGGAGCACAGACATAGGTGCTAAAATTGGTGGGCTCCATTCCAATGTCAACAAATAAATCCATGTACGTCTTTATTTTCCTTGTCCGAGCTGGTATCTGGCTCAAAACTGTACGGCTGGATAGCTCCAATATTGCTCGCCATTTTTGTTGCACCCATAATGTAATGTTGGGGGTGTGAGACGCTGTAAGTCAGAGGGAGAGTGTAAACAGACGGATGGTGGGAAATGGGGGTGGGCTTACTATGCGGCAACAGTTCCACCCTAAACTCAGAGTGGAATTTTTAATGAACTGCTGCCACTTTTTGGCTAAAAATGTCCAAATTATAGTTAAAAGACCACTGGAATGCTTTGAAAATAGATCAAAAGACGATCGGAGCGTGTCTTCAATGGCTGAAGGACACGAAGTAGTCCAATTAAAGAAAAATAAATGCCCTGAGGCATGTACTAGGGAAAATATCATCAAAAAGTCATAAGATAAGAGAAACTGAAGAAAACCAGAATCAAATTTCTCCCAAACGCTGGCACGTGCAGTGAGAGCTTAAGCGGTTGATTTAGTGACGGGGCCAGATCAAAAGCAATGGCACAAACTTGTCTTACAAAAAGTCAACTGAGCATTTCAACAGTCTCCCAGCTCCCATATGTTTCTCACTGTTCTGTGAATCTCACTTTCATCCTTCCCATAAAACATCAGTAAAAATGTCTTCTTGAGAAGCGACGAAGAGCTTGGTGTTTACACGAGACATTTCCAGTGTGGGAAGAAGAGTGACAGCGTCTGAGACCAGTTCTTCATCAGTGTCTGCCCACACAGGGAATGAGAGCTTCAACAGACATTGAGTTCTTAAAGTTCCTTTAAAGGACGACATGATAAAGAAAAACAACATGAAAGCCTTTTTACTCCCGCAAGGTAAAATTCAAACAACAGAGTGTAAAACATTTTTTTTGTGATGTTCTTCTTTGCTTCGCTCCATTTACACTTATACTAACACAAAATGAATACTGGCACAGCAAAGCAAACAACAAGACCACAACATAAATGCCCACAATCTTTGGTAAAGAAAAGATTTCTGAATAAAAAAAAATTTAAAAAAAAGCTGAAACATTGATTGGGTTATGGATTGGTCAACAAGCTGTAGCTATCCATTTAGCTACAGCACAACTATCCAGCGTTATCTGCCAATATCCAAAATCTGCTATTAATGCCATCAAAAAAATTTATGGCGTCAAACATATTTTGAGTTAACTCGTTTTTAACAGGACAAAACTGACAGGCTTAGTTGGGACATAAGGCTAAAGTGTAAAAATATGTAGGAGTCCAGTTGTGTTCTCAGGTCTTTTTGTTTATGGCATGTGTACATTTTGTAAGGACACCAACTTATCAGGCATCAAAATGTATCAATAGATGTTTTTTAAATGTATATCACATTTTATTACCTATAATTATTTCTAGTGTTTTTCTTTTACTTGTACTTTCTGTTTTTAAACAAGAAAGCTGCTGAAGAAAAAATGTTGGTGAGACTATTCCTTGTAGTTGTAATTCATACTTTTAGCTAAATTATAGAATAGTTTTTTCTTTACACATAAATTACACCAAACAAAAACTGAGACCACCCTTAAATGATTAACAATTAACAATTAATAAAATGATTTTAAGAGAAAAAAAAGTTTACTATGTATTTAACAGTTTTCTTTGTTTGTTTTAAAAGTAAAAAGACAGATTTTGGTTTTATATATAGCTGAAACTTGCTCAAAATATTGTTAGGGACCATGCTATGAATACAGGTATTTAAACATGCCTTTCACGTTACATGAAAACAACCATTTCTCATTGTGTACACACATGAGATTATCTCTCATTCTTGGAATACCTCTCCACCATAGAAGCACTGAGAGGAGCAGCTACTCCCATTCCTTCCCTGTAATCCCTCTTTTTTCAGTCCTGGTTTCACATGGGGATCTCTTTGTAAGCGTGCCAGCATCCACATGGTGTGTAAGTGCCTAAGAAAGCGAGATGGGTATTGTGTAGCGCATAAATTGCCAGCCTCCTCAAACCTCTCTGCTTTGGGACACATTCTTGCTTTTAGATGCAACGGTACAGTCAGGTCAGTACGCAGCAACTGGCAAATTTTCCACCTTAAGGTTTAGGGGCAGGTGTCTGCAACCTTCAACACTTAAAGAGCCATTCGAGTTGATTTTACACTGACCATAACCCTACAGGAGCCACAAAGTCTTACTTCTCCCTTTAGAAAAAAAAGGCAATTACATTTATTTCATTGTTACTATTTTGATAAAAATAAATTACTTATTGTTTTTGGCATTAATAAAACCTGCACATAAAGATAAAATACCCTTTTTTTAAGTTTGTAACTTTTGACAGAGGTTCATGTGACTTTCTTTCAAAAAAAAACTCACCCTGTGTCACATAGGATCATTTCAGTGCAGCAAATGTAGCAGTAGGTAGTATAATGTCAGCATTGATTTTAAAAAACAGTTTGTTTTACTGCTTATGGTGTATCTCTGCCAAAAGTTAGACCAGACCTAAATGACCCTTACCATATTTTTTTTAATCATAAGGTGCACTTAAATCCACCTTACAATCTGGTATGCTAGAAGTATGAATTCTGGCCGTGCTTAGTTATCTTTACCTGATCGTCTGTGAAAACCGGCGCTCAAAAATCTGTCAAAATGTTTTAGTTTGACTTTGCTTAACTTTTTTTTTTTTTGGAGCATTATGGGTAGTGTAGTCGGGAGCCTGGTGAAGTGACTTGAACTGTTCTTCACCTGTTTATAAATGAGTTGAAAAAAATTTACTTTACTACTTAGTTACCTTTCACTTTACATTTTCTTTTTAAAACTAAAAAGTTTTAATTTTTCTTAAGCCAAAGAGCCACAACGGAGGTCTAAAGGTGCTGACCCTTAGTTCGGGGACAGTGTTCTTATGATTCTTAAACATTAAAAAGCACCTGGCTACACAGCTGTTATGAGAGGTTGAGGTACCATAATGGTTTATGGCACAATCTTATGAAAAAGTTTGGATTGATAATGACTTTGAAAACAATTTGGGGGATTTTTGATTTTCTGCAAACAATCACCATATTTGAGTGTGATTTGTCAATTATTCTGTGAATTTGTATAAACGCAAAGAACTGAGTTAAAAATGGAGATAAGTTTCGCTCAAAAAATGGTAAACCAACAACAAAACCCCCTACAAATGGTTTTAATAACTAGGCGAGATAACCAAAATCATAAACCCAGGGATTGTACATAAACATCAAACATTGTTTAATATTTGCGTTCATTTTGCATCTGGTGAGGTTTTTGCTAAGCTGGAAAGTGTCTAGAAGATGAAACTTTTTCAAAATTGTCTTGTTTCTGTTGACTTTCTGACTGAAAACAGATGTATGTCATAACCACAAACGCTGTTAGAACAGCAGAGAGAGTAATAAACCCCTAACCTCAGAAATGAGGTGAAAAATCTCAGATGAACTAACATTTCAAGTCTGGTGTTTATTCTTTGCAAGCTCACCAATACACGCAATCTCTTCAATGTGCAGCTTTGTTATTGATTACAGCCACTTTAAATCTAAAACCACGCACATGTTCATCAGAAGCTGCTCAGCTCGCAGAGACAGGATGTCTGTGTCAATGTGAGAATGATTAGGACTTTAAACGCTGCAGTCAAAGTGGTTACGACACACTCTGGAAAGAAAACAGTTATGGGCCAGCGTCTTGAGCTTCAAACTGGCAACTTGTTTACATTCTCCTTCGACCAGGATTTTTTTTTATGTCTTCTGCACGGACACAAACGGAAAAAATGGCAAGTCTACCTCTTGTTGTAAACAATACTTCAGATACTTGTTACATAGCTGTCCAAGGATTTATACAATGACTGCGTATTAACTTCATACATCCATGTTTTCTTTTTTTTTATCATTTTCCAAGTCAGAAGACTGGAATTTGTATGTCTCCAAAACTCAACAGCACTCAGTGTGTGAATGGGACTGTGACTGCATGGATCTTTTGGTCGTAAAGTGGTTTTTAAGTATATTATTTACCATTTCCTTTACAGTAGTAAAGTGTTTAAGCAATTAAACCAATTGATTGTGACACGGAGGAAAGCCGCTTTGAATTGCATCAGAATCCATTGGAGTTGCATCAATTGAGCAACAAGTCAGAGAAGTTACTGTGGTTCAAACAGCTTGTTTTTTCTGTAGCCAGAGACAACTCCTGGATGAATGGGTTAATGCATTCACATTTAAGGTCGTATTCTTTGTGGCTGCTAGTGGACTGTTACATAAACACATCTAGTTACTGTATTTCTAACAAAAATAAAGGAATTTTACATTAACTACAAAATAAAAGCAATATAATTCAAAGATTTTGACCAGTTTCTAAAAGTACATTTGACCAACATTGAACTGTTCTCACTCTTTTTTGAACACAACAATTTTTTTTAAATAAATACTTTCTATATCTGTGAAAATGAAGTTTTATTTGTGTGTCACAAATCTACTGAAAGCTTGATAGTATTAAAAACAAGAATACAGCTTTGAAACCAAATAGAACCTGTAAAAAAAAAAAGAGTTCCACAATAAAAACATAAGCACAACACAGCTAAAGCAAAACACATTATGGTTAATGAAGAAAAGCCCAATATTGTCACATTTGTGTTAATTCATAAATTGAGTAAAATGTTTAATCTCAAGTGTTTTTTCATCAACTATTTGGAAGTTAAAAAAACTTAAAAAGACACAAGATTCAACATTTGTAGTGTGAATGATTGTAACTGCAGATAAAGATACTTCTAACAAAAACTAATCATGACTGAGTTTGACAGTACCACTCATGGGATGTTTGGAGTCTTAATTTAATTTTTAAAACTAAGTGAATTGCATTCTTAAGGGAACATGTGACAAACCTCCCTATTCAAGAGAATCTGATGCTAAAGAAAAAGAAAAACAACGTATTAGAGCAATGAAAAAACAGTTTAAATCTTTCAGTTAGAAAAAAGGAGGCAAATACAGCTAAATTTACACAAATACCCTCTCAACCACTTTTCAAACTCATGGACACAAAACTGAAACATCTTTTGTGTCCTTGTGAGTAGTGAGTCACGTCAATGTGAGCAAAATCAATCATTGGTACAAACATCAATTACAAAGTGACCTTTTACAGATGACTCACCTCTATGGAGCTTCAAAACAATCAGCCACTGTATTATACAGTCATGCAAAGCATCCGTCATTCTTGCATAATTCTTATGCTCCCTTCGGTATGACTCACTGCTGACTCCTTACATTGGTTTGAAGCCACTTACCATCTGAAGCACCATGAAACAGGTATGGGGTACAAATATATAACCTCAATAATTATTTAGCTCTCAGCCGTAAAAAGAAAACAAAACAATGGGCAGTAAATGCAGGCATTTGAAATGCAACAGCCAACAGTTGATCACATAAGCTGTGTTTGCATGGACACAAGTAATCGTAATAAAAGCCTGACTAGAATAAAAATGCTTCCTGTAAACACGCTATTCGGAATCACTCTACACAGAAAATCCATGTCAAAAAAGATCTTTCTAAACCATATTAAGATTTATTAACCCATTGCAACCCAAACCCTTTACTTTTAGTTTTTGCTGAGTGTTAAAGACCCATTCCGATTGTCTTCCGATCTATAGTAAAAGCACTCCCCCTTCAGCACTCTTTCAACTTACAGCCCCTCACACCCCCAACCTAACATTAACAGTGCAATAAAAATGGCGAGCAATATTGGAGCTATCCAGACGTACAGTTATGAGTCAGATGTTAGCTCAGACGAGAAAAACGAAGGCATCCATTAATCTATTTGTCTGCAAGTGGATGCATCAGAATGTGGCGGAGCAGGGAGCTTAGGACTTGTCAATTGTAGCATTGCTAGAGGCTCTTTAAAACAGCATTTTTTCGTCTGCTCCTGATTCAGGACGATTTGAATAAAGGACATTTTAAACTTTATTTTCTTAATATATGTCCTCCATCATGAGAAAAATGCCACAAGAACATGTTAAGAACACCAAAAACACAATGTTCATTGGGCTGGGCCTTTAAGTGCCACATGTGGGTGAGAGTTCTGTGAGTGTCTTGGACCACCGTGCATGCATTGCTCTCTGATTGGGTTTATGTTGGGGCACTGTGAGGTTTGTGGTAAAATCTTCATCTTGCAGCTGTTTTATGAGTCCGTAATGAACTTTCTGGCATGATAAGATCCTCATTTGCACAATTTCCACATAAATATTGGTCTTTGCAGTCCATTGATTTTGTCTCAAGACAACTTTTGCTGCTGTACATTACAAATAAAGCATCACAAATTCATGCAGATAGTGCCTAACAAGAATCCCATAAGCTGGTTTTAGTTACTGAAAACAGTACTACATCTTTGCACTGCAAATGATGCATGAAGCTTTTTTAGCATTTAGTAATAGTATTTGGAAAACAATTGTAGAATATTAAGAAAAGTAGCAGTCAAGCTGCAAAGTGTGGCAAAAAAAAGCATGTCTGTTTGTTCATCATGGCCTTAAATAGTGTTTTTGTTAGAAATGCTCCATTACCAGTCTTGCTAAATGTTAACAAGATCTAATGATTGCTTTTAGACTTCTGGGTTAAGCTGCATCTCCATTTAAGCAGTAATTCCCTTCATTTTTTCCTCTGAATGTCTTCAGCAGAATTTCCACTCTTCCTGTAACTTACAACTCATCCTTTCATCAATAAACCACTGAAACTGATGTGTAAACATTTTACTGTCTTCTCATAGCCTCTTCATGCATCATGAAATGTGGCAAAGTGTTCCCCTTAATACATTTCGGTTCATCTTTAATTGTCTCGTTGTTTAACAGATTTTTTTCAGTTCAATATTGCTCTTTTTTTGTTGTTTTTTTAAACAGGAGATTGTGTTCTGCATCCTGATTAGCTGTAGATCTTTTCAATCAATCTTCTTAATGTCATGTTTTCTGTACAGAATGTGTTTAGTTTGCCAAATTTACATAATTCTTCTTTCTCAAGCAGATCTTTGTTTTTATTCTATAAGTCTGGATGCATTTTTCTATGAAGGTTTAACTTTGTGAATTCAAGTGAGAGAGAAGTCTGGAAATGTTAATGTATACCTGAGAAACGTGTACAGAGTGTAGTGAGGAGTTTTACAGCCTTAAGACAATTGTAATCCTACTTTGCACCCATCGTGGGTAATTTTTATAACGTAACTTCCAAGATAAATGAAGGAACACTCTATTTTATTAAGCACATGACTGTGCAGCTTTTTACAGAAATTTAAGGCTGGTAAAAAAGGTGTTTTACATTGCTTTTTTTTTAAAAATAGAATAGTCTTAAATACAGTGGTCCCTAACTGCATAGCAGTTCATCTTTTGCAGTCTCGCTGATTTTTTCCTGTGCAACTTTGTTTTTTTTTAAACAGTGCATTGTGTTATGCGTTATTTTTTACTTTGGACCATTGTCAATCAAACTTCTATATGTCATGTCTCCTGTGCATAACTTGTTTAGTTTGCCAAATATACATACATCTTTGACAGGAAATCATTGACTTGTTTGTTTTCATTGTATTTATTTTCTATTTTTGAAGTTTGAGAGTTTAAACAAGAGAAAAGTGTCAAAATGTTTACGTCTGTATGAGAAAAGTAGATGTAGTTTAGAGTTTTACAGCCTTAAAACATCTTCATTTTTTGTAAAAAAAAAAAAAATAAAGAGTCACAACAACTTCACAGATATTGTATATCGCTGGTTATTTTTAGAAAGTAATTCCCACGATAAATGAGTGAACACTGTACATTTAAATATTTAGCTAAATGGACTATACTTTAGCTATTTCCTTGTTAATGGTAGACATTAATGACCATCAGCTTGTCACCAACCGTATCTTCCAGCTGACATGTTCTGGGTAGATATGTTAAAGAAGCATTTTGATTTTTGTCACTGACAACTGTTATATAATGTGTTCACTATATAAATAATGCAATGTGAGAGCTGGAGGTGTAGACAGCAAAAACGAAAACTATAAAAAATAAAACAGGGCTGCATCTGACAGTATCCTGGATATTTATGCAAAGAACACAGGTATAACGCAGTTTAAAGATGCCTGATGGGACGGGATGAACTTAAAATTGAAATGTTGCACAATCACAGCTCTGTCCCGTAACTGCTTTACTAAGAGCGTCATTGTACACAGGAATCTGTTTTACAGTGAGATGCCATTTTGCTCTGTGGTTCAGATGCCAGAGAGGCTGCCTGTTGTCATGGATATGATTCAGACTTATTAACACCAGTGCTCCAAACCACTGCAGGCTCCTGCAACACACACAAACACGGGGCTATATTTACACACAGACACAGGAGAGAGCTCTGACGCATTGGCAAATACTCATCCAGACACACAGCATCACAATGGCGTGCATGCCCACTTGCATACTCAAATATGTAACCCAAAACAAAAATACACAAATCGCTGTTTGTTGCCGCGTTGCTCCTCTCCAGGCTTTCACAGCGCAACACAAACAGCAGAAATGAGAAACTACACACCCAACGTGCACACACATACACATCAGTGGCGCTCTCTCAGTCCTGTCCTCAGAAGCGTGCAAACAATGTTACACAAAAGAGACAAAGCTCGTAATAATAAAGGGGGAAAGAGAGCAGGGAGGAGGAGACAGGCGAAAGAAAAAAGGAAAGGGAAGGGTTGTGTGTTTGTGCATGGATCAGAGTTTGGGCAAACAAAACTGGGGAATGTTTTCATTCATATTTTCGAGTTAGTTGAGAACCACAGACGCACATTGTGAAAGGCGGCAAGCTAAAATGTGAGAACCAGAAAAAAGAAGAGTAGGAAATGACAGTGAGAACACATTGAAGAAAACAGACCTTTCTATGTTTTTTATACTTCAACTTCTTTACCCTTTAAGTATTCAAAAACACACACACAAACCTCTATTGGGCATCCAATATATATCTATGCAAAGCTTCAACTTTCCATAAATGGAAGCAGATAAACTAAAAAGTAACAAGAACTTCACTGGAGAACTTGATACAGAAGATTCAATTAAAGATTACTGTAAACTTAAGACAACTTGCAACTCCACTCATCATTGTGCAAGGCAATCACAAAATATTTCAAGAATTCAAGCTCTTAATCAACAAAATTCACTGCAATCAAGACAGTAAGCCATACAGGCTTTCATTGAAGCTTTTGTATGCAACAAAAGAGTAAATTAGGACTAGGATTTAGGATTTCCATGCCAAACTAGACTCAATTGATTCCATTTCATTTCATACATTTACTATTTGATTTCTGATTTAACACAGTTGAATTGACTATCTCTCGAGTTTCTATTTCAAAACCATATTTTCTTTGGTTGTAAAACAAAGTTTTAACATAAATAAAGGAACATTTTTCATTTGCAACATTTAGAATAATGAATAAAATTAACCAAAGAGCTGTTTTTGCAAGAAAGAAACACAAGAAATCGCTTTGCAAGGAATCTATATTGCATTTTTAAGTGAAGTATGATTAGATCAAGCAGTTTTTTTTTTTTAATTAAAACTTATCCAATAAATGTTAATACTGGATAAGTGTTCAGAGTAAATGTTTGCCTCTGAGATCAAATGATCTGATCCATCAGGAAGTCTGAACCCCCTAAAAGAACATAGATGTGTCTCCTTTGAACCCATCCTTAGCCGTCCTTCCAGCTTAAGGTGGTCGGACTGTGTGGTCTTTGGGTTTATTAATGGGATCAGGTTGCTCGGCGTCTGTCATTAAGGTTTGTCCAGGCACTGAGCTACACAGCTGCATGCAGGCAGATAGGGGTTTGCAATACTTGTACACCTGTGCACCTGACAAGAGGAATTTCGCAGTATGACCAGAGTTAGATCACTTTTTTTTCCTAAAAAGTAAAATTCCAGAGTGGGCATATTTGTTTTCAAGGATATTTGCAAGGTTGAGAAATTTAAACCTGCAGAGTTCAACTTCTGCACAACCACTCTTCTTCTACTGACTTAAAAGCACATGGCTACCATAAGACCCCTTTGAGGGCCTACTGGTAAAGTAGTCAACTAAAAAGAGATAAGATACATTATTGCTTTAATAGTCCTGTACAGAAGTTATGATCAAAGTAGATTAATATCTTAAAGTTCTTAAAGACCCACCTCAATCATATTTTGATCAATTGTAAAAGTGTTCCCAGTGGTCTTTTAGTTATGATTATGCAGTTTTTGGCCAAAATAAAAAAAAATCTTTTTCTAGCGGCAGTAGCATATTAGAGATTCACCTAAAAGTTCAGCTTCAATGTGTTTTTCAGCAGGACAAAAAGAGAAGAATATACATTCTTTTAACTTATGTTTTGATCCTGTAATAACAAAATAAAATTTTGGGGATGGAGACAGGTTCTATTTGTGTACCAGCAAGCATTTAGTCTCATTAACAAACCATTTGAGCCCTGTTGTTTTCCGCAACTTTATTTTTTTTCTTTATTATCAACTGCATTTTATTAGTACATCATGTGTGCATATTTTCCTGTTACACATATTAATGTTTTACAAAGAAAACAGCAAAAATAGTAATACACCCATTTTAAACAGACCTTTAAGCAGCCCTTTGAGAAATAAATACTAAAAGTTTAAAAGCAGGTTAAAGGCAGAACACGAAAGGGCATTAAATTTTTCTAGCAGATCATTGAATTCACTCAAGTGAGCAACATATTTCTATATCAGTTCTACTCTAATAGTCGAGTACAAGTACTTAAGAGCACTGTGAGCTCTGGATTCAGGCTATTACAAATTACTTTCCAGACTTGCATTTGGCTTTCAACCAACAGCTCGTGGCTTTAAGCTTCTAATTTCTTTCTATTGCTTTAATTTAGCAAAAATAATATTGAAACTAAGCCAATAAGAGTTGCTGGCTTTTGTTATATGGGCTTCATACAGTCTGCATCAAACATAAACTCTTGGTGTATTTCTAAAAAACACAAATGTTACAGCCCAGCATTAGATTTTTCAAATGCTTTGCAGATACAAACCATCTGCAGCCTTAGAGATCGATGTAGGGAGGATGAAAACAAAACGACTGCTTGACCACACAATGACAGCTTTTCGCTTGCCCTGCAGTTCACTCTGAAACTAAGGCCTTGGGTGTTAAAATGTGTCACCCTCATTCACATCCAATAAATCACTACAGAAAAATAAGAGTGCAGAGCAAATGAAAGACATCGCAGGAATCCTGTTGACAGGCTTTCAGTCTGACAGCACCGTGTGCTGCAGTGTTTATCATTGTGCCAGTTATGAGTATAAGATGGTGTCAGTGTTATGCAAGTTGCTCCGAAAGCAAAAAATGTATCTGCAGTGTGGGTCTTTGTGTTCATAGACATATGTGTTTGCTAAAGAGAGCCATTATGTGGGCACTCATTACATGTATGAGGCAAAATTGAAAAGTGTGCCTGCGTGCGCATGTGTTTTACTCCTGTGCTTTTGTGAGACACATCAGAGTAATTGTGTGGGAGTTTTTTTTCCCTAAAAAAAAAGCTCCTTTATAAGATAAAGGAGCAGAAAGAGAAGGCATGGAGAACAGGACGGGAGAAAAAAAAGGTAATGTAGAGATAAGGCTATTATTACATGTTTTCCTGCTTTAGATGATGCCCTTAGACTTACTGGTCATGCTCTGTGGGCTTTTAACCTGCTGGGAGATAAAGATGACTCACTTTTTCTGAAAACAAAATGTACTGTTCTAAGCGTGTACATGTTCAATATATACAAAAGCACAATGCTCTCCTTCTATGATTAGTCTCCATCCTGTGACCTTCACAGGATGGAGACGTTGACTTGTTGTCATTCAAATGTTTGACTACAAACCTAAAATGCCCACTTTAATCGTCTTTTGAGCTAATTTAAAAGTGTTCCTCATGGTCTTTTAATCATCATTACGTCCTTTTTAGCCAAAAACTGTTGTTTTCTAGGACATAGTTTTTGCAGAATGGCAGGAGTTAATTAGAAATTCACCTCTGAGTTGTGGGTAGGACTGTTGGTAGGAAATGTCAAAAATGAACGGTTTCCGGCTTTTGTCAGATGATACTTTATTAAACAGAATAGTATTTTTAAAGCTTACTGCATGTCTAGAGTCAAACTAAAGTAAAAAAAATAATAAGAAGAAACAGCATTATTATCACGCTAAAACAAATACATGTCCCTAAATTACTATTTTAATTTTAAAAAGTTTATTATTACTGTCATTACAAATAAAGTTATTTTAATTCTGACATTCTTACCAACTGACTGTTTATTTTAAAATGTGCTAACAAAAAGAAAATGGAAATATTTGTTTGCATCCCTATTTCAGAATAATATACAGAATATATCCATCTAAATATTTTTTTGCATATGATTTATATGTAAATCTATTTATTAATGCACAGAAGGCTGCTTTGCTTTTTCAACAGACGTTGAAAAACAGACAGTTTAGATGCTTGTCTTTCTGCTCACACTTTTCCAGGTTATTTTTATGTTTGCCTCCTTCAGTTTGGATTGCAACAATAAAACGTCTGTTCTGAAAAACTAGTATTGAAAGTGCAAACAGATTTCATTATGATAAGAAACTAACAATGGTAGTTCAGGAGCAGAAACAAGGCTGGTAAAACTGTCATAAGCAGAAGCATTTTTATCTTCCATTAGTGTGATGGTTACAGTAAAAACTTATTTTAAAGCTCTTTGTGAGCATGTTCTGTTGAAAAAAACTGAACATTACATCACCTCGTCTCTTTTAAAATGGTTTGAAAGAGGTGGCATTGGCTCAGAGACAACAACTGAATGATGCATTCAATGTCAGACTGTCTATTATCCTCCTCTTTTGATCATTTTAATCTTTTTTGCATGCGGAGGCAGAGGCATTTGAGTTATTGCTAATATTAAAAGTAAAGCTTTTCTTGCTATTGAGTTACATTCTGTTCCGTACAAAGGAGCATTTATCTTACCTAGGCATACGGAGGAGCCAATGTTATAACCATAATGAGTTACAATGTCCAGAAATGTTAAAAAATATGTTTTTTGAATTTATGACAATACTTACAATAATCTCCTTAGACTCTCTCTTAAAATAAGCAATTCATTAACAAAACTAGTACATATGTGATTCAAGGAAAACAATAAAGGTGAAAAAGTCTTTTTTCAAAGAAAAAATTGTTTAAACAGACAACAGCTCCTAAGAGTAATCATCCAAAAACATCTTATTTATGTACCTTTTGTTTTAATTAGAACATTACTCCATAATGGATTATGCAATCCACATAAGTTGTTACAGTTATTTACCAACAAAAACAAAAATCTATCAACAATAGCTGATAGTCTGTGCATCTGATGGCTCCGCATGACATTCGGAATCCATATCCTGACTGGAAACCTGATTTTAGTTTCCCTGCGGTGCATGTATCTCTGTCTGTGGTGCAAACACTTATTTAGAGAAACAAACATTATGATAAAAAGAAGCAACCAGAATCTCTAATTTAAGTGATAAAAGATTTCACAGTATATATAGATGAGTTTTTAAATGAAAAAGTCTCACCGTCATATGCACGGACTCAGATGAACTGTTTCTATTTTGGTTTTTGCTGCAGGCTGCAAAAGCAATGACCAGATTTCTCCAAAGGGGATGCAATAATTAGGTTTATTTAATCCAATCTAATTTAAGATGTGATTTATAATGGCTTGCATTTCAGAAAAACATCCAACACTCTTCCAACTCCTTCTTTCTGAGTCAAAAACGAGGGAAAGGAGGGAAAAAACAAGTATAAATTGAAAATGAACCATCAACATTTTGGACAGTCAAGTGTTTTCAGCTTTGTGGAATCTATATGAGTCATAAATTTTAACACTAAGCAGTTGGTAGCTAAAAAAGACAAAAACATGTTGATATGCTGTCAAATGGAAGAAAGAGGGATTTTGTCTGTGCGTAGGGAGAGAATAACTAAAAAGGAGTATACAACCAATTAGCTGCAATAAACTCCTCTGAACTGGTTCATTGTCAACGCTTAACAAGTGGCAGAGTGAAGGAGTCATGAGCACTGCATTCTAAAATGGACCCATGCCACTAATGGGAAGATAAATAACTTTTCGGCTGCCGTGCACACAGCGTAAAAAGCTCTTGATGCAAACAGCTTTCCTTTAAAAACAATCAACTGGCTTGTTCAAGACAATGTTGAAGGGCTGCAGTGAGTTATGGAGCGCATCTGGGAGAAAAAAGGCAGAAATCAAATAAAACTAAGAGGAATGCAAAAAAGAAAAAGACCTAACAATGATACAGGAATGTTTTCTACCATTGACTGCACATGAAAATGTGTTTACTATCATAGAATAGTTATTTATCTGCATTATTTGTACACAAAAAGATGCAAATATTAGCTTTGGTACTTTTGTGATTCTTTTGTATTTGTCCTATGAGGTCTTTGACAACAATGTTTGTAACTTTGTGGCCAAAGTTCAGAGATGGTGTTTTCCTGTTCAAGCATGTCAATGTCTTCAATGTAAAAGGGAGTGGGTACAAGCAACAAGCCATTGTTCCATTTTTGCTCTGACACGAAAAAAAAAAGTCCTGACCTGTAGAAAGATTTAAACCACTGACCACAAGAAACCGCAACATCTGGGAGGGTTGTGCTTTTAGACTGAATGGAGGCAAATTCTTTCAACGATTATTCAAAATCTTGATTATGAGTAAGGAAAACTGTTAAGAATGTACATGTTTCACATGAATGTAATGTATCTCCACCTGCCTTACACTAGGGCTGTGTTTATTAGATAGGTAGTGTCATTTATAATGAATTACCAATGTGAACTCTTGTTGATGTATTGATCAAACAACACATACGAACACACAGACATAAAAAAAAGATTTCTCCTAAATTAGCTAACATGATCTGGCACTAGCTGCTGCACAAAGTGCAAAACAAGAACCCAAATACCATAGACGATAACGTTGGTAAAGAAGAAAGAAGATGAATGGCACTTTGAAAAGGTGGAGACACAAGGACAACAAAAAGTTTTTTAAAGATAGAGAATATTTTTTATATAAAAGAACCAAAACATGTAGCCAAACACAAAAAATGATTGATAAATTGGTCATTGGTTGGTTCTGCCATACCCTCCAAATACCAAACTTAAATCATGATTTGTTCTATCTCTATAGAATGTGATGTCTGCTACTTAGATTTAAAGCCAAACTGCTAAACTGCTCTATAAAGTATTGCTTTGTAGTCAATTTAAATTTATTTTCAGTAGACAGAGATAAATCTGGAACAATAAACCTCAGAATGTGGTTCTACAGACAAACAGGAAGCACCATGGAATTGATATTCATCTTTCTTAATTATGATGGTTTTTTTAATGGTGAACGCTCTTCCTCAAAAGAGATGTTTCTCTGTGTGACAACCAATAATGAGAAAGTAAGCCAATTAAAATGGTTTTAAAGACAAAGTCGGACTCTGGTGACCAGAGTATGTCACACACTTACAGTATGGACAACAATTCTCAGAGATATAGCTGGCTTGAGACATGAATATATAGGACCACTGTGGAATTGTTATACTCAAAGTGCATTTTTTACAGGGACTCTGCCAATTCAGGAAAAACTTTATCTCTTTGCTAAACATCCCAGTGTGGAAAAAAAAAAACATAAAAGTCGGTGAATGCACATGAAGAGAAGGCATGGATGTTGGAAAAAAGAGATAGGGAGTATGAAATAAAAAAGGGATGATTAAAATGGACAGAAAGAGAGAGCCCTTGCTTCCACCTTTCTGCCGTGTCTATTTCTCCATGTCACATTGAGACAAGAGTTAATAGGCCTGCTTTCTGCCTCTACTCCTTCAGCAGCCCGGTGCTAAGAGCTGCTTTACTGCAGAGCCTCCAGCATTGCTTCTGGCAATTTGTCTTTTTGCCAACACAAGGGTTTTTGCTCCCTACCTCTCCTTTTTTTTCTTTTGCAAAATCAACATTTCCCAAGCAAATACAGCAAAAAGCAGCAATCTGATATGTTCAAAGTGCTAAGGGTAGCATTTTTAACATCAGTAATTCACTGGTTTATTCATTTGGGGAGATTAGGCTAATTACCAGAAACAAACAAGGTGTTAAACGAGATTTATGGTAGCCTCCACTGAGCTTTACATCATGGGACGCTGAGGCTAATGTTGCAAAAAATCTGGATTATTGCTTTACAGCATAAAATAGGAAATTTGAACAAGTGCAGGTGCTGAGAGATCAAACTAACACAGTATTCAGTTAGCTTGCCTTGTGGTCAGTCTTTCACACATCTTCATGGATTAAAAAAAACCATCATTCATATTCAGAAATTTAAATAAAACTGGATCTTAACAACCATTAAATCAGCAGAAGTGATACATCTGATGTACTGTAGCGTCAAAACCCTCTCCTATTGGTGTTATTAAAGACCCACGCAGATGAAAATTGGGTTTAAACGTAAAAATTTCATGACGATGGAAGACATATATAAAGAAAATTAAGCTCAAAATTTCCTTTCTGAGTATTTCTTTTTTCAAATCGATGTGAATCAGGAGCTGACAAAAAATGATATTTGATACGAACGTATTTGTGACAAATAGATCCACGTGCGTCTGATTTAAAACTGTACGACTGTAGCTACAATATTGCTCACAATTTTTGTTGAACCACTAATATTAGGTTGGGGTTTGAGGGGCTTTTAGCTAGCGAGAGAGCATGTAAACAGAAAGCTCTCAGCAACAGGAGACCAATTTTTAATGAACTACTGCTCCCGTGCAGAAACTATGATCTAGAAAACGATATGGGTTTTTGATTTTGGCTAAAAAAAAATGACACAATCATTGTCAAAAAATCACTGGGAACGCTTTTAAAATCGATCAAAAGATGATCTGAGTGGATCTTCATTCAGTCAAAAACATTCAATGTCTAAAATAAAGTGCCCTAAATTGTTGAAGTCAAAAGAGAAACTAAAGCGCTTAAACACTTAGCCAGTATTCAGTCCAACAGGAGGTAAAGGCACCACTGTCCAAAAATAACACCATGAAGATAAACAAGCAAGGAAACAATGGCTGAAGCCATTGGCACACCACCATCAGAGAGCAGGTTGGTAAAGTGAAAGCGTCCAGCTGGCAAAAACTGGGTGTATATTTGGCCTCAGCATTGACCGCTGCTCTTCTGCTGCACTGATGCCTGCTTCCATATGGCTTGGCCCTTTGCTCAGCTGTTGCAGAGATGGTCTCTTATATGTACAATCACTACAAAAAACACATAAAACTCTAACAGGACAATTAAAAAGTGACATTTGACACATTTGACACATATGTCTACAAAGTCACAGTTGAAATGAATCAATATAAAAACTCTATAGCAGCAGTGTGCAAAATAATAAGAATAACTCCCTTTTTTAAAGGTGCAAACACTGCTGTTGTGTACTGCATCGAAAACAATATAATGATCATCAGAGGAAATAACAATAAATAGGATCATTCAGTAGTTTATTTCCAAGAATCTAAGGATTAAAGATGCCAGTACTTTGCTTAAAACAGCTGTTTAGTTGGATCAAAGGCTTACAAGGTCAATAGCAAAAAATGTGAATACATTTTTGGACACTTTAGATATTGATATTATATATTAGAATACAAATCTTTGCTTGATAAAAGAGAGTGGAGAAAGAGCCAAAAAATGTTAGACACCACAAGCCATTGCTATTATTACAAATGTTAAACAGCTTAGTGCGCCAAAAAAGATCACCTCTGTTTGATAAGTTAACCTTGAAAAAAAAGTTCTTCTTTCTTGAGCAAATATATTGAAAAAGCTCAGGCTAGTTTTTTAGTTTTATTTTTTTAACCAAACACCATTACTTCACAATTAGTTGGAGAATGAAGGCCATAGATTATCATAAATTATCATGCACACTTTCTTAAAATTCTGAATTACACTCATCACCTATGTGCTTATTACATTTCCGATTTTACATTTGTCTTACATTTCAGACTAGAAGAGACTAAGGATCTTGAGGCACCTTTGACAATTTTTTGAATTTTGTTGGGGTAAGATTTGGAACACGTTGACAGGTTAGTTCATTCCTGTTAACTGCTTGGTAGAACAGTCCACTAATTGGTATGAATTCTAACAAAGACTCAACAAACCTGAGACAAACACACAGAGGAATTGTTAAGAACAATAGGATGCTATACGGTACTTCTTCATCCCATAACTGTTTGTATAACTCGGTGCTTTACATTTCAGAGAAGCTGAACCAGATCCCAAACACTGAAGGCTGGAGTCCTATTGCATTTGTCTCATATGAACACGGACACATCCCTCATTATTTTTCAAACAGCCCAAGGGAAGTCAGGGATGTTGACAACATCTTTTTTTTTTTAAAAGTCCGTTTGTTGTTGCACGCTTTCATTTTCTTCCTGTGTCCTCGAAACTGGTTTACTCTGGAGGGACTTTGAAGATGAATCATTTAATGGTTCCTGTCATGGGAAAACCCTCAACTGTTACACTTTTCAAACATTTTAAAACAAAAAGCACATTTTTCACTCAGAGAGTCTCATCCATTTAAATATGTACTTCTCATCGCTCCATCAAGGCAAAAAAAAAAACCTTAACTGTAATTTTATAACTGGAGACTGTGGGAAACCCCTCTAAGGGAAAACAAACAAGGGGAGCAGTTTAATGAGCCGAAGTATTGAAGCTTGGGTCGTGCATGAATGCACACATGCATGCCCCACACATACACACAGTGCACATGCAGTATGTACACAAAAAGGGGAGAGGCTGTACTTGCCCAGGCTGTGTACATCAGGCACACACATACAGTCCCACCCTCTTCCTGCATTCCTCTCCTGTCTGACACACTTCCAGTAAAGCCCACCAGCACTTCAAAAACACCCCACCATTACCAGCACTCCAGACGACAGGGCCTGCAAAAAAACACGCAAACACCCGACCTTTTTAAATGAAAAACAAGCCACAGGTGTGGCTACATCTGGTGCTGGAAATCGTGCACACTTCAATGAGAAACTTAAGTTTGTCATCTGATTTGAAATGTTAAACTTTTGTCAGTAACATGTTAAAACTGGTAAGCTAAAACAAAATAAAAAGATGAATCCTTGTGGTAGCCAACCTAAACGCTGTTTGAAAATGTCAGCAGTGTCAAACATAACTGCATGGCTTCTTTCCTCTCAAGAGGGTCATAGTGGGGCATAGCGGCTCATCATAAACCTCAACCAAACAACTGTAGGCCAAGTGTGGCTGCGGCGTCTGGATGAAACCAACCACACAACTTTTTTGCATGTTTCACCAGTCTGCAAAAGCGTATGGCTTCCACACCATCACAAACGTCTGCACACAACTTCCACTCTGCTCTTAAGTGGCTGAGGACAAGACTTTCAAGACAATACTTCAAGCTGAGTGGAGGACAGCTGCCTTTGTCTCATAACGGTCCAGCTCTCGAACACCTATTCCTCCCAGCTCCAGCGTTGTATTGATATTGTGTCCCTGAATAGTATTCCTGCCTGTGACTGTCTGCAGCTCGGTAATGAGTATTTCCGTTATTGGTGATCTGGCTGGGTGACATCCCAATGAAGTATTGCTCTGTTTACAAGCTATATTTACTGTCCTGTGTGTTATTTATCCATATTTGTCTTTCTATGTGCCTTTCATTTGGGTTTTGGAGAACAAAATTGGGTTTTAAACTGATTTCACAAGCAATTTCCGTATTTAGTTGAGTACTTTTGCTAATGTGAACTTAGCTAGAAGGCATCTTCTGAAAGCGGTCCAAAAGATTGCCTCAATACTTCCAACTTTGTGCTGTTTGTATTTCATGCACTCTGTACAATCACCATCTTCAAATCTCAGTAACGTGAAGTGCTGAAGTGTTTCTCCACGTCAGAATCCTGTTGAAACGATAAAGGAGTTAGTTACAGCATGTTAAAAAAACATGTTAAAAAATCCACTCCAAAAAAGAATCATGTTTTTGGTGTTTTTAACATGTTCTTGAAACATTTTTCTTGTGATGGAGGACGTGTATAAAATAATTTAAGAAAAACTGCGTTTCTGAGGATTTCTTTATTCAAATTGTATTGGACCAGGAGAAGATAAAAACGAGTGGTTTGAAAAACCTTGGGTTTGTGACGCAGGAACTGCAAAGAGCGGGTCAAAGTCTCCCTGCTCTGCTCCTCCTCCTCACCCCCTCATGTACATCTTCAGTTTTCCTCGTCATCTGAGCTGGCATCTGGCTCAAAACTGTACGACTCCATTGCTCAGATTTTGCTCCCTGTTTTAACTTTGCCGCTGATGTCAGCTTGGAAGTGCAGGCTTGCAAGGGAGCGAGCAAACAGAGCTCCCAACGACATAGGGGAAAAGGGGAGTAGGGTTTCTTCATGCCAACAGTTCTGCCCACAAATCAAAGGTGAACTTATAATGAGCTACTACCAATGTCTTAAAAAACAACAGCTTTTTTGTCTAAAAACTGTATAATTATAATTAAAAGACCAGTGGGAATGATTTTACAATAGAAAAAAATATGTGTTCATCTTCTGAAATTTCATCTGAAATCAAAGCCTGATGGACTTTGGAATATTCATTCATTTTTGGAACCAACTGAATCCCTTTCGGGGTCAGGGGGCTATTCTTGGCCAAAGGCACCCTGAACAGGTTACCAGTCTGTAGAAGAGCAACACAATTACAAACATTCACACCCAGGGGTAATTGAGAATCATGACTAAACTTATAAAGAAGGTATTTGGACTGAAAGAGGAAGCAAGAGTCCCCTAAGAAAACCCACCCATGCACACTTTAGAACATGCAAACTCCACACAGAAGGGTCCTAGCCGGGATTTGAACCAAGGCCTTCTCACTGTAAGGGAAGAGTGGTAACTACTACACCACTGACGTTCTGGGGTCCATAGTCCTGAAAGGTTGTTTCTTTGTTTTTCAGAGATCAACATTACGAAATCCCAGACCTCCTTTGGCTTAACGGAAATGGCATTTTCTATCAAAAACTGTCCCAGTGTGGTTATTTTTAGTAAACCAATATATTTGGTTACATTTGTTATTCCATTCTGCTTCTCAGAGATATAGTGCAACTTGCTGTATTTATTTGCTTGAGCCTGTTTATATAAAAAAGGCGATCTAAACAAATAAAGGAAGAGAGGACAGTAACAGAAAGCAGCAAAGACTAATACCCGGTATGTCATTCATCTCTTCCTTTTCCTCTCTCGGTCCTATTCAGCAGACCTAAAATGGTTGGACCTCTTCACTCAGCTGCCTCATTTACCTGTTAGACATCCGAAAAGTTCCTGAACCATCAACATCCCTCATTCTGTGAAGTATTTCCGCCTGCATGTTCCTTCTACTTCCTTTGCCAACTCATCCATTACCAAATCAGCTCCATACTCATTAGAGCTCTTTTTTTTATTCACACCTTTTTGTTGTCAGGAAGAAATAGAGACAGTGGGAGACTTTTAAGGCAGTAATTACTTACAATCACTGCAGATAAATAAGCTGGAGGAAGACAGAAGACAGTTACTCACATAAATGGTTTTAATGTCACTCAAGGGGAGCGGCTGTCATGTGGGACCTAAGATATTACATGCTAATTTGGTGTACAAGTCAGCCTATTAGTATGACCTCTGTAATCACATTAACATCACTGTTGTGGCAAATTGTAAAAAGGTTGTTGCCAACGACAACAATGATATAAAAACTACAAACACCAGCCTCAAGGTTGATTGGTTTTGATTCTGTGAAGCATCTCAACCCCCCCCGGAAAACATACAGTAGGCTTCCTGCCATCACCCGCAGTTTACTGATTTTCCTGAACTCATTTAAAAGAAAATGTTGTGGTTTCTCTGCCAACTTCTTACCATCTTTATCTGTCATTATTAGACACTTTAAGGTTTTCTTAAGTGATGTCAAGTTGTTTCTGTCCAAGAAACATGATCTTCAGTTGAGTTTGACTCCATATTTTACACTCTGCAGCCAAGAGGAACTCATGAAACAAGATGAGCTGTCACAATGAAATAAAATGGATGAAAGTGCGGTAAATAACATAAAAATACAATGTGTTTGTTTTTAAATTGGACAGCACTGAGACATGTTTATCTTTTCTATTAATCTCTGCTAGGGCTGGGCGTTAGGGAACTTTTTATATCACGATATTGCTTTTTTTCTTATCAGGCGGTAATGATATGTATCAAGATATAAACCAAATAAATATTTCTGTCAAATTTAAACACTTTGTGGTTCATTAGAGAAATGTGTTAACATCAGCAGGTTTTTTAGATTTCAATATTCATTTCCTATCATACTTAGAACATAACAGATGCACTGAAAGAGCATGATGCAACAGTTTTTTCCTCAAAAAACTAAGAAAAAGGCATATATATTACTAACTAAAGTGAAAATTAAAGCAAAAGCTCTCAAGTTTCAAAAGAGAACATAAATAAAATAGAACACTAAACAGTGTGACAGTAGAGAAAAAGAGGACAAAAGAAATTCACCTGAAGAAGAGCAAATAAACATGACTAAGTTTACACAAACATTTACTTTCCATGTGGTGACTAACCCTCTAACTTTTACTGGCCAAAGAGGAGAAAATGCTTGGGATTGGCGAGTGTTAATTTCGGACCCTTAAAAATAAAAGTCTATCGCGATAGGCTCATTTTACTAATGAGAAAACGTACTATCACGATATCGATAGCCATCGTTTTATCGCCAGGCCCTAATCTCTGCTTGGTCTAATTTCTCACAATGTAAACAACAGAAATGAAAACTTTTCTCAATATTTTTTCTTTTGCAGAGGAACTTCCTCATAACTCTTAGTGATAACCTCACTTTAAGATTTGCAGCACATTACTAATGTAAAGTGTATAACGGCGCAAAGTCGCTTTTCGCCGCTTCAGAATCTGTTGGAATTAAGTTTTTTTATGTAAATGGTTGAAGAGTTACGATATTCAAATGAATGTAGCTAAAGTTTTGGTGTTAAAGAGTAAAAAGGTTAACTGGTTTATCTTGGAGGCATTTGAAACAATTTAACCAGAGTTAAACATATTCTTATACTCCCCCCAAGATGTAAATGTCATAGCCACTCCGTATTCCTTCATCTCTTATTTTTCCTCATCTGTGCGTCACTCCTAACCCTCCAGTGGGAGACAAAGGAGCATTAAACAGTTTTTACCCTCCTGGAGGCAGTTGGGTTTAAGTGGCCAGTCAGGGTGCAGCTGGCTCCCTAATGTGACTATTAAAGCCAACGGTTTCACCTTAACAACCAAGCAGAGGATGCAGCTGGAGGGACGGTTAAAGTTAAAGTCCCTTCAGTTGTCACGCACCTAGGTGTGTGAAATTTGTTCTCCGCATTTGACCCATCCCCTGGGGGAGCGGTGAGCTGCAGTCACAGCCGCG
This sequence comes from Adrianichthys oophorus, assembly GCA_036245035.1. Taxonomy (NCBI): domain Eukaryota; kingdom Metazoa; phylum Chordata; class Actinopteri; order Beloniformes; family Adrianichthyidae; genus Adrianichthys; species Adrianichthys oophorus. Next base: position 21,201,789 of record BSAI01000201.1, on the reverse strand, counting down.
CTCAGGAGCCACTTTGTGACGGGGAGATGAATTGACAGAAAAGTAATAAACAACATCTTTGTGAAAGATTCAAAAAGAAAGAAAATGATATGAACCTTGATAGTTTATTAAACTGAATGCACAAGAGATGGATGAATAAAAGAAAAAAGGAATTCTTAATTACAACTTCATCTGTATCTTGCCTTTTTTGCATCCTAATTCTACACACAAACATCAATTAGGGGAACCTGGCAGATGGTAGATTGCTCGAAGGTGGACTGCATAGTCTAGATGTTGCAGAAGGGACATGCTTGATCTGCCACCCGACAGAAAAACCTACTGAATAAGGTCGCACAGCTTTTGTCAACAAATAAGATAAATAAAAGAAAGAAGTCATGCGAGTGTTAGGAGCACCGCAGAGTGCATCTAAAGAGAAGGGCGCCGCAACAGAAAAGACGGATATTCCCATGCGAGAAGCAGCTGTGTTTATGAGAAAACACCCAGGGGATAACTCGGATGTAAGACAGAGACGCAAACACAAACCTACATAAACTCCGTTCATGATTGCAGGTGCCAAAACACACAAAGTCCTGATACAACATCCACGTAAAGAACTACACTTGCACAGCCATCCCTGAGCTAATGGAACAAACATTTCCACTTATTTACATGCAGTACATATGCAGGTATATATCTTTCTGTATGTATATGCATGTATATATATATATATATACATATATATATATGTATGCATGTATGCACTTGCATATATTGCTGCTTTTTGAGGTGAACGAGTTTAGTTGGAAACTCAACAGCTACAATCAGTCAGTCACTGTGGTCACAGAGTCTGCCTGCAATACAGGAAACCAGTCATTCGGCCGGCTCTCTCATTTCAGAGAGGTCGACCGGCTAAGTCAGCCAACACAGCCGGCTACTTGTCCCAAAACAAAAGTCAAAGATGGACTACCAGCAGGATTTTTGGGAATTAGATCCTGGCAAAGTGAGAACACTAAAACACTGCAGTAAGTGAACGGTCTTACTTACATATGAATAATAGTAGAAGCCAGTGACCCAGTCACAAACTGGGGCAAAGAGGAAGCACATAATCTTGTTTACAAGAAAGCAGTCATTAAGTCTTTACTCATCCATTCAGTCGGTCAACAAAGAGAGGTGTTGTGCCAGGCTGCTGACTGGTTAACCGTCAGCTTCATCTGAAATGTGACAAACTAAAAGTCCACGGACCCAGTCAACATGACGGAGTTGTGACCAATTGTGACGACCTTTCCTTACCACAGATTTGAGTCAATAAACAAAAAAATGGCAGGCATAAACATAATTAGAGAGCTTAAATCAGCCTGCCCAATAATAAGTCAGCCAATCTCCTGGTTAGGCTAAAATGATGACCTATCATGCATGTTTCCGCCAAATTAGTGGCATCTTTATAGATGTATCCAGTGACTGAGTGGCCCAGAAAGATGGTGCATCATTATACAGCTTTATTTGCCATTGCAGTTTCCCTCCAGCCTCAAAGGACATTTATTAAACCCTTTCCTCCATGAAAGAGATCAAAAGCAATTTCTCGCTGCAACATGTTATTACATTTGTCATGGAGTCTTACCAGATAGAAACAGCCAGAGTTCAGTTTGGCTCTAAAGGCCATACTTTAAAAAGTGCAGGCCTCATATTCGCTAACCAGCCAAAACAACCAAATCTGCCTGCGGTCAGAAGGACACCAACTGACCCCTCCAATCAATGTGGGAGTGAGATAATACTGGGGGAATTTGGCTTTTCTAACAACCCTGGCTATCCATCAAAAAGACAGGAGGTGAGCCCTCCAAGTCTGGCTAACAAGACATCAGTTCATGTCTTCATTTGTCCACTAAAGAGCTCCTGAGTTCCATCGCTGAGCACTTCATGCAGTCTGGCGGCCATTCCCAATGACAAATCCACCCTCTTTAAAAGTATCATGTCTGAAGATTAGTTTGGATGCAGGTTAAGGAAAATACATGTGAAAAACTAAGATCTGACTTCACATTACTGTGCATGTATCATGCTTATTACAGACTGAGTGATTACTTTCCCTTATGATTTTTAGACATCAATATGCGTGTATGTAAACAGAGCATTTAGCGTTGACATTAAAGGCCCACTCCAATAAAAAGTGTTTTTAACATGTTCTTCTCTGATGATAGAGGACATCATCAGAAAAATCAAGGATATATAAAGAAAATTAAGCTTAAAGTTGCATTTCCGATTATTTCTTTGTTCAAATTATTGTAAAACAGGAGCATAAAAAAATGCTGCTTGAAAAAGAGCTTATTTGATTTGAAGATAACTTGCTGGGCAGGTTACAATCTCTCTGCTTTCCAGTCTGATGCATCCACTCGTAGACGACCAGATCCATGTACGTCTTCGTTTTCCTCATCCGAGCTAGCATCTGGCTCAAAACTGTGGAGCTACCTGTCACAGGTACTGTCCTAATCTATGTCAATAAAGAAAGTGCAATAAAATGTTCCCTCATTTAGCACAGAGGCTGCGTTCTGAAAATAACCCGCAATAGGTAAATTCCCCAAAGTAAGATTACAGATGTTTTGAGGTTGGAAAACCCCTTTACTACTCACTATTCTACATGTTTCCCAATGCTTATCTGCTCGGTTTAGGGGCTGCGAGGTGTGAAATGGGGTTGAAACTTGCACTTCTTTCATGGTATTTATTTTTTGTGGACAGAACTTTGCATTACATTCAGTTTTAAAAGTGCTATATCAATACTGACTGACTGATATACACTTATCTCAAAGATTCATGAACATTTTCACACTTTTCTTTCTTGTCTAAACTCTTACAAACCTTCACATAAACACAATCCTAGTATTATAGAAGGAAAACAAAGATTTGCTCACAATCAAAGATGTGTGTAAATTTGTCTGATTATAAGTCTTTAGTGCAACATCTGATCTGTTAATTGGACCTTTTAGATTCCTATTCAATTACACTTGTTTTTTAGCTTGTCCAGTTGGGCAAAGATACAAGTCATTACGCATGTCCCAACAAAAAAGTGTAGCAGCTCATTTGGCAACCTCTCCTGTTGCTCATCAGCTAATTCATTTTCAACAATAGCACGATCTATTTTGAAAACTGTTGAGAAACCTTCCAGTAAAAAAGCACAGCACAAGCTGCCCATGCGACTACTTTTCCTTCAGGGAGGCAGGAACCGATCAATCTATTCATCCGACCCATCTGCTCCATCACATATATATTTATTCTGCAGGCCAGCCATGTAAGCTGCAAATCCTAGAGTAAAGTCATGTGCATTTATGTACACGAGCCAGCTTGTTAGATGTTCATTCATCCATCTAACTGTTGTCAGACTGGAATCAAGGGCAGTTTGAGGGCGCCCAACTGCTATGCATGATGGGTCCAGTGATGCTGCTCTTAGTCATCTTCTAATTTGATACAGAGCTGTGTAGAAAAGAACAGTGCACCATGGGGAATTTTCTAGATGCAATTGTGGCCAATTATTTTGAAACATTTGCACACTTACACGGAAAGAAGGTAGGTTTAGGAGCTTGTGTGTTTGTGTAATTGAGGATTCACTGTTGGCTGCAGATGAGGGATGCAGTTCAATCCCTGAAGGGCTTCTTAATCATCCAACCACCTTTCTTTTGCCTTCGCTTCCTGTTTCCATTTGTTTTATGCTTCTGATTAGTGAACATGCATCACTGCTTCTATCATGACCTTTAGCTGGCCATTCCTCTTCATCAGTTACACTGGAGAGGGAAAACAAATATCGCATTTGTCCCAGGTGTTGCTAATTTCCTATTTTTCCACAGAGGAAAACAACAAAACTGAATCATTTTTTTTCAAGGATGATGCAAAACATCTGGTAAGTCCCCCCCCCTTCACAGAAAGTGTTTTCCTTGTAAGTCACAAATGTAAAATACAAGTTGCAATTATCACATTCTATCATAACAACACAGACACACAGAAAAATGTTGTCCTGCTGTGATTCAAGATTTTCACAATGAATACTAACATTACAAAATTACCTTTAGGTCAGTTTTCTAAATGGTTTTACTGATAGAACAGCAAGGATTTAAAAAAAGTGCTCCTTGCTATAAGCACAACATAATATAACATAAACATAACATAAATACAATATCTAAATCAGTCATTTCCTGCATGAACATGTTTTCATAATTACTAAAGACAACTAGATCCCTGTTCGTCTTCTTTTTCCTCACCTAAGCTGGCATCTGGCTCAAAACTGTACGACTGGATAGCTACTACTACAAAGTAATTGAATATTTTACTTAGTTACTGAATCAAAATTTAAATTACTTTACTCATTACCTATTTGAAAAAGTAATTCACTACTCGTTACTTTACTTTTCATCCACTAATACAAATTCTCAAGGGAAAAACAGCTTCGCACAAAATGTCAGAGCCTACAAAACCGAAGTAACAAGGGTTTCTTTAGTCAAGTAATTGTAATTAATTACCAAAATTTCAACTGTAATTCGTTGCGTTACTCTGCTTCTAATAAAAGTAATTAAGTTACAGCAATTCCTTACTTTATACTTCATTACCCCCAACACTGCTAATAGGTTGTGTATAAAGTTAATAAAAAAGAAAATATTTTTGTTTAAGAAAATCTCTGGGTGATAATCTCACATTGATTACGTACTTCATTTACGCTTCATCTACTTTTCCTTAGTGGCCATTTGCTCACAAAAGCCCCAAAACATCAAAACTCTGGGTAAATTTGACCACTTGATGGTTTACATTTCCAGACAGTAAAAAAGCTGGAGGACAAAAAAAGTCTTCTTTGGTTGCTTGCCCTTAACAGATGTTTTTTCTTTTATTTTAACGAATTGAATTAAACTAAAATGGATTTAGGGCTTTGAGTAAAATGAGTTTATTTGGAACTGAACTGTATTTTTGTTCTGCTTAATACTGATTTGGTTTCAGGTAAATCCCAAAATGAACTTTTGGTTAGGTTTTTTTTTTTACGTTGTTATGACCTGATGATGTACTGTTTAATACTTTTGGTAAACAACTATTTGATTCATATCATAATTGTTCGTTGCCAATACGATTCAGAGTCGATTTTGGTTCATTTTGAACAATCCAATTCAGTCTAATTCACTGACCAAAAATGGATCTGGGACATCTTTAGCCAAAAATTCCAACCACTGTGACCCAGAGATAAAATACATGGTACTGAACAGTGCAGGAAGTTTTCCAGATTCCTTGTATTTCTTGCACAATAATCAAGTGTAAATTAAATGTGTGTACAAACAATTAAACAAGAATAAATAGCAAATTCCTTTACATTTTAGTTTGACAAAGTTCAGCCCACATCAAAATAACACAAAGGGAACATTATTAGAACATTCTACCAAACTGTATAGTCACGTCTTTGCAAAATTCAAAGTGTTTCCACACATTGGACAGTAATGATGGTTGATCATTACTGCATCGTGTGTTGTCTGCTGTGATGACACTTGGTCGCTTTTACGTTATAGTAAAATAAACCTACCGTACCTCGATTCAAATGGTATTTTCCAATAACAATATAATCAATTTATTACATTTGCTAAAACAATTTTATTTTGAACTATTTTTTTTCAACAATTTTATAATGTATAGGTCGATTTGATTTGATTCACAACTTGCCTCAGATTGATCTGGTTGGATTGTAGGGATTGAAATCAGTTCACTGATTAATCGTTGCACTCCTACTTTGAATTGTTCACCCATTTACCAACTCCAGTTTGTGGTTTTTTCTTTAACTCACTGTCCCTTTTACTGTCTCTTCAGTCCATTATATCTCTATGTGTTGCTTTAACAGAGTGCACAATCTGGTAAATAAGAAAAAATTAAATGTTTAATGTTTTAGCAAATGTCAAGCAGGAGAGTTTTCCTAAGTGGTGAAAACTATAAATAGTTTGATCAGTAACAATCACTGTTGTTTCATATGAAAACATCCATTCAAATTGAGTTGCTGGTATTTACTTGTGCCCGTATCTGAATGCAATTTTTTACATACACTCTTGATAAAATCCCTTCTACTCCCAAACCCCATTTCAATCTATTCAGCATTGCTAAAGGAAGTCCAGGGAGATCATTCTTTTCACTCTGAACTCGGTTAGCCTGTTCTACTCAAAACTCCCATAAAATAAGCCGTAAAGATACGAAGACTTTCGTAACATTTGCAAGCTCAAAGTCAAAATTTATTTCCTTTCAGTAAGGCAAGTATCCCTAAAGACTGCACACATCTGTAGCTCATTCATTCATTCATTTTCCAATCCGCTTTATCCCTTTCGGGGTCACGGGGTTGCCGGAGCCTAACCCGGCTACTCATGGGCGAAGGCAGGGTACACCCCTGGACTGGTCGCCAGTCTGTCGCAGGGGTCACAATCACACACCCATGCACACTCACATTCACACCTAGGGACAATTTAGAGTGACCAATTAACCTATGAAGCATGTTTTTGGACGGTGGGAGGAAGCCAGAGTACCCGGAGAAAACCCACGCATGCATGGGGAGAACATGCAAACTCCACACAGAAAGGTCCACCAGCCAGGACTTGAACCGGGAACCTTCTTGCTGTGAGGCAGGAGCGCTAACCACTGCGCCACCGTGCAGCCCACATCTGTAGCTGCTTATTCAAAAATATCTGGCTAAACAACTTGGATGTAAACAGCTGAGGTATCATCTGTTCTTTGGTTTTTTGGTTTCACAAGTAAATTGGGAAGGATAAAAAAGGCAGCTTGTTTTCATTTTTCCATGGCAGAGAGGTGTCAGTTTTTATACTGTGAAGATATTTTAGGTTCACTCAGCGTGACCACACCACATGCTAGATTGACAATTAAAATCAAACCTGATTGGTCTAAGACTTCAGAGTGGATTTTTTTTTCCATGAATCAAGTCTAGCTTCCTGTATCATCTTATCTGCATCATTTTTTAGTATTACATTTTTCCATTATATTAGACCTTTGGAGCAAGCTTTTAAAAAGTTTTTGAAGTAGCGTTTGATCTCACTTAGCAGGGATTTTTCTACTGGTATCAACCACAAAGGTAATCCTTTTTCTTTTTTTGTTTAATTGATGCCTTCTTGGTTTTTTTTATCCCATTAATCCCCAAAAATGCAAAGATTCTTGTCCAGATCTTCCAAATAACTTTTTAAGGAAACCTGCATAACAAACTACTTTGACTTACTGCATTAAAATTTAATGGAAGAAAATGAAATGTCAGATTCTCAAAAAGTGCAACTTTGCATGCTGCTACTACAGCCAAACCATGGTTGACCCAACCACAAGTATCAGGTTCATATCCAGCAGATCAGCCACCATTCTGTGGAGAAAAACTCAAGTAATAAATTATAAAAACCACCATCCCATTTCTTTAATTTTTGAGAAAATGTGCATATCTTCTTGCGTGTGTATAATTATTTCAGTATTCTCCTCTGGAACCAGAGCTGTCAAGTCCCTGCCAAAGCCTCATTCAGTGTCTGCACACAAGCAGTGTTATGCAAAAGCTAATTATTCCCACTCAGCCACGCAAAACCATGGAAAGATAGAGCAGAAGTGGAGACAAAGCGTGGAGGGGGAGTGATAAAATAAATGAAGAGATAGCCAGAGAGAAGGGGACAGGAATAAGACAAGTCAGCAGCAAGAAAGAATTGAGATTACAAGCAGAGATGGAGAGCGGAGTGAATAGAAAGAAAGAAACAGAAGAGAACAAAAAGGGTAGAAAGATGATTATTGAAGGACAGGGAGATAGAGGCAAGGAGAATCCTAATCTTCAGTTTTTCTCTGTGTCTCTCCTGCAGTGCTTTGATAAAGCACAAAAAAAGACGTCAAACTATAATGACTTTTTCAACATCTCCACAGTTCTACCAAACCGGCTCACCAGAGTAACCGAAAATGGTGAAGAACAGAGATAAATGAGGAAGAAGACTTTTGTTATAGTCAGACGAAGCCTGCAGCTCTTTTCCTTTCTGACAATTTTTAATACATGATGTCATTATTCAAATAAAAAAAATAGAAATGGAAAAATGTGTCAGCGCCTGCAGCAAAAAAAAGAAGAAAAACAGGGCAGAGAGATATGTAAAGGTGACACCAGCTAGTAAGGAGAAAAATATACTAGACCATACCAGATCGTTGAGATCAGGAATTGTTCAGAACACTTACCACTGGATTTGTTCTGGTTTTTAAGGCTAAAGCTATTTCATTTGTGTGAAAATTAAAATAAAAAAACTCCAAAGGATGACACATTTGATCAGTGAGCGGAGAGGCATAAGTAAATAGATTTTGATAACCTTTCTCAAAGCAAGGCTATGCATTCCCTCTACTTGTCATCTTTGTGCAAAGCTCAGTTAATAAGCTTCTGGCTGTGGCAGTAACTCTAACCACACAGATATGACAGTCCTATTCGTCTTCACTTAAAACCCATTTTCTTTTTACTTCTCCCTTCTTACATTTTCTGAAAGCACAATCCAATTCTTCTGACACGATTCCACTGATTCTGCAGATGTGAAGATTTATTTTTTTTTACAATGAAAATAGCAAAGTCCTCCAAACATAACAGCAGTTCAATTACAAGCCATGTCAACCCCACCATCTGCGGTGCTTCCATTACAAGTTTCTTCAGAAATGTTGGTTTTTACCAAAATGCTTTTTAAAAGTTCCAAATGGATGTGGTTTAAATTTGATATAATTTTAAGGAGGTATAGTTTGAAATCTATTTCTGTGCTCTAGGTTCTTTATGGATTAGTCTAATCAAGACCTAAAGCATTATACACGGTGAGTGATTCAAATTTAAAGGATTTTTAAAAATAGTTTCCAGACAGGGTTTTGATGTTTACCTTTTTGTTTCTCTGACTGATTCATCTCAGCTGGAAAAAAGTCAAATGGTTTTGTCAAGGTGTATGGTGTAGTTTGTTGGATAAAAATGTTGGTTTTTCCCGTCTCTTTTACAATAAAGGGCATTTTTGCCCAGGCAAAGTCAACCTCCCAGTGTGTTAACCTCATGAAAAAAGACCAAATTCATTAAAAAAAACAAAAAACATGCTAAACAAACAGACAACCACACAGAGATGAGATTAATGACATGATTTCTTTGTTTGTAACACATCCTACTACATCTAAAATGGACAACACCAAGCCATACCAGCAATATTAAATACTTTTATTTTGTAGATGCATCACCATTTATTTAGAAAAATGAAGAAGCAAAATTTATATTATACCTATCTTTCGTTTATCTCTACAAGATAAACAAGACAATTTAGAGATATCAGATCAAATCAAGGCGAAAAAGAAAAATATATATACATTTCAAGATGACATAGAAAAAAAGAACGACAGACCATTAGCTCCTTGACACTTACCAGTCTTCACTGCTCCTTTATCTCACCATCTATCATCCCTTCAGCTTCACTGCAAATCCCTTCATCATTCTATCACATAATATGACAGATAAGCTTATAACCATCGTGTGATACATTCCTCTTTTTATATGCTTACAGATCTTTGAGCTTTCAAAGAAACCCTGACTGATAAGATAGAAATGCTCCACGTATCTTCTCCTACTAAACCGCAATGTTTAAGTATTCAGGTTTCTAAGTATTTTTGAAGTGGAGCAGCACTAATGTTATCTGTTCATGCTGAACAAATACAGTTTGATTTAATGCTACATGGTGCTGCTTGTTCATGCAGGTTCTTCTTTTTTTTTAAAGAAAAGAAAACCAATTCTTCACACCTTTGAGAAATAGGTCTAAAGTCACCTCTACCTTGATGCTTCTGTCAACTAAAGCTGAGAGGAGAGAACTCACAGGTGGTGCTTGTTGTAATGAAGGCCTATAGAACAACAATGGCCTGGTATTGAAAACCCCTCTGTAATTGCTATAGTTAATGAAAGAGCTCTGATTGTATATGAACGGTGCCAACGGCATTAAAATGCAGGAGGGAATTACTGTGACTGAGAAACACACACAAGCTCTGATTTTTATTGGACAAAATCCAAAACACCACAGCAGATCAAGTCGAACCATTTTCCTACAGAACCTTTATTTAGGTAGGTTCAACTTCATACAAATCTAAGCCTTTTTAAAACCTTACAAAGATTTTTAGAAATAGATTTTTTATTCTTCAAATTGTAATTATTCCCCCTATTAGTTTGATTTTAAAGAAGGGAAATGTATTCTCTGCATTTAAACCATCTTTACTTAAAGGTTAACTCAAGCCTCGTTTCCACTGAGCGGTCCGGTACGGTCCGGTAAGGAGTGGTCCAGTACAGTCCAGTAAATTCTGGCGAGCGTTTCCACTCAGTTAAGCCTCGCTTCCACGGAGTGTTTTTTTTTCATGGCACATGTGTGGTGTAGACTGCCAGCATGTTTGCCTCATTGCAGTGCGATGACTAGAAAAGCAACTCATCTATTGTAATTATTTTATTTTTAAATTACTACTGCATAATGAATTCTCTATGATACAGTTATACTGTGTAAAAAATGTGTAGGTAAAATTTGAGACAGTCGGTGGTCCTTTTTGAACACTTGTGTCACTAATAATCTAACATTGTTGTGAGCAAAAACTTACCCAACATATCATTATTGATACTATCTGGTAAAAAAAATATTTTGTAATTATTTTTGTGGAACAAAAAAAAACATATTTTTCTCTTAATTCTTGATTTAGTAGCCTTTCCGGGGTTAAAAGTCATATTGTTATGACCAAAACCAAATTTTAAATGAATAGAGTATCAAACTCATGACAATAACTATTCATTTTTTTAATATTTCTCTTAGTGCAGCACTGCATTAATAAAGAGAATGTATGAGCCTGTTTACCACATGTCTAATAAAAGGTTCATGGGATAAGAAGGACAACATTAATGTTGACTTTTTAATCCCTTTCATTTTTTTAAATGAAATCCAATATTTTATAGTAATTTCCAATGTTTTTATTCCTTCTATCATTCACTCCAGCAATGTTGGTTTCTATCACACAGCTTCATATATAGACCTACTGAAATGAAAACATGTCTGGGCTTTTTCATCACTTCATACTCCTCATTTTAATCCCTGGTTCAAACATTTATTGAGGAAATGTGGGGTTGATGTCTTGCCAGAAAAAAAAAATCAACTGTAGATAAAACCACCGACTCTGTGACTCAGAGGCCGGCATCCACTGGCCCAAACTGAGTGTAAAACTCACACTGACACGGCGGGTCTTTTGACTCTAGCGTTTGAATTAATCTCAAAAAAGAAAGGAAAAGCGCCTGCACTCAAGGGCAGAACCGAGAGTAAGAACTCCAACTGCAACTGACATGTTCAGGATTGCCGGGCTTCTCCAAATCCTGCAGAAATACAACTTTTCTATCTAATTTCACAAGAAGGAGCTTCAAAATATCTTTTACTAGTCTTGAATCTGTGATATTCATGTAAAATCTATTTATCTTCGATGAGTAAACCATACAGTAAATACCCAGATCCAGACTGGATTTGTGTATGTGTCCTCACAGTAAGACGCACATCTGTGTGACAACCACATTTCCAACCCGTGTGAGCATTTGCATCAGTTCCTTGAGCAGCAGAAAGCCACATGAGTACGTGAAGCAGCTGCAGTTGTACAACAGCACTGAAGAACGTCTTATGGTACAAGGAGGAGATAATGTAGTGGGTCAAAACGCAGGCCCACACATCTCCCCAGAAGCTTCACATGTGTGAGATTGTTTGCACATGTCGAATGTTTACGAGTCTGTGGTTTGTCACCAAACATTTCAGCTCAACCTCCTGCTCTTTTGTTACATCTTTTAATACAATTTCTTGAGTAAACTACTTTCCTGTTGCATAAAATAATATTACACACACAAAAATTACTTCATGTTGAACAAAATAAGTCTCTTTAGCTACTTTTACTGAATACTTTAAGACTGGAAAACTTGTTCAAGAAAGAATTGATTTAAATTTGAATTTAAAGATGAGCAAAACGTGAAAAGCTCATCTCTGTTGTCACAGAGTCCACGTTACCTAACCGTATTTCCGATGAAAGAGCAGCATTTACTGTCAAAACAAAACACTTGTGCTATCTGTGTCTTTCAAGGATTTGGAGAGTGGCTTTCAATAACCTTGTTGAAACAGAGATTAAATCAAGAAAATATCAGATGTTTTGCCTGACGTGTGTGCTTACAAGGGTAAATTTAGTCTCTAGGAGCTTTTTTATAAATCTGGAACCGGTGAAGGAAATAATTACTTTTGTGTTCACCCTGCAGCATGAATAGAGAGGTTCAATTTTTTAAGGTTTGGCCTTTGGAGTCAAAGATTACGATGAGAGCTGCCAAAACGCAAATGGAAACTGTGCTAACAGAAATGTATGTTAAAATTAAAAGAAATATTTTAGAAATAGAAAGAAAGGCACTCAATAAATGTTTGTGACCCCCACCTGTTTTTACATTATGGTGGTATTTGTGTATGCAAACAGAGAGCTGAGGCGACCAGGCTAATGGACATTTTTTGATTTTTTTTATGTTCAATTGTCTTACCTGACCACAGGTTCTGGTATAGCCTCCTGGTTTGCCGGGACCTGCACACCCTTCTCCCACTCTTGTCTCCAGGGGTCGGAAAGCACGTAGAAATCGTCTGGGCCGAGCTGGGCAGAGTCTGGCAGCTTCATGGCCGTGATGAAGTCTGTACGAAACACCTGCAGCAGAACCAGGGAAAGAAGGACTGATTAAATGTAGATTCTGGTTTGCAACAAACAGTTTCTACTGTTCTCAATTCTTTAAAAGTATCGCATAAAATGGAAAGAACATAAAAGTATCTAGGAAATTATAAATGTTGGATTGTTGCATCTTTTTATTTAAGGTGGTGCATTTGCATAATACATTCAATCGATCACATTCTTTGTAAAAAAACTTTCATCAACGTGTGTTGGACACAAGGTGTTTGACATAAACATAGGTTCAAACAACAAAAAGTCATAAAACACAATAGACTAAAGACAACAACAGTATAAAGACAAAACTAATAGAAGGAAACCCTGTGGCCAATAGTTTGAGAATGCACTGTATAGATTAAAAAGATAGAAAGGTTAAAATGTAAAAAAGATAAACCACAAAAGCCATAAAATACTTAAAAGCCTAATAAATAAATAAATGAGTTAATTACATGAATTATGTACATGCTAAATGAAAAAAAAATGAGTCTTTAGATTTAAATTAGCAAGATCTCCTCAGATGCAGAAACTCTCAGATCCTTAGGTAAGTTTTTCCCGGATGAGGGCGTCAGAGGAAACCACAGAACTCTGGAGGGTTTGTAAGGACTGAAGAGATCTGATCAATATGAAGGGTCTAACCGATTAAAACATTTAAAAAATAGAAGGAAAATCTTCAAATGTATCCTGAAGCTGACAGGCAGCCGGTGCATCAAAGAAAACTCCAAGGTTTTTTTCCAAGTTACCTAAATTTATACCAGTTTTGAAGTTTGAGAGTGGCTTTTGTTCAGTCATCTTCAAGCTGACAGAGCAAAAGTCAGAGTTTCTGTTTTGTCCTTGTTGAGTTTTAGAAAGTAAGCTGCCATCCAAATTTTCAAATCACTAATACATTTAAGAAGTTTGTTATTAGTCTTGGGAGACCTCGTCACGTTGAGCCGAGTATCATCAGCATAGCTTTGGAAGTCTATGCAGTGTCTCCTAATGACATTACCCAGGGGCAGCATTTTCAGTTAAAAAGAGTGGGGAATAAAAGGGATCCTTGTGGTATTCCACAAGTCTGTCTATTGGTTTTGGAATTGGATTAACTGAAATTAATAAACAATTTCAATCAGAAAAGATTCGAACCAAGTAAAACTAAAATGAAAATAAATAAAGTTATTTTGATCCTAAAACTTTACCGTCCATTTTTGTAGCAGATTTATGCTTACTAAGGAACAGATAATTCATAAACAGTTCCTAAGTTTTTAGTTTTTGGTGGAGTCAAATTAAAAAGAAGCAAAAATGTGAGCAAAAAAGAAGCTTTTTTTTAAATTTTACATCAGATTCGATCATTGGATATTGCAAAAACATGTACCTGAAATATAAACAACAATAATCCTTAAACAACTGTTTAGACCTTTTTTTTTTTTTAATTAGAAAGTTCACTGAAACAATCAACACAGAAATAATTTAGCTTAAAAGTAAAGCAAAGTGTCAGAGTGGTGCAAAACCTCAGTTTTGGTGCTGTTGTGTGAGATCCTTTTAAGTCCAAGTTTTTTATTTGCTAATTTTATTTGTATTTTTTTTTTAAATCTGCCAAACCAGCTGACAGTTTCATCAGATTAAACTACTCTTAACACTATTTACATAAACTTCCTTTTTCTTCAAAAAATACAAAATAAAACAAATGTAAATCAATTTCCTAAATAAATTATTCAAATTTATATGTAAAAGCACAGTACTAAAATAAAGTTGCAACCTGTTTTTACTTGAATGGTCATCCCCTGCATGTCAAATCCATCTTTTGTTGAAAGTTGGTTTTGAAGAAGCTCTGGCCTTTAATGTTCTCAGGAGAAAAAACAAACTGTCAGGCTCAGGGGCTCAGCTTTATCGTCAACACACTCTGGTCTACACACCAATCCCTTTAAAAGACACTAAATGGATTATTGGTAATGTTTTCTTGAACTATTACACTTTCCTGCTGATTGTATTAAAAATAAAGAAATAGAAAATAAACCTTTACAGATTTAAACAAGTGACAAATGACCTTGAAATTACAATGTCATCTCAAGTTTTTTTCACATAAAACCGAAAGAAAAATGTTCATGATTGAATATAAAAGCTCCTTAATGTATATACCCTATCCTAATAATAATATACATTTTCCACACATATCTGTGTGTGTGGGAGGGGCCGATGCTGAGAAATTCACAGCATGAAATTAGGAAAAATGAGAAGCAGCCGAGGAAAGTGTTGACAGGAAATTAAGTGAAGAAAGACTTGCACCTCCGATGTACAGCAGAACAGTAAAAGCATATGAATTCAGATGAAGAGCGTCCTACAAAAATAAACAAGGTGAGCTTGAAAGTGATGCAGCGTTTGGAAAACCCAGGGGAGGCGGGTGAGTTCAATCTTTCACACATCGTACGAGCACTCTCAGAAAGCCTTAGTCTGCTCCTACAGAGACCCGAAGCAATGATACCATCAGTCAGAAAGTCAAGGGCATCATTCAAGAACACACACAAACCCTCTCAGAAAAAAAAAACAACAAGCAACACACATAAATACACATTGCCGTGCCAAATCAACTGAATGACTCTACATGTTATCATGACTTTCTAAGCTTCTTCATCCTTGGTTTATTAACTCTTATCCTTGCCCAGCTCCCACAACCACTGCTACGCTCTCTGCAACAATCTGTCTATCTCTGCTCCCTTCATCCTTTCGTTTTTTTTTTTCATTTTGACCTCAGAAACTGGTGAGGAGAATACAGAGAAAGTAGAGAGGTGGAGAGGTTCAACGGGAGATACAAAACAGGATAAAGTTGGCAGTAAACAAATGAAAAAGGTTTTTTAAAACACTGATTGAAGCCAAAAGAACAGCTTTAGATGCAAAAAGCTGAGATGGAAGATCTGTGCCAATCAAACCAAAAGAATCTGAAAATATGATGCATACATTTTGACAATCACAAAAAAAAAAAACATACCTGACCGATTTAACACTGGAATTCAGCCCAGTGAATACATTTGTGAAGGCTTCAATGAGAAATTAAACTAATAACTGACTTTGAAATGAAGCAGGGTTTAAAACATGATGATCAATTTGGTGATTACTCAGAAAAAGAATCATTCGTCAAAAAATTTTATCCCTTACACTTACATGTATTTTTTAACATCTTATATTCGGAGAAAAAAAACTACTTTTAGTTACTTTTTTTTGTAAGGATTCATATTTTACAAATGAAGTTTCCACCTTTTGCAGTTTTTAATCACTAGTTGAAATTAGTTTGTATTAGAAATGTTGACTTTGTCTTGATGAATACAACTTTTGTTTCTTATTAACAGCTATATTACCTCATAAAATTCCCCTCCGAGTTGTGGGTGGGAGCGTAGGGGGTGGTGTAAGCCTTCCCCCACTTCCCATTATCCCTTTGTTTACATACTCTCCTGCTAGCTTACAGCCCCTCACACCCCCCAACCTAATGTCACCGGTGCAACAAAAAAGGCGAGCAATATTGGAGCTATCAGCAGTATAGTTTTGAGCCAGATGCCAGCTCAAATGAGGAAAACGAAGACGTACATGGAAAAACTCGCCTACAAGACCGACTGCATTGTTCCGTCTACTCTTGATTTACAACAATTTGAATAAAAAAAAATACTCAGAAATGCAATTTTGAGCTTAATTTTATGAATATTTGTCTCCCATTATCCGAAAAATGCCACAAGAACATAATAAAAACACCAAAAACCTTATTTTTTTATTGGTTTTTAAAATAGTTTTTCCAATTAGATTTTAAAGATTAACTAAATAAATGTAAACCAAACACTTTTTGTCACTTCAACACTGCAAAATTAAATAAAGAATAGAAAGATCACTTGTTTTCTGAAAGGCTGCAGTACATCAATGCATGCAGTAGAGCTCTGCAGCAGCTGCAACTAAATAAGTGATAAAGTCAACATTGTCATGTTTATCAAGTACATTCAGCACCCAACCTGACTGGATGAGAGTGCCAACAGTTACCAAGCAGCACTAATGCAGTGCTCTGAAGGCGGGGTGCAGTCTTGAAATGAAGTGAACTGTGTTTTATGCTCTCCTGGGGCTCCTTGAACAGCCATTAATTTGAAG
This sequence comes from Adrianichthys oophorus, assembly GCA_036245035.1. Lineage (NCBI taxonomy): Eukaryota > Metazoa > Chordata > Actinopteri > Beloniformes > Adrianichthyidae > Adrianichthys > Adrianichthys oophorus. The sequence continues at coordinate 21,184,989 of BSAI01000201.1, read as the reverse complement.
CTATTTGGCCATTAACCAATACTGTAAGACAAATTAGAAGCAGGACTTGATGACTGACAACCCTGCACACAGGTGCTCCATAATGAGGCTGTATCATGCCTTCAGGGGTGCGCTGTACAAGTCCAACTGGCAAAAACAAAAAAGCAACGGCAGCGTAATTGTGAAATAATGTATGTGAGAGGAATGAATACACCAGCTGCTCTGCTCACGTATGCTCAGATCTTTTTTAAGTTATTAATTGTTGAATGTATTTTCTGCTGATTAATGAACATGCAGGTTTCCTTCAGTTAGAAATTGATTTGCTAACCTCACAGGGCAAAGTCGAAAGCAATCAAAAAGCGTGTGAAGACTCATTTTAAAAAATCTACACGAGCCAAGACTTTGGACTGAAATCCATATGTTTAATGTATAAAAGAAGCTCAGAAAAAACATGTCAAATAAATAAAACTTCAAGTTTAGGATATGTCAGAAGATTGTTGTATACATATGTAACCAGTTGTTGTTGACTAAATAGAAGCAAATGGATTTAAATTAATCTAAAGGTGTTGCTTCTGCTTGACTGGTTCTGCTGACTGTCACCATAGAAAGAAATGCCAGGAAGTCAAAGGAAGTGTGTCAGAGTGCATGTACAGATGTTAGTGTGCATCTAGTATTATATTACTGAGTGTTAGACGCCCCTGTGTGCAACAGGAAAGCTTTAGTCACATGCCTCTGTATGGGGGGTTGACTTATACAGGTGCTGCTGGTTTTTGGATTTTCAGGGTGCAGGAGGGTTGTAGAGCGTGTGTCTCAACTATTTCACCCATATGTGTTGGCTAAATGTTCACTACAACGTGATGCCCATAGGAAAAATGTGAATGAACACTTTTGCTCTACGGGCTAATGGAGCGGTCGATAACCTTTATATTTTGTTCTGTACAGATTTGTGCACTTTGTGCCCACAAACAGCCTGTTTCCACCCATAAGGGCAGTTGTGACAAACGTTTTTTTTTAATGAACAAAAACTGTGAAGGGAATGAGTTTGTAAAAACCTAAGAAAGTACAAAGATGTAATAGAAGCAAAGAGGCGGCAGCAATGGTGAAGCCTGAAATAAAGAGGAGGACCTCAGTAAATCAGTTTTAAGACTGTGTGTGTACAGGAATGGATGTGGTTAATTAATGTTTAGGAAACACTGTTACATGCTTCCGCAGTTTTATGTTCTGTCAGGTTTCCTTTTCTGCCTTTCCAGCTCATCAGCATCCTGCTCTTCTCTACTGCAACGTCCTCTTCATCTTCCTCTCTCTTTTTGCGACAAGTTACCCAGCCTCAGTGATGGATAGCAGGCAACGAAAGAGGAAGTTAGACAAAGATGAGTGCCAGAAAGACAGAAGGGGTACGGAGCAGAGGCGCAGTCAGCCATTCTCAGGTGTCAGGCACTTTTATACAAAACATAAATTACAAATGAGATGGCTTTCCCCTCAGACTTTTAAGTCGTAACACAACTCCGCGGGAAAAACGGAAAAGCACCAAAGGGGTCGTTTGGATTTATGTGACGTGTTCATCTCTTATAGAGTTCAGTTTTTCTTTATATTTCCTGGAATGATGATGGAAAAACACTGCACTGATATGTGTTTAAATTTGCTCTGTAGAATCAGGAACAAAGAATGAAAAACAAAATAAAACACTTTCATGAGATCGTCTAAGTAAAAAGCTAGAAGGTTGGAGAAAAATGAGACAGTGCAGAGACTCATCAAGGCAGAGAAATTTTGATAATGGAAGAAATGTTTCAAAAATCTCTATACAATTAAAAAAAATCTATATATTTTGTATTACACTAAAACTAGGGCTGTCAACGCGTTAGCAAACACAATTATTTAAAAACTTTAACGCCAATTAACTACAATCCGCAAAGCAATCGTCTTCCGCCCGTTCAGGCTTCCACGGCAATTTTAATTTCTGATAATGCACACTTCCTTGGGCAGTAATCCACTTATAACATGGTCACTTACAAAAAAAGAACTATTAAAACGATTTTTAGTACTTCATTCTCATTTATAAGGTTTAGATCGCTTTTTTTTAACAAAAGGTAGACTATTTGATACATAATGGGGTCCATTGTCATGTTATCACGACAGTGTGGCAGTGACCAGCAGCAAAGGAAAGTGATATATGTCCTGCTCGTCCTGATAAGTTAAATAAAGAATCAGTTCAGAGAGAAATGTAACCTTTTTTTTTTGTCCAAATTATGAAGGAAAAGTTTGTTTCAAAGAAGCCTGCACATATAGGACATTGTGACCGGAACTTCTTTTTTAGACATTAATCCACACCCAGCAGCCAATCAGAATATAGGATTCACCCGGACAATTTAAAGTGCAGAAACACAAGGTTAGTTTCGTATGGCTGTATATCAGCATCTTTGTTTTCTTAGAGTAAGGCTGCAGACATAGAAGTCTTTACAGTTCTGCTCGTCTTAGTGTTGATGTGTTTTGTGCACACAAATTACACTTTTGAGTTAACACTTTATAAATTTAAACATTTCAGACAATAAAAACGAAGGGATACATTTTCTCACTGGCCTGTTTTTTGTTCAAAAGTAGCATATTGCCATATAAAATTTACCTAGTAAAACATTGTGATTAATTGTGATTAAAAGTGGGAAAGTGGGATTGATTTAATTATTTTTTCAATCAAATGACAGCACTAATCAAAACATTTTGGCATATTTTGTTATATTTGAAATTAAATTCTTTTAGGGTGTATTCCGACTGGACACATTTGGTCCACTTAAAGTGCACTAGAGTTCGTTTCCCACGATAATCTAGAACAAATGTTCAGTCTGAATACGTGCAAGAAAACCCTGGTCCGGGACCAGGAACCGCTCTCTGACCCATCTTTTGAGGTGGTCTCGGTTAGTATACAATCAGACTGAGGTTCGGTTCGCTCTGGACATTTATAAAGAAAATTAAGCTCAATTTGCATTTCTGAGTTTTTCTTTATTCAAATCATTGTGAATCAGGAGTAAAGGAAAAGTTTCTGTTTGAAAAAGAACAGATTTGTGACGTAGAAAATACGCTGGGCGAGCCACAAGCTTCATGCTCCTCATCAACAGAGAGCTCTCAGTTATGGGTGATAAAAAGGGGGGCGGGGTTTCTGTAAACCAACAGTTCCGCCCCCAACTCATTAGCAAATGAACTCCTGCCACTCTGCAGAAACTATGTCCAACAAAACGTTTTTTTTTGTTTTTGGCTAAAACCTGCATAAATCTGAACTAAAGACCACTGAGAATACGTTTAGAATAGAATAGATGATTGGAGTGGGTGTTTTAGGAAACCTCAGGTTTAAAAAGTCACTTTTGCTTTACATAACACTGACAAGATTATTATTTTTTGCATCCACTCAGTCACAATTTAGGGTGAATTCATACAGATGACATTTTTTTGCCCCTAGACACAAATACATGGGGGTTTTTGGAGTTCGTTAACAGCACTTTTCCCCATCCAACCCCAGTCTTGTCCGCTGTGAAAATACTACAATGTGCTTTCTCAAAAACGAGTTTCTGATCGTCCTTTTCCTGCATCTGCTGAACAAAGACAGCGCATTCGCCCTGCTCTACACTGCTTATGTTCAAATGTCAAAGTCCACCTGTTGTTCTCCTCTTCCAAAATAATCCTCTGTGCGCTGTTATTATTGTACATCCTGGTGTTCTGCAGGGCCTCTTTAAAACGCTTTAGAATAATTGCAGTGAGATTCTCATGATGTATGAAATAACAAGGCCAAAACCTACTCCTACGTGTTTTTCCCTCTCGAGGCATGTCTGGAGCATGAACGGCCTTCAGTGTCATAGTTCCCCACTCTCTGACAAGGTTCTCCTATATATTTCTGAAACAAGGAAACACAGTTGAGAAAAGTTTGAGATGACTTCTAGAAACTACAAAATACTCTTATTCGGTAGAAAAAAATCTGTCAAGGAGATTATCTGAACGTGCCCCTCGGTTCCTGCTGATGCCAGGTCAGACGGGGACTGATGTCTCAGTCAGTGCTTATGAAAGCAGAAGAGGAGGATTCTATTCTAAAATCATTTTTTGTGATGTTTTTGATTAACTTAATTATAATCTGTATGTAAGAATAAAGGTAAATGTAGGTTAAAAGTTTTCTATCAAATTTTTCCTCTGTTATTTTTTTTACTCTTTCATTTGAGCTGCGGTTACAAAAACGAGTTCCGTCGACATTGAAAGGTTAGGGTTAGTCTATATGTCACAAATTCATGTTAAAGACCCACTCCGATCATCTTTTGATCCATTTTAAAAGTGTTCCCAGTGGTCTTTATTTCTGATTACGCCTTTTTTTGGCCAAAATGCCCAAATATGTCCTATCACATTTTTTTTTCCAAATGGATTTTGTTTTCTGCTCCTGATCCACAACAATTTGAAGAAAACAAATACTCAGAAATGCAATTTTGAACTCAAATTTATTCATATGTCCTCCATCATTAGAAAACTGTCACACAAACATGTTAAAAACACAATTTTTATCGGACTGTCTTTAAATGATGTATTTTTAGATCTAATAACAGTTCAACTACATAATCATGGGGAATTACTAGAAGAAAATGTAATATTCACTCTATGCTTATTTTTCAAGAATATAATTAATTCACAGGTTAAATTTAAAAGTCCATCAATCGTTTGAAAAAAGCTGAAACGTCACCAGGTTCAGTCTCCTCCCAGGAATCGCTGCCTGGCCAGCTCTGACTCAGCGTGTTTGCATGCAGCATGAGGCAGTCTGCCTGTCTGCCTTATTTTGTGGACTGACTTGTATCTCTGACCATCTGCAGAGCAGTGATACATTAGCACTTTCTGCTTCCTCATGAGCTGAACAGAACAGAAACCACAGAGGATGACTGCTGAAAGCTGACATTTCAAACCAGGAAACACACATCCAGTGAGGCACACACTGATGCACACAAACAGCAGAGCAGAAACTCTGATAAACACAGGCAAAAACACACTCCAATGGACACAACTGACATTAAACACAACCACACAGGCCATACACACATACATACACACACACATTTATATACACGTGTACGTGGTCGGAAACAAAAACACGAAACAAACTTACAGTACACACTTGTACAGGTGCAAATAGCACATCCACCCACAAGACAAAACTGTTGAAGAGCCCTTGTTTTCCTTGAAAAACAACAAGCTTGGATGGTTTTCAGGTCAGAAGACATAGCAGACATCTGCTTGACTTGTGGATAATACTGAAGATCATCGAGATCTGTGCATATGATGCTTAAAACCGGATGGAAAAACAAATCTTAATTGTGTCATTTATTGCATATGGAACCAAGGGGAGAAGATATGCTAAAGTAAAACACTTGCTCAAACCAGCTTTTTTTTATAAAGTAAAGCTGTAGGTTAAGACCTAGATAAATTTAAAGAAATCCACACAAATAAATGAAAATGGGTTTTTTTGGGGTTTTTTTTGCAAGAAAGGCTGTTGAACTAATGGAAGCAAAGGGAAGTAATAGATTTCCATATGGTTATTATCTAAGACTAATATAAATCTCCTGAAGGCAAACTGAAAACAAAAGATGGCAGATGTGGAGCATTTAATAGAAAATAAAACCAGTATAAAATCAGTATTAGAGCTGCAGAGCTAGAAGAAATATGATAAGTGATGGAAGGAACAACAGAAGCACAAAAGGAAAAGAGAAATTAAAGGAAGAGAGAGTAAAAGACAAGTTGTTTTCTCCTCTGGGCATCATGGCTACCTGCTCTCCACAGTGCGTCATGGCAGATGTCAGCTCACAGAGAGAGAAGGATAATTTTAGAAGCCACATCACAGCACAGGCTGTAATGATTGGCTCCTTGGCAAGTCCACAGGACTCAGGAAGAAGCGGGTGCATGTATGTGTGTGAAGACAGAGTGGATGATTAGGACTGAGAGAAAGACAGAAAGGGAGACGCTGTGTTAATGAAGGAGGAAAGTGTGTGCGTCTGTTTGTGTGAGTGTGTGTGAGAGAGAGAGAGAGAGACGAGTGCATTAGTGCGGTGACTCAGGCATTTCTGGAAGCACAAATGGAAACTGAGGCTCATGACATAATTTACAAAAACGAAATAAAAAACGAACTCAACTCTGACAAATTCTTTTTAATTTAAACATACAGATATACACTCTCACTCGCCACTTTAGCAGGTACACCTTGCTAGTACTGGGTTGGACCCCCTTTTGCCTTCAGAACTGCCTTCATTCTTGGTGCCAGAGATTCAACGAGTTACTGGAAACATTCCTCAGAGTGTTTGGTCCATATTGACATGACAGCATCACACAGTTACTGTAGATTTGTCGACAGCATATCTATGATGCCGATCTCCTGTTCCACCACATCCCAAAGCTGCTTTATTGGGCTGAGATCTGGTGACTGTAGAGGCCATTTGAGTCCAATTAACTCCTTGTCGTTCAAGATACCAATCTGAGGGGAATCCAGCTTTATGACATGGTGCCTTATCCTGCTGGAAGTAGCCATCAGAAGATGGTACACTGTGGCGATAAAGGGATGGATTTGGTCAGCAACAATACCCAGGTAGGCTGTGGTGTTGTAACCATGCTCAACTGGTCCTAGGGGGCCCAGTGTGTGCCAAGAAAATATCCCTCACACCATTACTCCACCACCACCAGCCTGAACCATTGATACAAGCCAGGATGGATCCATGATCTCATGTTGTTAATGGCAAATTCCGATCCTACCATCCAAATGTGACATCAGAAATGGAAACTCAACAATTTAGGCAACGTTTTTCTAATTTTCTATTGTCCAATTTTAATGAATTGTAGCCTGAATTTCCTGTTCTTAGTTGACAGCAGTGACACCTGTGTGGTCTTCTGCTGCTGTAGTTCACCTGCCTCAAGGTTGTACTTCTGCGTTCAGAGATGCTCTTCTGCAGACCTCGGTTGTAACCAGTGGTTATTTGAGTTACTGTTGCATTTCTATCAGCTGGAACCAGTCTGGCCATTCTCCTCTGACTTCTGGAACCAACAAGGCATTTCTGGCCACAGAACTGCCACTCACTGGATAGTTTTTCTCTTTTACGGACAATTCTCTGTAAATCCTAGAGATGGTTGTGCAGGAAAATCCCAGTAGATCAGCTGTCCTTTTGGCACCAAACTATGCCACGTTCAAAGTCACTTCAGTCATCTTTCTTCCCCATTCTGATGTCTTGCCCGTGTCTACATGCCTAAACTTATTGAGTTGCTCTCATGTAATTGGGTGATAGGAAATTTGCGTAAACGAGCAGTAAGACAAGTGTGTAAAATGAAGTGGCTAGTAATTAACATGTATGCATACTTTGACATATTTAAACAAATAAGACAATCAACCTGATAAAATTTCAATTAAGATTAAAAATATAAAGCTGGCAAAAAATACTATGTATTTTTCATGCTATAAGAGTTATTGATAATTCAAATAATTCAGGCAAAAATTCCATGTTTGTCTTTGTTAGCAGCACTGGTAAGTTAGATACCAGGTAGTAGGGGTGCAACGGATCATGAATGATTCGTGATTCATACGGATCAGTAGCCACAGTTTGGCACACATCTGTACCAAATGGGTCAGGAAAACAATAAAGTTGGCTTTTTAAAAAATCTTAACTTAAATTTGCTTTTTGTCTAACTTGGATTTATCATCGTATTATCGTTTTACATCTTTGATCACATTTTATCCAAAGAAAGGTTTGCTTTATTTTTATGATCTTTTATGATTTTAAACACTGTTAATGTGATGTACTTTAATCTAATAAAACATAACCTTAAATTGATACTGCCTAAAACCTATTTCTAGTATGTTTTTCCAACAACTAGCTTTTAAAATAGACTTTTAGACTTTCCATTGCATGGATGCACTGTGGAAAAATGTTTGCTCCCCAACTATATTTTATTACAAAACTAAGGTAAAAAATCATTTGGATCAGATTGTGCTTTTAGCAGAGATGGAGGCTTGGGCTTATGGTCTGAGACATGTAAACACTGCTCCTTTGTTTATTCTTGTTATTAGCTTTAGGACACCACTGTTTGTCTAGAAATAAAAGCTCCCTTAAAATGTTTGTGCATTGGAAATGCAGAAACACCAACTGGTTCCTTTTGTATCTCAACCATGGATTGTATGTGAGAACTGGACCAAGTGAGTGTGACATCACCAATAGAAAATGGTTTACTTCCAGCTCCAATGAAATTCTCTTCCTACTCCCTAACAACTAAAAACGTTATAGTGCAGAACTATCTAGTGTCTTCTATTGTAAAAGCAATTCAGATACTGTGTTCACAACTTTTTATGGCGTCACCATAAAGTGAAAACCTAATAAGTAGAAATATTTTAAAAAGACTATTTAGGAATCCACTATAATACCGATCTAAGCCCAATGAGATGGCAACGGCTGTTATATTGGGCTATATAAATAAAATTGAATTGAATCCACTGTGTTCTGAAGATAAAAACTTGGATAGTTTACTTACAAAAATGAATAACTTGAAATACAGAAAAAAATATGAAAAGAATGGATTTGCAAGAACATGCTAAAAAAGGTAGCAGAGCAAGAATTATTATTGCTTTTTATTTCTCAGTAGAAGTTTATGGGATTGTAGCTTCTTGGGGCCAAGCAGCCCTTCCTATTTGAAACGTGAGGAGGGAGGGGGTCTTTCAGTCTTTCATTTAATATACAGTCAATGGTCTCAACTAACTGTTTAAAAGTAGTTTAATAATTTGTGACACTAAAATACTCATTGTAATCGTCTTTAGGATGGACTTGCAAAAAGGGGACTTGTGAGCATCTCTGATTTGTAACACCTTTCCCCGTCACAAAAGGCTCAATTTTTCATAGAAAGCATATGTAAAGCTTTGATAACCCACCTGTGATTTCAACATCTGAGCCCTGAGGTGCCACCTCCTGAAATGTTTCCCCCTTTTTCTCTCCATTAATGGCATCAGACGCAGCTCAGATGGCAGCTTGTTCTTTGTGCGAGCACAGCAGATCAGGCTCCATGCCGGGTGCAGAGCGAGCACAGGCCTGGAGGAAGCTTTCAGAGCGCGCTCTCTCAGGACCAATGAGAGGCAGGAAAAGATGTGCAAAAGCAACAATAAAGAAAGTCTAAGACTAATATGAATCGCTAACATCCACAGCATTTAGGTGCTTGACACTTTACAAAGAAAGACTTTCCATGAATGTCAAAAGAATCTCCTTCTGTCGTCCTTTCCCTCCCACTAAGATCAGAAATGTCATATCTGCAGCTGTAAGCTTTAGTTTTGTAGTCCCGAGCCCTGAAAATACATTCATCCGACAATTTATGCCCCTCATTAGCATGAGACAAGACAGTGAACAAGTTCTTTTGAGATCTGTCTGAACAGCAGCTCCTCATCACAAGACCCTGGTCTGAATGATTGGTGGAGCGACAGCTCTCCCCTCCACGCCAAGGGCAGACTGATTGCTGGGGCTTCACTCAAAGGTCACGCAATTAGGCTTTGTTCCCACTTCAATAAGGCTTTGACTGAATGACTGACTGACTGCGCTCCCCACTCTGAACAGATGTGATTTTTGGCCTCTAGTGAAACATGTATTCAGACCTTTGCTCGTGCTCTCAGTCATAAAAAAAAAGAAAAAAAAAAGATACCAAACAAAATGGAGGAAATTATTGAAGCATCTTGTCAATAAATTTTGAGCATCAAGTAGCTCCACATAGTAGTTCCACTGTTTATCTCAATGAATTGCAGCGACTGCTTCCTCACGTTGGCTATATTTGCATAAGATCAATGCTTCTCTTCCTGTTTTTAGTAAGAAATTTACAGACATAATTTTGCAATCATTAAAAATTTTTACCATCCAATTTGCCCTTCCAAAACTGAGCAAATGGATAAAAAAGCCACGTTTGTTTAAAAGAAGAAAAGTCATTGTATAAGTTCAATATTTCAATCAAACCCCATTTTTGACTAATTTCAAACATAAACCAAACCAAAGACCCACTCCAATTAAAGTTATATTTTTGTGTTTTTAACATGTTCTTGTGGCCTTTTTCAGATCATGGAGGACATATACAAAGAAAATTAAGTTCAAAATTGCATTTCTGAGTATTTCTTTATTCAAATTGTATGTTAATGACAAAAATTTGTTTAAAAAAAGAGATTATTTGTGACTTAGAAAATGTGGTGGCAAGGCCACAAGTTTCCTGCCCTGAGCTTTCAGCAACAAGAAGGGGATGAGGGGTGGGGTTGCTCCATGTCTTACCTTACAATTGACTTCAACTTTTTCAACTTTCTTTGTTTGGCAGTCAAAGGTTCCCTATTTTTGGAATTTGGCAAAGTATCACCTAAAGTAGCACAACAGCACTTCATGATTTCCCAAAGTAACTCCTCAGGTTTATTGCTACATTCAAATAATTACAACATTGATGAATATGTGTGAAAAGTGTTTTATTAATAAAGTTTGACTCGATTTTGTAAAAGCTCTTTTCTCCGTCTGTATTTATTATGATGTATATTTTGCCAGCGATTGCCTGCGATGTATTCGAAGGGAGTAGTAAATTGGAGCCAAACGTGGGCCCTTCCTGTTTAAGAAGTAGTTTCTCAGAGCTGTTCTACAATTAAGCTTTGACAGGAGAGGACATTTTTATTTTTCCTTAGTGTTTTCTACTTACTAATACCAAATGAAAATATTCTTAGCAGGCCATTATCAATAAAACGTGTGTGATATACAAAATATAAGTGCAGATAAAAATAGTTCTCAAAGCTTTTATGCGCCCACAAGTGTGTCACAATATGCAACAAGGCTGATTCCAAGGAGCCAAATAAACAAAAAAGTCCATATAGACATTTTCAGCCATAGTAGGTAAAATGTAAACATTTTAACGCAAAGAAACAAACATATAAATTGATTTAAGGGAAAAAAATAGGGATTTTTTAAATACTTTTTATACCACCATTCTTTACGAAAAGTGTGTAATCACCTTCACATGCACTCAGCAGAGGCTGTGCTTCTGTGTTGGCGCTCTACAGGTCCCAGGTGTGAATGCGCATAAATCATGAAGAGCGAGATGCTTCTGAGGAAAGCAACAAACGGCGATCGAAAAAAAAATTTCTCTCAGTAAACAAGCATTAGGAAAGTGTGTCACTGTGACAGATGTTAAAAGAAAAAGTCATAAGCCAACACCCCAACCCCACCCTTCTGCCCCCATAAAGAGTCCGACGTAAATATCGTCCTTTGTATGGCGACTCAAGGAGACGACCTGATAAAAAAAAAAGTGCACAAAAGCTGGGGGGGGCATGACCTAGTTTTGGAGATGTGCGACTGGAAACCACCAAAACAACTACATGATTAATGTCGCTTCACGTTCCCACCGATAGCATCTTGATTAGGTTGTCATGTTTTCTAGAAGCAGAATGTGGTAACAAAAGTGTAAAGAGACACTTTTAAAAACAAACATCAATAAAGAAAAAAAAACAAAGGAAGACACAAAAATCCTAAATACTGTCTGGCAAATCTACGACTTGTTTTGCTCCACACAGAGTCCCAAAAGCCTAGTATCTGCCAAACACAACAATATTTTTCTGTCTTAATTGAATTTCTTTTGCTCGGTCCATCTCCAGACACATCTTGCTCCCCCTCAGGCCTTTATCTTTTGAAGAACTTTAAAAGTGCCACTTTCAATCGCTCCCCCAAAGCCCTGAACTACTGTGTTCCACTAAAATTTAGCAATTTAATCTCAACTCTAAGGTCAGATTTCTGTGTTTTTGCAAACATTGTTCAAATGTTATTGAAAAAAGGAGTCCTTTCCTTATTTTTCTGTTATTCTTCATTAAATAGTGCACTATAATTTTGAGCAGGTGGACCTCAAAAATCATTTAAAGGTGTTAAGGCCAGATTTTCTTTTATTTTAATATTTATTTATGTGTTAATTTATTTTAAGCTAGACTTTTGTGGCCAAACACTGTATTTTATCTGTTAATTGTGTATCCATTGACCTAATTACACTCAATATCTGCTTAAAATTCACCAGGGGCTTGTTTGTTGATCAGCTTTATTGTTGATAGAATTGTCCTAACATTTCTTTTACTGTTTTTATGAAATGTCCAACCTTTTCCTTGGGTTATGAAGCCAGTAAAAAATATTGTGTGACCTGTGAATGAATATGATTGAAGTTTTAGAATAATTTCTAATAGCTTCGTTGTTAAAATCTACTTTAAAATAATTTCTGACTCAAACTTAGTGGGTTCATTCGAAAAAGATCTCTGTTAGAAGCTTTAGCAATAGTGTGCCATTAATTTGTGAGGTTGAGTGTGCTCTTACAGATATTTTCCTTTGAGGTGTTTTAAGGCCATATTTCTGCCCTTCAATCCATCTCATTTTAGTGGCTGCTAAGTTACAGTCAGAAGTGTGAACATTCAGCATTTCGAGACTTTTTTCTTGTACAAAAGCATGTCTTGTAAGTGGATCTCATGTAGTTTCTTCTCTTCGTTTTATTGATCAGAGTGAACCTAAAAAGGTTTGGACAGGAGAGCTTTCACTCTTTAAAACTAACAATTCAATCCTAAAACCTGAAATATAGCAATCTTCTACGTTTACAAAATTTGTAGAAAATAGAAAAACTGACCCATGATTCTGCACCTCACGCGTAACATATATATATATATATATATATATATATATATATATATATATATATATATATATATTATGAAGCTGAAGAACTTCAGCCAAAATCAATCAAAGCCTGATTTGTCACTATAGAAGTTCCTCAAAAGGTCACTAGTTTTAAAGGGAAAGATTTCTCATTAGGTTAAAAAGTCCAACTTTAACCAAAAAAAGTAATGTGCGACTTGGTGCCACAGGACATAATAAATTTAAGACCCCTAAATATGAAAAACAAAAACAAATGATTGGACAAAGGAAAAGACAAAGGAAGAAATATGATACAAAATTCTTGTCAGATTATATTTTAGACTATTCTTCTCTATATCTGCCCCTGAAAAGTCAAACTGTAAATTTTTTCAGTTTTAAATGTTAGCACCCTTTGTTCCCCGGAGCTTTAGCTCCGTTGTTGATGTTATTTGAATTATCAAAACTCTTCAAACATTGAGCAATTAACAGAATTCCAGCAGATTCTAAAGTGGAGAAAAGCAGCTTTGCGCCAATATGCAAAACTTTTCAGTTTTTGCAGTGATAGTAAAAGCATGTCCTTCCTTTTGTTTTCAGGAGCAAGAATATGAGACAGAACAGACTATGGACAGTTTAATGCAACAGCTGGAGGCTTTATTGGCTTGCTCTGTGAGAATGTGAGAGCGATTGTGTCCGTCTGTAAATGTGTGTTAGCACCCGTCTCACAGCTGCACCCACATGCAAAGCTCTCCGTCATCAGTCCAGGCTGCTCGTCCATTCTCTGGGGTTTGGCGCACAAAATGAATTAGTGTGTTTGTGTGAATGACAAGAATAAAGCATCAACTCAGAACTGTTTACATCTGGTTGCCATGGTGTTTCACAGCTGTTTTTACCAAACCATAATGGGTTTCAGCAGCAGCTACTTTGGGAAGACATGCAAATACACACTCACATATTTGCATACAGCCCCTGCGACAGACTGGCGACCAGTCCAGGGGTGTACCCTGCCTTCGCCCATGAGTAGCCGGGTTAGGCTCCGGCAACCCCGTGACCCCGAAAGGGATAAAACGGATTGGAAAATGAATGAATGAATATTTGCATACAAACCATGCTTGTACAGCATGTTCAGCTAATCGTTTTATGTACAGTTGGAAAACAGAAGTGCACTTTGTTAAATTTGTGTTTATGAAATAAACAGCCTTGTTTTAAAACTAGAGTGTAAGACATGACCCATTTCGGGTGTCAGGACTCACATGTTCTCTCATGTTTTTTTACTTCTTCCTGGCTTTTGACTACGTCCTGTTTTGCCCTTGCCTGTTTTGGTCATTATTAACTTCCCGGCCTGCACATGGATCCAAACGCCTTTGCATCATCATTACAGAGGGAAGCAATAAAGAACAAAAGGTGGGCTTTATTGATAATGGCATGCTAAACAATACCATACCACCACATCTTCACCACCGTGCTTCATAGTTACAATAAAATGAATACTTACTTGGTTAATTCCTATTTCATTTCTCTTAAGAATTTCGGCTGATATTTTTATTTGCCAACATAGAACATATATGTAGTGCTTGTAGACAAAGGTATGCAAGTAGAAGTTTTTTGAATTTCAGAAGCAAAAATGATGAACATTTTTTTAGGTCAATTTCCAAACACCAAATTTTCTGATACACTCCCCATTCTACTAGCCAAACAGCTACCCATTAATTTTTTTTTATTGAAAATGAATGCAAAGAAAACTGTTTTGAGAGTTCCCAGTAAATCTCTGGAGGGATGTATATAAAGCAAGTACGCTTTCATTCATTTCAGTGTGAAAATAGCCCAATGCGCATTAAAATTATATCATTCACTCCAAGTCGCGTCGCGTTATAAGGCTCAATATCAATAAACAGAGAATAAACAGCCTTTTTACGCACAAGAGGCAAACTGGATGATGGGGAATAAAAAATAGTCATATAATGTGTCATGACTACACTTCCCAGAAAGCCCAGAAGAGGCGAGAGCCAGGCAATTGGTCAGAGGGTTTAATAGGATTAAATTTTTTAGGGTGCTGTGTTGCAGTTAATGTGCACCTCTTTTATCTGCAATAAGCAGCCTTTGCAGAGCGTGCAACACCATAGATAATTCAAACTTTATTAACAATAAAACATTGTTCAGTTGTGACACGTAAAATGCAAAACAATACTCTCACTTTTCAGGTTATGATGTTGAAGCACAGCACGAATCACTCCATCAGGCTGACTTTGGTACCCACGTTGCTTGAACAACCCATCAGACGCGGCGTTAAGGTTTACAAAAGTCGTACCTAAACATTTGGGCAGATTTCTGAGCGACATGTACCACAGAAAATCTGTTTGAGGTCAAATAAGCCCAGCTAAAATGTATTAAGTACAAAAGACACATTATAAGACTTTTTTTTTTTTTATTCAAGGATTGTAGGTGTGCCTTCTTTACTAAAAAATACAGTAAATACAATTCAAGTAAAAAGGATTAAAACTAATAGCACTCAAGGTTTGTTTAAAAATTTAATTTTTGTCTTATGCTGGAGTATTGTTTAAAAGAAAATGTGACAATTGTGCACCATTTTGATCTGACAAGTGAACGTCAACTCTACATCAGCTCTGAACCAGCGTGTGGCCACGTTCTGTTGAGCTTGTTTGTCCCACCTATTTGTTATGGAGGAGCTTGGATTTGGTACAATCATATGCAGCAACAATGGCAACAATCATAGATACATAAAACTGTCAAATTGATCTTATTGGGTCAACTGACGACATGCTGAAGGCTATTTTTATGTGATTGTCTTATGTTTGATTTAAGTATACAGTATAAACATAAAAATATATATTTTAATACAAATCAAGAATAAGGTGCACTGTTTTCCACATTTTTACTTTCAGAGAGAAGAGGTGGATTTTCATGCCACATGGCAGCATTTTGTTTCATTACTCCATAATGACTGCCTCTCGTTTGGAACAGATGGCCACTAAACATGTTTGCATTGATCATATTTAAACAAAATATGCTGCAATATGTATTAATGTCCATGTCATTCCAAAGAAATGTTTAATGGGACATTGGGTTTTTTGATCAAAAGTACAAAAGAGGACGCTTTCATGCGCTTTGATATTATCTAATGCATGGATGTCACACAGCCAAATATATGCAAAATATCTTCATTATAGAAATAAGAATTTGCTTTTAGTTAGGCTTACTTAAGATGATAAACAATATCTGTTTTATTAATTTAAACCTGGACAAATCCACCTGTTCTGTCAGATTACGATGCACGCAGTTCATTTAGTCCATGCCTTACACCTTCAAACACAAATGAATCCACACATGCAGCATATTCTCCATGCACAATTAGACAACAATCTGACTGAGCATTCCACACCTGCTCCACCCTTTTTGGTAATCCCCAGCAATACCACTTCCTTCTCCCACAATGCATTGTGGATGACTGCATATCACTTCTTTCTCTGCAACACCAGCCAGGTGGCATAATATTGACAAACTTTGTAAAAGTCGGGTTCGTGGCACATTGGCACCTTTCTTGCTCCTCATTTGTGAATGTGGTTTTGACAGTTTAAAACCTGTCAGTGTTTTTCACGCACCTTCCTTCCTACTCGTTGGCCTTGCGCAGTATTTTCCAGTAAACAATGTACGTGGAGAACACATTCAAATAAGTTTTAAAAAAAGCCCCACGTATAAAATTAAATACTGAATTTCCCTCTACAGTCATTTTCAGAAACCAAACACTGATCACTTCCTCTTCCACTGGTGAACATTTTATTTCATTTCTATTAAGTGCCACACTAATTGCAAGTCGCAGCGTTTTGTAAAATACCAAGCTGGAAATTGTGAACAGTATAATATCACAAATTAACGCTGATAAACTGTACTACATCATTAGAAGACTATTATGAAATCAATACTAATTTGTCACAGCTTGTTTTCATTCATTCATTCATTTTCCAATCCGCTTTATCCCTTTCACGGGGTTGCCGGAGCCTAACCCGGCTACTCATGGGCAAAGGCAGGGTACACCCCTGGACTGGTCGCCAGTCTGTCGCAGGGGCCACAATCACACACCCATACACACTCACAATTTAGAGTAACCAATTAACCTATGAAGCATGTGTTTGGACAGTGGGAGGAAGCCGGAGTCCCCGGAGAAAACCCACACATGCACGGGGAGAACATGCAAACTCCACACAGAAAGGTCCCCCAGCCAGGACTTGAACCGGGAACCTTCTTACTGCGAGGCAGGAGCGCTAACCACTGCGCCACCGTGCAGCCCACAGCTTGTTTTCATACACTAAAACTTCACAGATGTGAGTATTTCACAAAAGCGAAGTGCAAATTAATATAGACATTTTTTTGGATTGTTTTTTTCCTCATTGGTATAGGTGGGATTTTTATGCATTAATAGACGTCAACAGAATTTAATGGGGAAGTATGCAGGAGCACACTGCTGCTGAAAGTGAACACTCCTAAAGTGACCTAGTTAAAAACCAGCTTTTGGCAACGCAGCAATTATCTTCACAGAAATACATGAATAAAATCAAATCATAACCAAGAGCGTGCATTTAATTTAGGAATAAAGTGGTCCTGGTGTGCTTTATTTAAATACAAATTATCCTTGATGCATAATGTCAAGTAAAATTTGTAAGTGTAAGGAAAACGTAAAGAATAATAGAGGGGGGAAAAGTGTTCCTATTAACTCAGATAAATCAGCAACTAAAAAAAAGTTGGGAGTGGTTACCAGGCAACAGCAAAAGGAAGATGTACATAACAAAAACCAGGGTTCATGTTCATCAACTGAGGTATCCAAAAGATGATGGAATTTTGTTTAACTTTTATCAAATTTGCTTTTAGTTTTATTTTTCCTTTTCTTAAAAATAAAAACTACATAAACCACTTTATTTTATTTAGGAAATCATGAAAGTTCTTTGTTTCATTAAATTAATTAAATAAAGCTGTGTCTGTCACTTTTTTTTTACTGTTTCTAAAATATTCAATTCAAATCATCTTTATTTGCATGGCACCTTAACATGGCAACATTCAAACGTTAAAAACTCTAAACATAAATAACAACAACTAATATGTTAAAACAATTAAAAGTAAAATAAGTGACATGGCAAAATAAGAACACAGATAAAAGCAAAAACAAAGTAAAAGAAACCAGCATAGCAGCCTCACGCTGTGTCAAAAGCCTGGCTATAAAAATGGGTTTTTAAAAATGGAAAGTGGAAATAACAATGCAGTTTCACAAAGATGTTACATTTGTTGATTTTTTTAATAGAAGTATGGAGAGAAGCAGGTTTATGCATTACAAAATGTTTTTTTGTATTGTTAAGAACTTAATTTTTATTATCTCCATATCAAAAAGTGTATCTGGTCAGATTTAGTTGCAAAAAACAAGAAACCTCTTGAAAGCTGTATTTATTTCCAATTTTTTAGGATTTTAGGTTTCTAATAACCAGGGTTCCAGGATTTTTCCCTCCCTAATATTTTCTTATTTTGAAAGGGAAGACTCAGAATCTGCAGCTGTCAGTGGACTAAAGCCATCTCACCAGATCCAGGAAGCGACACTATGTTGGGTCGTTTCTAAACTGTCAGGGTGTGCAAGCATTTTTATTGAGTGAGAAATCCGTTTACAGCACCTCGGACAAGAAGAGGTTGGATAAAGAGCTGAGGAGAAGCAAGGATTGCTTCATTCCTGTGGATGCATGTGGTTTGTTGTTCAACAGACCTTCCCTCTATTCAAAAACATCTGTTTCTCCATTTGATGGTTAACCCTTTCCAAACATGACTGGTCTGGGCACTTGACCTTGCATGCAACCTCCCAAGAACATTTTTTTAAAGACAATTTAGGGGTTTTCAGAATGGAAAAGTCAGTTGTTGTAACAATAATTGCTTACAAAAACTGGAGGACAAGTTTGAGTTGGTGGTGGGGCTCTATCGGCGAAGGTGATGGTTTAGGGAAGATTGAAGAGCATGTTGAAGGCCATCCTCAAGAACAAAAGGCACCCACTTCACGTGACCCTGGCCCTTTCAGAGGAGCAGTCGTAGAACTAAGAGGTTAACAAGGTCTTTTATACCCGCCACAATAAGGTTCCATTACAGGCACTGCTGACATTGGATCTTATTAAAAGTTATAAATGGCGTTGGCTTATATAGCGCTTTTCTACCTATTGAAGGCCCAAAGCGCTTTACAGTCACAGACCCATTCACCCATACAGTGATGGTGGCTCCGCTGCCGAACACTGGCGCCAACCTTCCATCAGAGGCAATGTGGGGTTCAGCGTCTTGCCCACGGACACTTCGACACATGGGCGCCGGGCAAGGCGGGAATTGAACCTACAATCCTTTGATCACAAGCCGACTGCCCTTTCCACTGCGCCACGGCCGCCCTTAAGTTCTAATTGTATTTGTTTTTTTAGATAGTACTTAAAGCTAACTTTTAACTTACTTATTCGTGCATTATGCATTCTTGTTTTTATTCTGTTTTCATATTTTTATTTTTAATATATTTTTATGTTTCCTTTCTGAGTGTGGTATGTGTGATCGTACCCTAAACAGACAAATTAATTTCTCCGTACGGTGAATAATAAAGTATTCTACTCTATGCTCTGTGTGTGTAATATTAAAAGTTGTATTAATGAGCTTGCATTCATCCGACTACATTTCAGTGAGCTACTGTGTCTCATCATTGTATTGCATTTGTCCGCGGCTCAGCGGTTGCTTTATTCCTGCTCTGTTTACATCCCCTAATGCACAGCTACGGTGGAAGTTTTGGTCTAGTTGTTCCACTCCGAGCACAAAGCCTATTCAGACTGAGGAAACTCAGAGCAAACCGGAGCTCAGAACAATTGGAAACAAACCGAGACCATCTTGAAAGATGGGTCAGATTGGGTGAATTCAGACTGAAAACTTTTTATGGATTATTAGGGAAAACAAACTCTGGTTCAGTCTGAAGACATCCAATGACGTGTGTAACAAATAAAAGAGCAAAAACGCAAAACATACATTTCATCAAGTCAAAGCAAAAGCTTTAACCAGTTAAGGATGCAGTATCGAGGATTAGTGAATAAAAAAAAACAATTTTACAAGAATTTTATCCTTTCTAATCATTGACTTTAACAAAAACAGAATTTTTCCATTTTCTTGTTTTGAGAATGTAGACAGATTGAAAAGTACAAAATGCTTAGAGCTCCTACCTAAAACTGAAAAAGTCATTTTCTCATTTTCAAACTCATAATTAATATTCTTTGACTAACAGCATCTTGGTTTATTTTTTTATTTTTAATATTGAGGGAATAAGGCCTAAGATCCCTGATATAATTATTATAGAAGTAGGATCGTCCCTGAAGGCCCTGGTTCAAATCCCGGCTGGGTACTTTCTGTGAGTAGTTTGTTCTTCCTCCTTCATGCATGGGTTTTCTCCAGGCTTCCTCCCACAGTCCAAAAACTTGCTTTGTAGGTCAGATGGTCAATCTAAAATGTCCGTGTAGATGTGAATGTGTGTCCCTGTGATGGAATGGCAACTTGTCCAGGGTATACCCACTTTTGTACAACAGCTGCTGGGATAGGCTCAAGCAACCTTGTGATCCCAAATGGGATAAAGCCGTAGATGGACTGTCCAACGGACTTTGACAAAAACACTTTTTTGTAAATGTACGACTTTATTTTAATGAAATTACCACTTTTTTCAAAAAGACCACAGTTTTTTACTTGTAAAATTATGACTTTTTTTTAAATAAATTTGATTGGTTGCTCATTAATGTCGACTTTTTATTAATAATTGTAAGAGTTCTCGTAAAATTTTTACTTTTTCTTATGATTTTGTTACTCTATTCTTGTCAAATTTAGACCTTTTTCTAGTATTTTTACGACTTCTTATAATTATACCCGTTTAATCTTGTAAAATTTTGACTTTTTCTTTTGATTGTACGACGTTTTTCATCTGAATTTTAAGACTTATTCTTGTCATATTTTGCATTTTTCTCATAGTTTTATGACTTCATTACCCAATTTTTTCAAGTTGATTTTCATCAAATTTGGACTTTTTTTCTTCTAATTTTACAACTATTTTCTTGTAGAATTTTGAATTTTTCTCCTAATTTTGCCATTTTATTCTAGTCAAATTTTGGCTTTTTTGTAATAATTTTATAACTTTTATCTCATTCAATTACAATATTCTTGTAAAATGTTGACTAGACAGACTGACATATCTGTATACATTTTGTCAGTTTTATGATGTCCCTGATACTATACTCCGTCATACTTAGACGTCATATATATAAATTTAAGGTGTTGGCTATTCTTTTGTGGCTAGTTTAGTGAAATTTCAAAAAAAATCAGCAAACGTGTGACAGTAGATCACAGTTGATGGCATCTGAAGTTTGATCCTCAAATGAAAGTGGTCTTCCAGTCCCTAAAGCCTTTTCCATGATTGCTAAATGATACTTCTAGGATGATTTTGTGCTTTAAAGTGGTTTGAAAATGTCACTGCTGTTTCCCCTGGCATTCAGCAGTTGCTAACTTGTAGAAAGACACGTGAACAATTTCATC
Organism: Adrianichthys oophorus; assembly: GCA_036245035.1. Classification (NCBI taxonomy): domain Eukaryota; kingdom Metazoa; phylum Chordata; class Actinopteri; order Beloniformes; family Adrianichthyidae; genus Adrianichthys; species Adrianichthys oophorus. Next base: position 21,163,774 of record BSAI01000201.1, on the reverse strand, counting down.
TTGGTTAAAATAGACTAAGAAAACAGCAAACATGGTTTATTAACACAATGTGGACCATCTGACACCTGTAGATAACTTCCCTGTAACTATGACCTGACATAAAAAGAATGTGAAAACAGAAACAACACCATCTGCATATGTGGAACAAAAACTGAGAACCACAAGTTGAGAAGAAATCCCCAAAGAGCTCATGATGAGGCCATAAGTACTTTAAGATAAATGCCCTCCATCAAAAATGTGTCATCCACCCATGTTGCCGTGTTTTGACAAATGCTGCCCAAAGCTCAGGGGAAAAGCAGGGGTATTTTTTTTGGTCGTAAGATGCAAGTCTTTCAGCAACAACACTGCAGCAGTGTTTTTAAAACACTAAAGGATGCACCAAAAACCACCAGGAAAGGCCCTCTTTACGAAACCATCTTGTCAAGACCTGCTATCTGAAACCATGAATCAACAAAACCCAAGAAGGGTCATTATGTTTGTGTCAAACGACTTCCTGTTTGTCTACAAAAATTTCCAAATTATCAATCTCTACCCTGGTCTAAATTAAGATTAAAAACAGCAGCAGAAACAGGAAGTGTTTGTGTCCTCCGTCTGCCAAGAAAAACCATCAAAACCACTTCTAAGAAAAGTCAGAGACAGAGTGAAAGAGCAGCAAAGGCGTAAATAGATACCGTTCGTTTTCGAAGACGTACACTGTCATTACGTGTCCGTCGTGCTTATCACACGCCACATGTTCTTCAGCCCAGGGCGAGCATCGTCCTTGAACTTTTCCTCACTCTACTTGTGCCCAGTGGGCGGTGCAATGATGAAGGTGTTGCTCTACCTAAAAATAGCCCCATTTGGGCTTCAAAAGTTGTTGTTTTTTTTCCCCCTCCCAAAGATCTTTTAAAAAAGCATTTGGCAGATGTTTGTTTGTTAGCAGAAAGGATCAAACTTAATGCAGGGAAACCAGTGTGTTAATGTACACGAGGTTGATTGCAGAACAACATGATTTGATTTGATCAAAGATTTTACACAACAAAACCTGCTTTCCTCCTAACAGCTTTTAAGAAAAAAAATAAAGAAATGACCATAACAACTAGTTTAAAAAATGACTCAACTTGTAAAGAAAAAGCTGTTGTGTTTTGACTTTAGAAATATTTTTATATCTGCCATTGTAATTATCTATAGAGAAAGTGGTAAAGAAACTACATGCTGTAAAATATTTGACTTTAAATTAAATTAAAATAAGATCTACACTCCAAATAAGGAGTTTAAATTACAGTTTAAATGATTACATTTCAAAGTACCTCAATGAGGGCTTTATTATGTGTTAAATCAAGAGTTTTGTCAATAGCTTTAGTCTTTTTTTACACAATAACAGTTTTCGCTGTCTCCTTATATTAAAAAACAGCTAAATATTCTGTTTATCTTCAGTAAAAACACTTTAATTAGTTTTTTTTATGTTTTGTTTTGTGTGTAACATGAATTTTTGGCCGAATCAGTCTAAACTCTTCCTCTATTAATTAATAAAAAACACTAACATTTGAGAATTGTCAAAAAAAAATTGTGAAGAACAAATATGAAAAACTAAGTGTTTTGTTTGAAAATGCTCAATTTATAGTATTTATCACTCAAAGTTCCATATTAACATATTTTAAGCTTTAGACCCATTTACAGTTTTCAGTTTTGCTTTAATATTTTAAAGTAAACATAGAGGAAAAGAAAATAGTACACCTTGACTCAGAAAAGGTCATAACTCGCTCAAATATTTACAAAATGTAATATTCATGTAGCTTTCTTTTAAAGTAGTGTCACCTTAAAGACCCACTCCAATGAAAATTATGTTTTTCACATGTTCTTGTGACATTTTTCTGATGATGGAAGTCAAATATTAAGAAAATTAAACTTAAATTGCATTTCTGAGGATGCTGTAAGCTAGCGGGAGGGTGTGTAAACAGAGAGCTCTCAGTAACAGAGCAGGGAAGAGGGGCAGAGGGCTCTGCGCCAACAGTCCTGTCCATAACTCACAGGCAAATTTCTGATGAACTACTGCTGCTCTGCAGAAGCTTTATCCTAGAAAAAAAAAAGACACGAGTTTTGGGATTTTGGCTGAAAACCGCATGATAGACCACTGGGAAAGCTTTTAAAATAGATCAAAAGATAATTGGAGTGGAACTTTTAGAGCTGTTAATGTCATCTGTTTTGGTTGCAGCACATTTACCATATAACCTTTTATTCAAGCGTGTGAGAGAAGAATTTGGGTGTATCTGTAGGCTTTGTTGCTTTATAAAAACTTTAAAACAGTTTTTTTTTTTTTGCATGAACTTTTTAAATCAGTCATCATACATTTCCAAGAGTTTGGGAGAATTATGTGAACTGCTGGTGTAAAACTGCTGCAGGACAGTGAACTGTGAAGCTCTGCAGCAGCTAACTGCATAACAACGACACAAATGGGGGGACTTGACTTCAAAGGTCTCCTCCAGTTTAAGTAATGTTAGTCAAGCAGGGATCCCTTTCATGAGGGCCGTGACCTTCTACATGTAAAACATAAAACACGCTGTTGCTTTGGCCTCGGGATGCTTCACACTGACGCCATTCAAATGGTTGAGCATGCAGCTCAAGAAGGGCTTCTTTAGTCACTTCCCTTCATGGCTAAAGTCGAGGTGTCCTTGAATAAAAGCAGCATCAACTTTATCTCTGCTAACTACACAAAAATAGAGCTTGGGAGAATACTACATATGCAGATTAATCCAAAGTAACGGAATTATTGGATTACAGGGGTGAGAACGGAGGAGGCATGAGCTGTCGTCTCTTGTCGCATTCGAGTTTGACTGTGGAAGTACTTTCGGGAGCTAAAAGGTTTTTCTTCTGAATCATCTGTTGATTTCCTACTGAGATGCCACCAAAACATCTCTTTTTTTTCCAAGAATTTAAATCAAAGAACAGAAAATAAATAAACATTTTTAAAAACCTTGAAAACAGCTGAACATGACGTGAACATTTTTTAATTACGCCATGTGGCATGCTACAGATTTTGTGGTTAACAATAACTTTGGTTTTTCGTGTCTTTTTAAACCTTGAAAACATAAAACGTCTATTACGTAAAGCTTGACGCTGCCTGCGTTTACAGGCAGCATAAAAAGCAAAAGTTGATTTAATTTGCTGTTTCACAATCCCCCTTTCCTATCCTTTGTAAGGTCCATTTCTAGGAAGCCATAGAGTTCATTTCTTTATCCACTTTCACAATTTTAGAACAGAAACTTCACGTAAATGTGTTTTCTCTGCTTCACTGCTGCCTTGGTTTCAAAAACGAGTCATCAAACTGGACTTCACCTTTCTCAGTTTCATATTAAATGTTTTTCTGTCAAACAAAAAATCCTAAAAATGAATATTTTTATGCAGTTAATATTTGCAAATATGTATGAAAGTGCATCCATTAAAGACTCACATTTTATCTATTTTAAAAGTTTTGTAGCAAAAAAATGTAAAAACTGTCGTTTTCTAGGACTTAGTTTCAGCAAAGCAGCAGTAGTTCATTAGAAATCCACCTCTAAGTTGTGGGCGGAACTGTTCGTGAAAGGTAAGTCCCCCGCTATTTCCTGTCATCCATCCGTTAACATGCTCTCAGTAGCTTGCAAGCCCTCACAACTCCAACCTAACATTAGCGGTACAGCAAAAATGGCGAATAATATCAGAATATATCCAGCTGTACAGTTTTTAATCAGATGCTAGTTCAGACGGCAAAAACAAAGACGTACATGGATGTCTTTGTTTGCAAGTGAATTCATAATAAAGAAGACGAGTAGGGAGCTTGTGTACTGCTGACTGGAGTTTGTAGTACAACTACAAGCTTTTTCAAACTGCATTTTTTTGTCTGCTCCTGATTTACCATAACTTGAATAAAGAAAAACTCAGAAAAGCAATTTAAAGCTTAATTGTCTTTTTATACATCCTCCATCATGAGAAAAATGCTACAAGAACATGTGAATAACAACAAAAAAACATTATTTTCATTGGAGTGGATCTTTAAGCATACAACATATTACACTCTGTCTAATATCCTAATCTCCATCAGTCAGGATGTAAGCAATGGGGGGTGGGGGGTGGGGGGGGGCACTTATCATATGAGCAGCACTAACGGAGTCCATGCACAGTGCACAGGATTTGGGGTGATTAAAAAAAAAAGAAAAATCCGTATGACGTCTTACCCTTACTCGCATTCAAGTAACAACCTGTCGCTGCAACAGGCTGTAGAAAACTGTGAATAAACATTTTCCCTCTGGGTACACTGAGCGAGTTACAACCTTAATAATTCATGTGGGCCACCTGCGTGTTTTGTCCAGGTTTTAACGTGCAGACGGCCCGTATCTAAGGGCAGTTTCAGAAGTTTGGAGTCGATTGACTGCAGGTAATTTAAAAGCCATGTGTCTGCACAGCTGTGCAACGTTAGCGTAAGAAGTGATCCTGCACCCTACCATCTCTGCAAACTATTTTAACCTTAATTTTTTTGTTCTCTTTTGTAGAAAAAATGTAGCACACATGTACATGGGGAACAGTGTCAATCATTTAAGCTTTTCCCAACATCAATTCAGATGAACTCGCATTTGTTGGCTTCCCCGTGAGCTCTTGTCAGCTGTTGCCTGCCCTTTCTGTTTGACCTTTCCTCATCAATCACTGCTTCAGAAAAGCAGAATCATTACAGCAAAACCTCATCTTTTATGAAAAAGCAGTGTGCCCAGAGCAAGGAGGCAGTCTTATGAAGGAGAGCGCGGCCCCTGGCTCTTCAGCAGATGCCGGGGTCAGACTGGAGAGCTACAGTAGTTATTACTGAGGGACTGATTGCTGACAGGACCTTCCAACAGCCTGTGGTTAAGCGGATGGAGCGCAGAGGGGGGGTACCTCCAGCACACAACAGAGGCTCTGCTGATGAGTTTTTCTTGGGGGCATGCATGCTGCTCTGCTTTATTCTGCCTTTCCTCAAAAGTTGCCAAAAAAATAAACATTTCTACACTTTCACTTCAGCCAGTTTTTGACACTTTCTGGAGAAAAATTTAAAAAAAAGAAATCACAGCTGAGGCATGAGAAAACTACCGTCCAAAGCTTTCATTTTATAAAAAGTCTTTGTCAACTAATTTCCTCCAGAGTGCTTATTACCACTTTTTTGAGTTAAAGTCCAGTTCTCCCTGAACAGATTCCTCTTCAGTGGGAGGAATGTGTGATTGTGGTAGGCAGTTCCTTCGCCACAACGTGCAAAAAGCACAATTTTCCAACCGGATTATGCCAGTTTCTTCTTCACGGAGGTCATTTGGGTGCTGGTGGAATCATTCATCACGTCTGCATGAATGCTCCAACCCCAAAATTTTAGCCAACTGATGTGTGCCATTGGTTTCCTCGCCTGATTTAGCTGCGGTGGCTGAGACGGCTGTATTTACATCGCACTGAAACTCTTGTCTCGCTGACACATGCTGCCCCTACGGGAACTGGATGAGAGCCTTTAGAACAGGAAGCTCAGGGGGGGTTGATGTGATTGACTAAATCTTTGTGTGCATCATTGAAAACAGCAAGTATCTTGTTCGTGGAAGGGTTTTCTTTATCCAGATTGAGTTCCCTTCTTTGCAAAACTTCACAGAATCATCTGTTTATGAAGAAAACGCTGAAGTGGAAACATTCTGACATGTAATTCATGTCCACCATGAATCGGGTGCACTTTTTTTCTGATTTATTTTATGACAAAACACTGAAAAATGAATGTGTTTGACAACTTCCACAAGCAGACAGGTTGCCATCTGACTGAATAGAGAAAAGTGACATCTTCTTTTACCTCATTGGTGTATATTAGTCTTTAAACAAATAATTTACTTTGAATTCTATTTCCAAGATGTAATATTTATTCATAAAATCCAAGGAGAATTTTTTTCAGCAATTTCTTTTTACCATTTAGGCCAAAAAATCCTATCTTTGAATACTCATAATTGTATAAATGGTGGTTTAAAACTTTGCTTCAAACTAAACAAAATTTGTTTTTAAATTGTAATGACTAAAATAAATTGAATTTTCCTTAAATTGTATTAAAATGGAACACAACCACACATCTACTAGTCTAAATATAATCAATTCAAGTAGTAGGCAGTGATAATTAGAGCCAATTGACTTAAAAAAAGGTTAAAAATATCAAAATTTTCACATAAAGCTTTGTTTTGTTTCAGGATGAGTTCATCAATTACTTTCAGACTGTAACTTAGTAGTTTCTTATTTTTTTTTATTTTTTTTATCAGGTCATTGCCTAAATGATTACAGAAGAAAAAGTGTTAAAAAGGTCGTCTGAACTTAGCTTTTTTTAAGCTGAAGAAGTTTTGCTTCTTTTCCAAGAGTCTCTCAATTTAAACAGAATTCAAGATTTTTAAAATTTTTGAACTATCCTGGGTGAATAAGGATCTTCACAGATATGTTTAAAGGACTATGTTTTTTTTTTATTTTTTTCAATTAAGTAATTATATTTTGAAGTAAGTAATGTTTTAGTCACTTAGGTAAAAAAAATTAGGCTGCTTTACCTGCTTCTGAAAACAACACAATACATTTCCAAGTAAATAAAACCGTTTTCTTAAACTTTTTTCTTGATTGTCAAGCAACAAATAAATATTGTGTTGAGTTTCTAAAATGCAAAAAAACATTTACACAATGGAAAGTATTGCACCCATGTCAAAAGATACCGTTAACCTTTTTCAGTGGAAAACTGATTTTAGGGGATATAGTGCACCTCATGAAATCCAGATCGATGAGTGGAGACAGCAGCTGCTGCATGCAGGAACTTACCTCTGATGGTTTCTTGTGCTGGTGGTGGACCCATGTGCTGCTGGTGACTGTATTCTTAGACAACCTGGACCACGACGTCACTGGACCTGCAGAAAAAAAAAAAATCCAACAACAAATGAATACATGAAGAGCATGTTCTTTATTTCATTTTCAGATTTGAAGCTTTTCCTTTGAAGTGTTCAAGGAATAACACCCTGAGTCAGCTTTTTAATTAAGAACATTGGTAATGATCAATAGAAAAGCCTGATAATGAATGCGAATTTTGTTTATAATCTTATTTAAAATAAACAACTTCAATTCAGATTAAACACATTTGCATCCTCATTAGCCCTTTTCCCTTTTTTCTGTGAGCAGGAATTTAAGAAAGCCAAACTTTTAAACTTTTTCAAAACACAGGGAGACGTAATTGAAAGCTTCTTCTCAGTGTGCATCACTAAAAAAAGAAAGCTGTAATTAAAATTCTGCAAATTCAAAAACCTGTCCTTGTAAAAGGAAAACCTCAAATTTACCAACACAAACACTTCCTTCCAGTTTACATAGACACATACAGCTAACTTTTCTTATATGTAGAACCTCTTACTTCACATATTTGAACAACTTTTACAGTTTTTTTTTTTACTTTAGAATCATCAGAAATGGGTATTTATGCCACCATATCTCACCAACACATTCATGATGACTGCTTTTTTCAGTGTACCTGACATGAACTTCAACATGTCAATCAAACTGTGGCAGCCTGTCTGTTTATCTGTCCATTAAATGACAAATAGATATTGTAAAGCGGCTGTGGTAAAGAGGTAGAGTGGACAACCTCTAATCTGATGATCACAGGTTCGGTTTCCGCCTTGCGGACACATGTGTCGAAGTGTCCTTGGGAAAGACACTGAACCCCACATTTCCCCTGGTGGCAATAGATTCACGTCAGAGTTAGTCAGCAGAGAATGTGTGAATGTGAGAACTGCGACTGTAAAACACGAATGGCCTTCAGAAACATACAAAAGACCTATCCATGTATACACCATTTACCAATGTGTTTGTAAAGCAAAGTTCTTTGGAGTCATTATTGACCATCGACTCAGTTAAGCAAATACGAGATATGAATAAAGCTGTTTTTTCTTAATCTACAAATTAAAAAAAAATCTAACCCATGACAATTTGTGGATATTGTGATTGTAACAATATTGCAAGTTTTGTTTTGTGACTTTAAAAGTGGTTTTCTCCTGACAGTGCAGTCATTTTTAAAAGAAGCATATCAGGATTTGAGAGGTATTTTTATGTTTGAATTGTGAGAGTAAGAAGTAATGTAAATTGGAGATGCCCTTGTGTTTTTGAAATGAAACTTTGGGATAGGGTTAGGGTTATGATCTAAGATTAGTTAATACTGTAAAAAAGACAGGTGGTCATTGAACGTGTAGGCATTTGTTTGTGAATCTGTATAGAATGTATATGTGATACATGAATATGTATGAGTTTTTTTATTTTGTTTTTTGTGGCATATTTGTCAGTGTAAGATTTCTTTCTGTGTGAATTGTATCCTAGCTTTCTTGTTTGTCTGTTTGTTTTTTGTGGACGGGCTTCGATAAGCATGATGTTTCAGCCCAGGCCTTTTTTGGTTAATGTTAAAACATTAAACTTTTAATTTACAATTTAATTTAATCTCAACAAACTG
>BSAI01000201.1:21097333-21150310 GCA_036245035.1 Adrianichthys oophorus | reverse complement strand
GCCTGGGAACGACTCGGGGTCCCCCCAGAGGAGCTGGAGGAAGTGGCTGGGGAGCGGGAAGTCTGGGCATCTTTACTTAGACTGCTGCCCCCGCGACCCGGTCCCGGATAAGCGGAAGAAAATGGATGGATGGATGGATGGCATTTGCAACACAAAAGCATTCAGGTGCCTTGTCTCTCATCTCTCTTTATCTTTGATTTTGCGTTTATAGCTTTCAGTTTAGCGTAATTAAGGTGCCACACCAAACAGCCAATCACAGACAAGAGGGTTCATGCTGATTGGTCTAGATTCTATTTAATCAAGTGACGGTGCAGGAGGCAGACAGACAGACACGCACTTTGTATCGGTTCGGTTCGAGCCGGACTCTAAAGTCTTCAACCATTTTGGCTCGTTTCTCTTTGAGCAGAGCCCTGAAGGAACAGCAAAGGCAAAAAAACAGGGTTTATTTATGTTAGTGTCGCTCCCAGCATGTTTAACAGATAAATTAACAAATAATGGACATACAGATCTTAAAGAAAATCTAAATTTTTGCAAAAATTTTTCTCCAGATGATTTATGGATCACTTACTTTCTTGAAGCAGCGAGTTCTGGGTGAATAGTCAAGCGTTGCAATGGCTCCTCCTTTTATTTTAGGTAACTTTTTTGTAGTTTCTAGTATTCTGACTAAAAATCAGTTCCATATCTTACATCTTCTTCTTTCTTTGACCGGGACCCTCTTTAGGATCTTTTGTTACAGCCCATGTTCCCCAGGGCTTTGGCCCGTAACAGAATCAATAGTGCAGCTTGTAAATAAAGATTGATTCAAATCAGTTTTTTAAACCTGGTCCTGGTCTCCATACGGCATATTTTACTCTGACCAGCTGTAAAAGCTGACACGGCCATTTGAGACAAATAGAAAAAGAAAGTCTGGCTCTCATACTGTAATATCATCTATTGATTTCACCATGAAGCTCAGTAAAAGCAGATTCCACACAAACTGCAGAGAAAAATGCCACCGCAGGAAAAGGGGGTTTAATTCTCACATCGGTGTCGAAGGACAACGAAAAGCTCTTTCTAACTTCTAAATGGACTCATTTTGTTTCCAGTGTTGGTCACTAAAGCCTAGATTCTAAAAAGACTGAAAAAAAAATATATCTGATTCTTCATCATTATGCAATAAAGCCAAAAACATACTATATTTTCCCTTCCAAAACTGATATTTTTTCACATCAGGAAACAATTTTTGTAAAAATGTTGTGAATTATTCAAAACCAGCTAATGGAGGTGACAAAAAGTTATGGGAAAAACTCCTTTATATTGTTATAATTCACATGCTTAGATCAGATGTAACAGACAAACTTGATAAGTCCGATGATGATGATGATGATTTAATTCAAATTAAGGTTAATAAATATTTAAAGAAATATCACACTTTATTTATGTTTATGAAATGATATTATTATATGTATATTATTATATTATATTATATGTATTAAGATTTTTCTGAGTTTGTCTTTTTTTTTTTTGTTTTGTAATACACAAATCATATATCGAACCAAAACAAAACCGGGACCCAAAAATTTAGGTTTGAACCAAATTGTGGGGAACATGGACCATTGCATTCTCAGCGCCAACAGTCCAGCCTTGCTGGAATTACATGGAAACAAGTCTTTTATAAATCGGAATAGAGCTGTGAAAGAAAAAACCTGGAGTAAGATTTGCATGATTTGCTTTGACATTATGCACCAAGCCTCTTCTAAATGTAGGTGACATGCGCCAGTAAACGTTAGCAAAAATAATTAGATGAAGAAGCCCCTCCATGCTTGTCTAGTGTGAACTCCATTAGTTTGTTCACATGCCCTGTGTGAATGCAGCATTACAAAACAAATGCAAATATATTAAATTTGGTTTTAAAGACTTTCCAATGAAAAGCTGCCTCTTAAAAGCCTGTTCATCTAAAAAGGCTAATCTGACATCCCTTCTACAAATGGTATTACTCCATGATGACCAAAAAGCACCACTCTTATGGTGGCCATCACCAAGGCTTTTGTCTAAGTTCACTTGTGTATATTTGAAGATAATAAATCCCTGGTTATACGACTCATCTGACTACCCAACCTACGTCATTTGAGGTGATAAAGAGGCGCATTGAATAACAAAAATAAACACAAACCTAAAAAAAACCCAGAGTGAGGGAGGTCAGTACATTAAACAGAAGATGACTATAATATCAAAGTCAATAAAAAAAATGCCATAAAAAACATTACCCTCTTAGGACCCAAGCTAATATTTGAGCTAACCATCTAAACATTTAGTCACAGTTAAGCCCAGTTAAGCAGAATTAACTGCTTTGGATATTTAACCCAAAATGTTATGTCCACGTATGTGGACACCAGCTCTTAAGAGGTTTAAAAAGGTCTTTAAAAAAAGACAGGAGCAACGTTGCAAACTGAAACTATCGGCTTCAACTGTGTCTTTTTCCTAGAGCTCAAACAGCTTTAAGTCATGTTAAGATCAGAGTTTAACCTCCACACAGCCTGTCAAATACCAAACACTAGCTGTCAGTGTCTCTATAAAACCCAAGGAAATGCAACAGTCAGTGGGTGGAAAGAAATCCTCAAGTATTTTGCAGTTAAAGGATATTTTTTTTTTACCAAGAAAAAAAAGCCCTTTAAAGAGGAACAGTGCTGAGAAAATAATCAAAACATCTTTTACAAACAAACATCTAAATTCAAATCCAGCATGCTGAATAAATACATTAAAAAGTGCTTTTTTCATTGAGGAGTCTTTCAAATTTAGTCTGAAAGCACCGTCTCAGGGAGAGTGGAGTTTGCTCAATTCCACTTAAGTTAATAAAAACCATGCAGCAGGTTGGAGAAAAAAAGCTGTGAAGCTGACATCAGATTTTCAAATGCCTGCCATTAATCTGACTGATGCACTGGAACTGGCTTTCAGCAGGTTGTGTGTGGCGTTAAAAAGGAAATAACTCTGGAGATGAAACTTCTGCAAAGTCTATCTTATTAGGTATCATGTATTCTGGGCTCCAGTGATCTTCAAATCACTATAAACTACCGTTTTGTCTAAATTTTGTCAATAGTTATCAATAATTCCAGGGTTTTCCTTCAAATGTACTGCATTTTTTGGTGACTTGTTGAAAATTCTGCTGTATTCTTAGTTATTTACTCCCAATGCCTTGGCCAGGTTAGCACCATGAGATATTTTTATCTGTAGAGTCTGCAGGTAGTAGCTATATCAAGAAAATTTAGCTCAAAATTGAATTTCTGAGTGTCTCGTTTTTCAAACCATTATAATTCAGGAGCAGACGAGAAAATGCAATTTGAAAAGAGCGTATCTTTTGATATAGAAAATACCTTGGGCAGCTCCCTGCTATGAGCTCTCAACAAAAGGGAGGGGAAGCACATATACTACCACCATAAACTCAGAGGTACTACTACTACTACTGCCACTACACAGAAACAATGTCCTAAAAAATTACCTAGAAAATGATGCAGCGAAAGGCAGAATAATTATAATTAAAAGACCAATGGGATAACTTTAAAAACAGATCAACAGATGATCAGAGTGGGTATTTCAGGGATATTACACTTTCCTTCTTTAAAAAATTTATTTTTGTTAGCAAATTTTTCCTTTGCTGGATTTGTTCCATCAAACATGAGTTTGAACTTTCAACTCATCTTTGTTCTGCAACACCTGAGAAGTCCTAATGAGCAGAAGAACACAGTGACAGGCCAGGCCGTTCTCCAGCAGGTAATTTGAGGAATTATTTTGATTTAAATCAGATCCTGAGTGCAATTTCTTTCCAAAATTTCAGGTTGCCTCAGACCCACAAATTCCTGCGCCCCCTTTCTCCCATCAACTTACTGTCAGTGGTGTCAGAGTCGTTGCTGCTCGTGGAGTATTTCCTCCTCTTCTTTTCGCTCTCCATCTGTTGGGGAGTGAGGGGGCAGAAGAGACAGAAAAGAAAAACGGCTAGTGAGATGATGTTCACCAAGTTCACAAGTGTTAATGAAATAACGAGCTGATGACACCAATCTGTCAGAACCTCCACCGGGCCTCTTGCCAGGATAAACCAACTTTATCTCCATCAGACATCAGCACTTCGGACACGCTGAGAGCTGCACAACGAAACGCTTGTTTGGTTTCTTCACAGACAACAGGGGTTCTTATTCGATTCGACAGCTACTTTATCCTGTCAGTTACTCTACCGGTTCTTCCTTTAAGAGCTGGAAGGACTTCTTGCTTTATAATAGCGTGGAATGGATTCAACCAAGAACCAAACAGAAAAACTCCTCTGTCATAAAAAAAAAAAAAAAAACCACCGTGATGGCAAATAGAGATTTTCAAGAAAAAAAAACACAAATTGGGGGAATTTATGTATCTTTACCTTCAGAATAAAAGCCTACACCATCCACATCAAACATAATAAACTAAATTTAAAAAATCTAAATTGTAAATTACCTGAATTTTTTTGCATGAGATGAAATCAGACTTTTTTTGAGGAAAAATCTCTACTTTCATTTTAATTTAAAATTAGAGATTCAATTCTATAATCCGTCTATTTTTCAAATTTCTGTTCAAAAAAAGTAATTTGACTCAGTTATAACATAACTAATCATGTGAGATTTGTATTTAGAAAAAAAGTGTTCTGATTATCAAAATGAAAATTGATGAATCAGAAGTGGCATAAAGTATTAGGATGAGAAACACGAACTTCTCTAATTTAGTGCATAGTGGTTCTTTATGAAAAATAAAATGTCATTTCTTGTGGGTTAAAGTTAAAGAAATATACAAAAAAGTGAAGACAGGAGGTGGCTAGAGATTGTGTCATTTTAGTCATTTTCTGGATTGGCAATCTTCATTAAAAGGGAAAAGTGTGAGATATTCCACATGAAACAACCAAAACAAAACATGTGCAACTTTATATTGTGATTTCACAAAAAAAGTAGATTTTACACCTTGATATTAAGATTGAAATCCATGTTATACCGAAAGCCTCCCCGCCTTACATTCAAGATGAACTGGAAGATTAAACCAGCTCTACAGCTTACTGTTCCCCGAGGGTATGGGTCAAAAATAGAGAACAAACTTCATGGCAATTGATGGGATTTTTATATATAGAAAAACTATAAATATCTGCAATATATGCATGTATGCAATATGCATTGACATTTCACTCTCACTTCAATTATATTTTGATCTGTAAAATTGTTCCCAATTGTTTTTTAATTACGATTGTACTGTTTTTAGCCAAACATAAATACGTGCTACACTTGAAAATATATCTATATGAAAATGACTTGATATGAGGCTAATAACAGATTTCTTAGTTGTCAAAAATGTGTAAAAGTTTTCAATTTTACTTTTATAACTTGATTTTTTTTGTTTGTTTAAATGACAACACTTTTAAGCTGTTGTTGTTCATACAAGCAATTCCCTTTACTTACATGAACAACAGCAGACGGTCGCATTAATGGCTCTACTTTTGCTCTGACATGTAATTTTACTTTGATGTACGAGTTTGGAATCCAGGCCAACGAGAGAGGAAAGGACAAAATCAAATAGCTGAGTGACAAATTAGATGAGAAAAGCTTGCTGTCACCCCTTTTTTCTGCCAAAACAAGAACCGGTCCAGATCCATTTCAACTGAACAGCTTTTAAGGAAAAAGATTTTCCACACAGAACCAGGTAATAGCATCACTTTAAACGTTTATTCCCCAACCTACTGATATAATCTCTTTGCAGAATATTCTATCTGTTTGTGCTGTCCCACAATGCAAAGAGACAGTCTACTTGCTCAAAGTGTTTCTTTAAAGTCAAATATTTTTCTCACTTCATAAATAATGTATGAAATTATAAGCCTACAGCATCACAATGATACATCCAAAGCCTCCCTTTCCATTCACATCTAAACACCTTCAATCACAGCAAATGTTTTCTTAAAACAGATATTTCCTCTGAGTAATTTACATTTTTGACAAAAAGCTAAGATTTTTTATTTTGTGATATTTAATAATTCAGCAATTAAAACAGATTTTTCGCATTTTACATAATATTTACATTTACATAAGTGACACAGATTTAACAAAAACAACAGAAAAAAATACCAAAAATAGATAACAGATAAGGCACTTTCTATGGGTGATGTCACACACGCTCTGTCCAGCTCTCTATACACATTTCATGATTTGGACAAATCACTCCTTACTGATGTCTGGTTTCAACATGGTGACGTCCATATGGCAACTCAGTTGACTTCATTTGGTCGGTGCCAGAGGTAAGCCACTTTGCCATTTTCTATGGGTGACATCACACGATCCAGATCTCATATACAGTCAATGTTTACTGCTGATGCAACATCAAAGTCTATGCTTTTACTGTAACCTCAATTATTGATTAGAACCTGCGAAATCTATGAGTGCTTATGCCTAACCCAGTGATTCAGTCCTGATGGCATTACTGAACAGATCTTTGCCTGATATGAGAAATAGCTTGGTGCTACTGCAGCTATGCATGTTTCAAAGCCAAAAAAGAAGCAACTCCAATAGGAATGGGCTCTGAACTAGAACTGAAACCCCTTCAGTGTAAACAAAAATCAGAATTAGATCAATGACAAAGAAAGAAGAACTAAATGTTAAGAAACCACAGTGATGGAATGTCAAATTAAACATTTTTTTGTTGACCGACTCCTAGAAACCTAAAAAAAATTGTGAAATATGAACAAGCCTTTTAATCAAAACAGATGAAGCTCAAATAAACTCACCTAATTTACAATATCACCATTCTCCATGAGAACAAATACATGTGAAACTACGACAGCTGAACATTTCAATGATACTTGGAAGTGTCAGACTAATTGCCTTTTGCAAACAACTTTTTAAAAACACACTAATGAGGAAACATTTTTTTTGGAAGATAATGTGTGAAAAATGACTTGAGCAGTTCAGACTCATTATGGAGCATCTTATTATCACATCTATGTCAACTTGTTTTATCGCCTTATTTGCTTTTTTTTCTGTGGGGAAGAATTTCAGCAAAAATGTTGAAATAGGCAACTTTCAGAGAAGAAAAACCTTTTCATGGAAGTACTAGTAAGCCAATTAAAGTCGTAGTCACATGCACCGTTCCGGGGGTTGACCTGTACAGGTGCTGCAGATTTTTTTCAGTTGTCCGATCCAGTGGAGGGTGACGCAGGTGTGTTTAGCAGTTCCCTCGAGGCTTGTACGGCCACCTCAAGGCACGTCATGAAAATGGAACATACCATTGTCATGCATGTGTGGTAAGTGAGTCAGGTATTCGTAATGCTAATATAAGCAGCATGAACTTATGGGTGATGCTGTTTTATTGTGCCCTGTAGTTGTCAAAAAGGTACATGTACTCCTTACAGACCACGTGCGTATGCCATACAGACAGGGTGTGTACGCACTACTTAACCCCCATTGTATTACAACCCGTTACATACTTTCGACTACCGTAACTTTTCCAACTCTTCAAACATTGTTGCAAATACAGTATTTTCAGTGGATTCTGACAAGGAGAAAAGCAGCCTTGTGCTGATATGCAACACCATTACAGGAGCGATTTTGCTTATGCATTACACAAACACTTCCTATTAGTAAAAATAGATACAATGTGACTGCATCTACTTACATTACCTTCCATTTGTAGTGGTGTTTGCAACCTTTCGCCTGCAATGTACCAGTGGAAAAAAATGTGTACATGAACATTTTTACTCTAAAACCTCAGCAGTCTGCAATCTTGATATTTTGTGCGGGCAAACTGGGTGTCTCGCATAAGTTTGTTCATTTTTCACCCACAGACAACCTGTATCAGCCCATAAGGCCAGTTGTGACTACGGCCTAAGACAACAAAAAGGACAGCATGGTTCTGTTGATGTTTTTGCATGTTTTAACCAGACCCATGTAGGGAAGCAAAAGAAGGAGGTGCGTTCCAACTGTGGAAAGCAGAGATTTATGGGGCAGAGAGGCTATTCTGCCCTGAACTGGGGGCTCTTCCTGTACTTGAGCTTCCCCATGTGCCGTGCAAATTCCACCCAACCTGACATTGAGACTCCTTAACCGCCTAACGTTGTAGAGGATTTCTGCAAAGTTCTCGTGGAAAAGTTTTTCATCTTAGCTACACTGTAGACTTCCTCTCATCCATTTAGTTTCTCTCTCCGTCTTTTTACGTCTCCCCATCTGTCAAGTACAGTTCTCCTCCTTTGATGAGATCTATGACTTCCTCCTGTTATGTCTGTCTGACCTCAAACCTGCACACTTGGATCCACGTCAAGGCTCACCCTCGCCCATTAAACTCTAAAGCGACCCACTTAAGCCGTGCTCTGAAAACCTATGGTTTGTTTATTGCTTTTGGAAAGGAGCTGTGTCACATCTTTCCTTGCCGGTCAAAGGAGCACTTAAATAGGAAGTGAGAACAAGTAGCACAGTTTCTCACATTGGCCTTTAAGAATATATATTTCTACAGGATTTTCTAATCTAAGAGCACATGAAACGACTTTTACAATAATGAAGCTATCAGAAATTTATGGATGTCCAGAGGAGACAATATTAAATAAAAATATATACACCGTTAAATCATTGAATAAAAGTGTCATTAAATATTTAAAATTGGAATTAAATAGCTAAAATTGGAAATCAATAAATAAAATTGGAAATCAATTAATAAATGTTGAAATATATGTTAAATATTAAAATATTAAAATTGCCATTTAAAAGCACATTTAAACATTCATTGACATTTATTCATTTCATTGTGCGGTGTGGGATGGAAGAGACAAAATTCAATAAATATGTACGTCATTAAATCGTTACATAAAAGTGTCATTAATTATTTAAAGTTGGCATTAAATAAATAAAATTGGAAATCAATAAATAAATGTTGAAATATATGTGACATTAAAATATAAAAATTGCCATTAAAAAGCACATTTTTACATTTAATGACATATTTTTTTATTTCATGACTAGTGTGGGATCCCAAAAACACACTGCATCCAGGAACTGAAGCAGTGGTGATTAGGTTTAGACCAGGCCAGAGAAATGGAGTACAGATGATCTGAGTTAGCCACGCCCCCTGAGTTTGATGGGACAGTTTGAAAAATAATTGAATGAAATTCTGCAAACGGGACCATGAAATGGTGTCATTAAATCATGAAATAAATAAATATGTCATTAAATCATTTAAAATTGGATTTTAATGAAATATTGAGACATTTAAAGACACTTTTAATTAATTATTTCATTTTTTAAATAATTAATTACACTTTTATTTTATGGCGTAAACATTTATTTAATATTGTCTCTTTTGGACCTCCATAGAGATTAGGTACCAACCTTCTTTGCTTCTTTACTGTTACCCCACTCATTTCTTTGCACTTCTCCTTCTACCTTATGATCTGTGAGGCATAACAGACACAGGTATTACCTAAATGTGTCTGGATTATTTATTCTCCATGAGCAGAATGTCTGCATCAAATGGAGTTTGCTGCTTCCTTCCACTAATTTCCAGCTCCATTTTCCCTCTTCTCTAAAAGTTTCTTCAAAAAAAGATTAGGATTTTTCTGAACAAGTCAGCAGAACCCAACGCATCCGTCCAAACTGAACTTTATTTTAAAGAAACACGGATGTGCAACCAGACCATGAACCACTTCTGTAGGGACTTAGGAGTAAAACATTGCAAAAATCATCACAGTTTAGCCTGTTTTTCTGTTGACAGTCCAAGTGCGTCATGAAATGACAAGAGAGAACCAAGCTGAAATATTCTCGTGACACTCTATACTGAAGCGTTACAGTGGTTTCATCTCAGCTATGACATTTATTGGCTAATTTCTAATTCTCCTGTGGTGTTGCTGAACCATTTAGCATGCAACTGAGAAACACACGACACCTGAGAAGTCTGGGAGCTCAAGTCCAAGAGAAAGATTCATCCTTTACGGTCTCTGTTATTCAGGACAGATTCTTGGATTTGTCAGATATTTCCTAAATGAATAAAAAACAAAATCACATCTGAAAAATATTCAAGTTACCTTCCAAAGAGATTCTTTTTTACCAGCACAAAGACAGGCAGCACTTGAATTTTTTTCCACCTTAAGGTTTTTGTTGACAACAGGGAAAGCTTTTAAACTAACATTAAGTGAAAATTTAGATTTTATTTGACATGTTGATGCATACAAACTGACCCAGAAACTCACACTGAAATGTAATTAAATTGAAACATAACTTGTTAACCCCTTGATGCCTAAATTTATTTCCAGCTATGAAAAAACAGCACTTATGTTTTTGCTTTCAAGTGGATTCCAAAATTTGGAGCATGTGGCTTGATGCATATTTGCATCAATAGTTATCAAGGGGTCAGCGACAGTGGCTCAGGTGGTTGAGCATGTCAGGCTATGATTGAAGAGTCTGTGGTTTGATCCCCGCTCCCCCCAGGCAACGGTTGTTGTGTCCTTGCGCAAGACTCTTCACCCTCACTGCCGCCAGTGTGGCTCCACTGCAGTGTGAATGTGTTAATTGTCCCGGTCATGGTCAGAGGGGCCGTAAGCGTGTACTGGCAGCCCCGCCTCTGTCACTCTGCCCCGGGTAGCTCACCATCACCAAGTATGAATGAAGAGTGAATGAATAACAAATTACGCATTGTAAGTACTTTAAGCATCTGGAAAAGCGCAGAAAATTCCAATCCATTACCATTTTTATTATTATTATAGTACTCATACACTTTTATTTATCCAGGTAAAAATGTTCACGAACAAGTTCTCATTTACAAATATGATCTGACCCAAATAATGATAAATACATCTACTAAGAAATTAGATAAATAATTCAATAAACTATCAGAGAATTATCCTGATAAGTTTTCGAGTTTTGTAGAAAATTCACAACCATGTTACAGAATCACAATGGCTTCCTGTAAAATGCTCCAATAACGTTAATGTTAAAATACATCAAATAAACCAAGCACATCTGAGCAAAGAGCAAGCTTTTGTATAATCAGCTACACTTCATCTTCATCTATAAAACACTTTGATGACTCAAGAGCAGGATGAATAGGTTTTTTTTTCTTTATAAGAAATAAAAAAACAAAAAATGCTGAGTTATCCTAATCCTAAAAGCTTGAATCTCTCAGTTCATGTGCAGAAAGGCGGCCTGTTTGGTTGGAATACCAGATAGTAAAACCTAAACAAGAAAAATCTGCAGAAAAACCCGTAGTTTTGATTTATTTACATTTATCTCATTCTCTTTTTTACACCAAACATATTTCTCCCCTTTTACTTTGTCTCCCATCCAAACTTTCTGTCTTTGTCCAATGTGATGGGCATCATCCTGTCCCCTCACCAGGGCTGTGATTTGATTAGATATGTTGTGTTGCATCTGTGTGGCACAGATTTGTTATGGTACAGTCTATCATATAATCTCAGTGTTATTCATCTCCAATGTGTCAGAACAACCTGCAAAAACAGTTTGCTAGACTGGTATGTTTACATCCTCTTAAAAAGTGTGGTAAAATTTACATTAAGACCATTTGGCACGCTTCTGTGTGGCCAAGAAACATACAGTAACAGTAAACACCTGCAGGACCAAGAAGTGGCCTCTATGTAATGAATGCCAGTAAGTATACAGACACATACACACACACAGACATATAAAAGTCTGCACAACCTCTAAATAAAGGCATAAAGGAACAGGAAGACATTTTTTTTCTGCCATTTATCATTTGCAGCTTTTACAAGGAAAAAAGAGCGAATCAATCACATGGTTAATGGTGTGACTTATGTCTTTCTAACTCAAAAAATGTGTCAACTTTGTGCACTCAGGTAAAAATAAAGCCAAACAAGAGAATATTTTCTTTTGCTAAATCTTTATTTTACATTGTCCAAATCATAAGACAAATGTTATTGTTGCTAAAAATGCTAAAAGATGAGAATTATCTTTCCAACGACATTAAACGGGTGTGTCTTATAGTTCCCTTGAGGCTTGTACGACCACCTCGAGGAACGTCATTAAAATGGAACATACGATTGTCATGTATCGGAAAGTAATTGTAAGGATAATGGAAGTTGCACACACTTATGAAGTTCAGGTGACGCCGCTGTATGGTGCCATTACGCCATTGTAATTGTTAGTTAGGTGTGAGTACTAGCCCTTTCTGTACACCTCAAAAATGCAGCAGGTTGTGCAGGTGATACCCAGGTACCCGTAGGATGTCTACATAAACTACACTCTAATTGTGCAAAAATGTGAATAATAATTTGTTTACCCAAGGAAAAACCTATTGCTTTCAGTAAACATTAATATAATTTCTGTGCCTTTAGAACACAGAATAGATTATCTAAATTACCAGAATGATGGTCCCATCAAATACGGCTTAACTGAAAGAATAAATGGCATTTTGCAGGGAATTTCATTCACTATACGAGGGATCATAGAAGAAAATTTCATTGAAATAAAAAAATATATATATACTAATATTCATTTGGATTTAGTCAGCCAGTACTGCTGCCATTTGATTCATCTGATGCAAGTCATATGTTCTGTGCATCACATTAAGTCAGCCAAAAACATTTACAGATAGAAGGTTGACTAATGCACGCTGGGAAAGCCAATCGCCCAGGGAGCTAATTAATTGGCTGACTACGACGCCGCCGGGAGCTGCGCGTCTGACTGAAGGCTTAAAGGGGACTGCTCTCTGAAAAGTGCAGCAGATCATGCCTGGGAAATTGAATCTGAGAGAACAAGTCTGCGGGTGGGAAATCAAACCATGTGTCAGCTATTTAACCAGCTCACGGGCTCTGTAAAGCAACTAGTAAAGTTTGGTGAGGTTTCTAGCACCCAGATATGAATGCTGAGGGAGAAAATCAGGTGAGAGCAGCAGCTCCTGCTCAGAGCCTAACAGCATGCAGTTAATTGATGACTGTTTTCTGGGTTTCCAACTGAAGGAAACTTTTTAGCAGCCTCATTCTCACTTATTTATGTAAAATCTGTTATGTTTTCTAAAGAGAGTTGTAGAAGTAACTGGGCTTCCCTTCTTTCCTTTTTTTATTGTTTTCAGCCAAAAGAATATCTTATGTCAGGTCAAAAAGCTCATTTTAGACATTCTAACTATCACCAAACTAGTGGAAGATGAAGTGGGCAGTGCTTTGGCCCCACCACACCACTGATGTTAACAACATCAACCTCCACAATGACTACATAAAACTGTTAGTGGCATATTTTGCTCCTTTTATTGCAGCTTTTTAGAAAATAACAATTGTAATTTTAAGCTTTTTGTAATGATGCAATTAAAAAATGTCCCTCAAGATCTTAAAGGGACTGATGAATACAGTTGATCACATTGTTTTTGGTCCTCAGGCGATGTCAAGGTTCAGTGTGGTCAGCACACCTTTCAAATCTTTCTCCAACTTTTCTTAAAGACCCACTCCAATGAAAATTGTGTTTTTGATGTTTTTAAAAATTCTGTTTGAAAAAAAAAAGTAAATTTGTTATGCAGAAAATACACTGGGCGGACCGTGGAGAGGGGATGGGGGGCGTGGTTGCTTCACACCAACAGTCCCACCCATAACTCTGGGCAAATTTTCTTCTGAACTACCACCCCTCTGCAAAAATTATGTCCTGGAAAACTCAGGTTTTTGGCTAAAAACAGAGTAATCAGACTACTGTTTTCTAGTAAAACCAAGGATTAAGTTAAAGAAGGGGTCTTTTTTTTATTGCTTTACAGTGCCACAGTACCCCACTGTCCTGCAACTCGCAGATATGTCTGAATGGCTGTGTCCCATTTGTCGCCGCGTCCATCCGTCTGTCTGCCTGTAAGCTTGCCATCTGTCTGTCTCAATACTTGACTCAATGCCTTGCTGCTCGTCTACCCATTTGCCAGCCATCTGTTTCTCTGTCTGCAAGTATGTTGCTCCTATGCTTGGCTTTGCGTCTGGCCTGGTCCTCCCAGAAGATGACGCTGCATTTGCTTCAGCAGCAGCAAGGATAAGGGCCAGTGTGTTTTTTAGCACTTAGCTCCACTTAAGGTCGGAACAACATCAGTTCCACTGATGGTGATCTATTATTAAGAGCCGCAGAAGCTCAGGAAGTAGCGCCGTCTCTTTTCAGCTGCCAAGTAAAGCACGCAGATGCATCAAATGAACAGCAGTAAGTGTTATTGGGATGGGCATGCATGGAAAAATAAAAAAATAAACTCTCCAAGCTCAACATAAACGACACAAGCCTCCACATTCTTGATGTGGAATCAACACAGACTGCTGGCGCTCTCGAAATGCCAGAGGTCAGTCCGTTTGATAAAGACTTCTTGCATATAAATTGCTTCATAACATGCAGTCTCTCCGAGATAGTGTTGTGGGTGTGGATGACTGCTTGTCCAAGGAGAATGTTTGTGTCAGTAAATGTAAAAGTGTGTGCAGACTGACAAAGATATAGAGCATAACAAGCTAAAAGGTCCGAGGAGATCTTAAACCAAATCAGGAAAACGCCTGGTTTTCTTCCCATTGTTAGTTTCCTGCTTTTATCCCCTTTACTTCTGTTTCCACCCTCTTTCCCATCTTCTACTTTACATAATGTATGCCATCTCCAGTGTCACTGAGACGCTCTTAAATTCTTCTCCATCTGCCAATCCTTTTTTCATTCCTCCACTTCCCTTTCATCACTCTGACCCTCTCCTCTGCCTTCATTTTTTATCATTTCATCAACTCGTTCTCTTCTTCCAAAAAGGAACTAAAATAATAATTGGACTAAAAAGCAACAGAAATCAATCAATGAATTCTGCAAAACAACAAACTTTCCACACAAACACACACGTCAAGCAATTTTTGGACAGAAACACTACAGAGAAGGTAGCCAAAAAGGAACGGTCACGCCAATGCATGGAACAGGAACAGTATGAATTCCAAAAAATTCAAAATTCAAATACAGATCGAACAGAGAAAAAAAGTAAAAACAAAAAAAAGCTGATAGGGACGGAGAGAATCTGGTGAACGAGCTGAAAGAATCAAAGTATTAGCATGTGTGCGGAAAACCCTGTGATGTTAGAAATCATAGCATTTTCCTGATCATCAAACGCAATACACTGAAAGACACCTGCATGCAGAGAAATGACAAAATGGTTTGCAAACAACGATGAACGGGAAAAAATGAACGCACCTGACGCACATCAAACAACCGCATAAGAGCCACGCCAACAGGTGTGCAAGACAAAACACAGCAGACCCAACCAGCATCCAAGCATGAAAGCCAAGCACTCATTATTCTGCTCCCATGTGATCAAGTGACCAATCCAACTTCACATGCTGACATTTTAAGAGACCACAAATGTGGTCAAATTCATGCTTTCAAGTGATAATTTTCTAAATCAACTGCATCACTTTGGCAGGCATTATTCAGGTAGAAGCACATTTCTGGATCAATTTGGTTCTAATGCAAAAAGAGTAATCACACACAAAAAAATAGAATAAAACTTAATCAAATAAAAAATTACAACACAAAAATATTATAACATGATAATCTGCTTTTCCTTTATGGCTGTACAGTGGCCTAGTATGGAATCAATAGAAGGCCATAAAGATTCAAAACCGCAACTGAATGGATTCGTAACAGCATGTTTGAACATAAATCAAGTTTCATCATACCGCAAAATAAATCTGCCCAAATCTGCCTCTCCTTACCACAGTGTAGTTGTCCTGTTCCATGTGCAGAAAAACACCCCCATTGCATGATGCTACCACACCCATGCTTCACAGTAGGGTTGGTGTTCTTGGGATGCTACTCATCATTCTTCTTCCTCCAAACACAGCAAGTGGAAATAAGACCAAAAAGTTCTAGTTTGGTCTCATCTGACCACCTGACTTAAGACAGGTTTGTACATGTACTGGTTTAAGCACCAATGCCATACATGATTTCAAACCATGACATCTTAGTGTATTTCCAATAGACGGGTTCCTCCTGTGTAGTTCTGGGCTGATTCCTCACCTTTCTTAAGATCATCGAGAACCCACAAGGTGAGACCTTGCCTAGAACCCCAGTCCGTGGGAGATTGACAGTCATGTTTAGCTTCTTCTATTTTCTAGTAATTGCTCTAACAGTTGATTTTTTTTTCACCGATCTGCTTGGCAATTGCGCCGCAGCCCTTTCCAG
This sequence comes from Adrianichthys oophorus, assembly GCA_036245035.1. Lineage (NCBI taxonomy): Eukaryota > Metazoa > Chordata > Actinopteri > Beloniformes > Adrianichthyidae > Adrianichthys > Adrianichthys oophorus. Next base: position 21,134,165 of record BSAI01000201.1, on the reverse strand, counting down.
CCTTGTGGAAGTCTACAATTTTGTCTCTGGTGTCTTTGGACAGCTCTTTGGTCTTGGCCACGTTAGTAGTAGGAGTCTTACCGATCGTATGGGGCTTTATGCAGCCAACAACCTCAAACAGGTGTTTCTAATTTAGGATTATAAGTGGAGAGGAGGTGAACTATTTAAAGGCGGAATAACAGGTCTCTGAGGGTCAGAATTCTATCTGATAGACAGATGTTCAAATACTTAACAAACCTGGTGGAAAAACTACAAGAAACGTTTGACCTGTGTAATCACAAACAAAAGGTTACTGTGCGAAATAATAACACTGATTTTCTCAGATGTTCAAATACTTGTTTGCAGCAGTGGTATACAAACAAATTATTTTTTAAAAAACCATACAATGTGTTTTCCAGATTTTTTATATTATGTCTCTCACAGCGGACATGCACCTCAGATGAAAATCTCAGGCCCTCCATGATCTCTAAGTGGGTGAACTTGCAAAATCACAAGGTGTTCAAATACTTGTTTGCCTCACTATACCTACACTCATGTCTTTATGCATCATCTCCTTTCTTGATTATGGGTGGGACACCTTCTTTGTGTTTTTTTTATGAATAAGGAGATGTCAACTGTACATAATTCTTGGATCTCATCAGTGTGTCTACATGTTTATGTATTTTTTACTGTATGTTCTTGAAAATTGGATGATTGAAATAAAATGTTACTTCAATCAAGAACCAAATCATTTTCTGCTGCTGTGCTAAAGAGATCAGAAAAGGTACTTCTAAACTTCTCACCAGAAACAATCAAACGTACCACTGGTGGACCTTTTAAGACGTTTTGTGCACTGAGAAACCCAAACAAAGTAAGAGCTCACGCACAAAAGTGGAAAACCACCAATAAACCAAAGTGAAAAGATAGGCACCACGTGCTGTGCTCAACTTTCCAGCCAGGAGCTTTAATGCTCAACTCACGACCTCCCTCTCTCACACACACCAGCATCTCATGACTGACTGGAAGGCGCTGAGCCACTTAAGAGCAGGCATGAGTCACTCTGTGGTGCCGATATCACCATCACCATTCCCATCAGCCGTTGTCCCTGTGGACCCCTGCTGCTTGCTCTGTGGGGAAAAGCAGAATAGGAGCTAGCTTGTAATGTCAACCAGATAGCACTGTTGGCTCCTTTAGGAAAGTTCATTTTAGTGATAATGCTCCCAGGGGAGCAAAACCTCCCTAAGAAAGGAGTAAAAACTATAAAGAAATTGCAGTTTTATTCAGTGTAAAACATCTACAATGATAGAAACTGACTTTATATCTTCTCTTCAGTTTTGTCAAAGAATGCTTTTTTCATCATTCCTCCATTGCTTCACAAACAGTGTTACCCATCAGCCCACCATCCTTTCATTCACATATTTGTATCAGCCCCAATGTGACATTTTCTAGGACATAGTTTCTGCAGAACAGCAGGAGTTCATTAGAAATTAACCTCTGCGTTTTGGGTGGGACCATTGGCGTGGAGTAACCCCGCCCCCCTTACTCTCCCCATTGTTGAGAGCTCTCTGCTTACAGGCTCTCCGTTCACACACCCCAAACCCAACATTACAAGCGCAACAGAAATGGTAAGCAATATTGGAGCACTGAGTTTTGATCCAGATTACAGCTCGGAGATGTACACGGATCTAACAGTCTACAAGTGGAAGCATCAGAATGGAGCGGAAAAAGGAGAGTGTAGCCCGTTTATATTTTCTATATAACAAATGGCATTTTCCATCTGCTTCTTATTTACAACAATTTACATAAAGAAATACTAAAAAATCTAATTTAGAGCCTAATTTTACTTCTATATGTTCTCCATAATCAGAAAGATGCCAAAAGAAGATGTTTTCATTGCAATGCGTCTATAAAGGACCAGAGGACTTAAAGCAAAAACTGCATTCAAGTCAGCTTATTTTCCTCTTGTTCAACCAAATCAGTGCTTATCTGGATAATATCACCAAACAAAGAGGTTTAACAACACATTTTATATGAAAATTAACTTTACTTCTGGTGGCTAACAATAGAGTCCCTGTTTGGACAAATATGATATGCGATTATATCCCCAAAAATGTTTGTTTCCACTGCAGGGATAAAGTAAAGAGAGAGAAAGAGAGCATAGAGTGAAAGATGTTACGAATATCAGGAAAAAAAAGGATGAGAATGACAGCACATAAACTACAGACACACAAGTGCACAGAAAAATTGGAAAACCACCAAACAAATGAGCTTCAAGAATCAAATAGATTTTCTTCATCGCCTTGCAGACTTCAGCCACCAGAACATTAAGATGATATTTATTGATACTGCCACAGCTCCTGCTGCATTAAAGGTGCGGGGGTGAGTGAGTGCAAAAAAACTGAAAGATGGGAAAAGAGTTAACAAATAAAAAGGAGAGGCAGAGCTCCAAAGGTTTTTATTTTTTCCCTTCCCTCTTCATCTCCCAAAATCTGCTGACCAACAACCAAAAAGAAGGTGATTCGGAGCCAGGGATGCTGGGATTCTGCCAACAAGCCAGGATTTGGAAGGGACTCGGGGGGAATGAAAACGATGGGGAGGATGAGAACCCCACTGTTCTCCACTTTTTATAACGCCAACCACCATTTCGATGTTTCACTCCCCTCCCTCCACGTCTCCAGTCATCAATTATTTTACTAATTTACAAAGAAAATCCAGAAGATATTTATAAATTAGACTGAAAAGAAAGGCTAAGGCTAATTTTCCTTTTTTGGTCAGTTAATGTTAAAACGCAATACGTCTGACATACTGATTCAGTCAGTGTTGAAGAAAAGAAGGAGTAAACATCCCCACTCCAAAAACTCATACCATCAGCAGCTCAGGAATCTGCCAGCCTGTATATGAGAACTGGACTGAGTGACTCCTCCCCCCTGGCATTCCAAACAGAAAGTACTCGCAGGCTCCAAGATGCCAAAATCCCTTAGACTTTTATTGTAAATTAACAACTTTTACTCTGTTATATTTGTCAGAATTAACATATTCTTGCTAATCGTGTTTGTTTTATTTTTCTGTAGTGCAGGTTATTCAAGTTATACACTGGCCAATCAGATGCCTCAAAAAAACTGTGGTCTCTCGTACAACGTTCAAAGCATTTGATTGACAGATTATCTCGCTTACAAGTGATAGGGGTGTCGACTTCCAACACGCTCACTCCTGACTGGTGAGAGTAGTTACCACGGAAACAATGACTCAGGCTGACTAAGAACAATCAATGCTTACTGACTGTCTGGCTCCAACAAGACAGCGTACATATTGCAAAAAATAAAAAAATGAAATAAAAAAAAAAAAAAACAGGTGACTGAACTGATTTCACTTGGTTGGAGCCGAAAGTACACCGTCGCTCGATCCAGTTCTCATATCCAGCAAACAATTAAAACTAAAAACACAAATGAAGATGGCTAAAAGGGTTCATTCCAAACTTAAATCAGATAAGCTCCTGTTTCCTCGATCTGTTATACAAGTAAAAAGCTGTTTTTTGTGTGTCAAATCCAAATAATCATGTACAAATATTTAACTATCTTACTGTAAATTATGACAAACAATTATTTTATAAATAATAGGTCAATCTATTACATTAAAAAGGCCTACAGTGTCCAAAAGTTAAACTAACTTAAAACACAAATAATAAAGCCTCAAGGGACCATATTGGAACTTTTTCCTAAACAAAAACAGAAAAAGTCAAATATATGTATATTTATGCAGCATCCACATCCTATATAGGAGTTAATGATTTCAAGAGAAGAGCTTTAGTTAAAACTTTCAATGCACATCAGTTATACACCAGCATCTAGAATATGATTGTAAAACATCTACGTGATTAATGATTCATTCAATGAGAGGAAATTATGACGTGAAAAAGAAAAACAAAAGAACAAAATGATAGGCTCAGAAACGTATGTTCTAATGATAAGGCTGCGGATCTACAAAAGAAAAATAAATGATTAACATCTGAAAAAGCCATCTGCTGCACAAAAAGCATCTACTGCTGTCAGTCAACAGGGAACATAATCTGCCGGTCCAACAGTTATAGCTGTCCTTCCAATCAAGAGTATTTACATCAGATATGTGGAGCTTTTTATTCATCCGGAGTGCAGAGAAAATTATTGTTCACTAAGCAGGGTGAGTCACAGAGACAAAAAAATACATAAAAACACAGCCTCTCCAAGCCAGGTTTGTTGTTATGGCCTTCAGCAGGTCAGCATGGATGGACAGGAACACCTCAGTGAAGCTGGAGGCCACAGCAGACCCATCATGCATAAAAACCCCATAATTTAATCCCCCACTTATTGATGCAAAACTTGTAAAATAACCAGTCAAAACTAATTAACACTCAACCACAAAGTGATATTTGTCAGTTCTGCAGCTCAAGTGTCATTTAGCAACACATACAAAGAAAAGCAAAAAAAAAACTGCATTTTCCAAGTTAGCAAAGTTATTCTATTTTTATCTAGCTTATAAAACAGACTTGCAAAAAAACAAAAGCTGTTTATTCTAATAACTCCATATAATCTGTGGGATTACGTGAAGTCCTGTTTTATGACACTAAAACAAGCAGCGTCATGGCAACTCAGGCACAAACACGCCCCCACAGACAACCAAGAATCAGCTCAGCATGTGGTAATACTCCTGCAGACGGCGTGCTCCAGAGTTAAGCAGGGATGCAGTCACACCTGCATCAATCCCTCTCATGCGATCGGATCCCACGCTCTGCCCTGCAGTTGTCTTTCTCTACACATGCACGCACACATGCATGCATGCATGTGTGCGTGCATGTGTCTGTGAGAGATTGAGGTTACAGTCTGCGTGACGTCAGAAGTCCATTCATGAACAACCTCCCTCCTCCTCCTGACAACGTAGCTCCTAATGCGATTCCATCCACCACGTGGGGTCCTTACCCCCTTTTCCATCCAATCAGAGTCCAGCGCTTAGAAACAGGAGCACACATAAATACACGAGCAGAGCTACATGCACACATGTGTTTGGACACATGCAAGGCTTAAGAGTTTCTTAGGCATGTGAAGCACCTTCAGACTGTTATGATGTGAGATGACGACCGGGGGGGGGCGTGCAAAACAGAGATGGATGGGAGTTATATGTGCAGGGATGGAGAGCAAAATCATCTGAGATGAGCTCCAGTTGGTACCAACTGCTCTGCTCTGCAAACCAATTACCAAGCAGAAAGGGAGAAGACAGCAGTACTTCAGAGGAGATATGAAACACCAGAAGGGGATGGAGTTATGCCCCCACACACCATGACTCATCTCTGGTTGCATATCCAGCCGGGAGGAGGACTGTGTGAGTGTGCATGTCTGAGAGAGCGCACACACAGGCGGTTCTGTGCTGGAGCATGACTTCAGAGGGGAGACAGAGATGCTTCTGTGTGTGTGTGCACGAGAATCGCATGTGGAGGTCTGCTGCCACGACTGGGAACATTTACAGACCCCCCCCCCCCCCCCCAGACGATTGCTGCCTAATTGATTCAAGGTCAACATCGCCTTAAAATAAAAAAATAAAAAAGTCTGGGAAGGACCAGGGTTCAAGCATGCCATCCGTCAACAACCAGACCTTACATGGTTTGCACTGGGTCGCAAACATAATGCAGCATCCACATGCAAAGCTTCAGGTGAGGATGCAACAGTCCTCCAGCTCAGGCTCACAGATGGAGCCCTGACTTTGAGGAGGTAAACAACCGCCCCCCTACCCCCATTAAACCAGCTAGATCTGCACAGCACGAAGCAGCAGGAGGAGGAGAGGATGATGTAGCAGAGAAGGGTTGCTCTAATTTCTTGAAGTGTGCATGCGTGCTCAGCCTCCCTAAAATCACCCCTCCCTCCTCTCCTCTTGCATCCTTTTTTTTTTTTTTTTTAGGAATAAATCCCTGAAAGCTGTAAATGTGTGGTGCCACCACCCAACCACCAGCTCTACAACTTCTAGCCGGTTAAAACTCCCCCCTCGAGAAAAAAAATAATGTGTCTGTTTCTGTATGAGAAATTAATAAAGGTAGAAAACAAAAAACAAAAAAGTGAACCCCGCGCGGACTTCATCTCTCTCTCTCTCTTGTTTGTTGTTGTTGTTGTTGTTGTTTTGTTTTTTTAATGCAAGTTTTGCCGGTTAGTTTCCGTCGTCGGGGTGCACGTGCTTGCGCTTGCAGCTTCACCCTCCCCTCTCTTCTCCCCTCCACCCCCCAGCATTGGGCTCACGTGCACGGCTCGCTGAGTGACACAAGCCCGATGTGAAAAGTGCGCACAGAGCCGCTGCCCCGCTGCTAGCCTAGCACGAATAGCGCCGCTAGCAGCAGCGGCAAAGTGGACTTTACTTTCCCCACTCACTCCACATTCCCACGTCATAAAAACAAACAAACAAAATATGTTGATGTTGTTGTGTTTACCTTGATGGCGGTCAGCTCGCGGAACACGGACGTCCTTGGTGGCGGACGGCGAGGTTAGGAGACCATGGGGAGCGGGGCACATGAAGGTAAATAGAATTCCGTTTGCCCACTCGGTGCCCTGGCAGGCTGCTAGCAGCGCTGCTAAACCCCCCACCCCCCCCGACACTTGAAGCGCACGGGGGTGACAGGACCGTCCCTTCCCCGCCCCTCACGGCGCGCGCGCGCTGACAGCGCGTGAGCTCTGCGAAAGACCCGAGTCCAAAATCCGAAAATAAACCTCCAAAGTGGCGGAGGATCGGTGCCTCGCAAGTCCGGAGCAGACACCGGTGCTCCTCCTCCTCCTCCTCACGGAGTGGCAGGCTGCGAGGTGCGCACCGCACACGGCTCACAGGAAAGCATGTCGCATTTCCCCAGAAAAATAAATAAAATCGGAGGGGGAAAGAACCCACGCGTGGAGCCAAAAAAAACCTTCAGCTGTGCAAAAAAAATAAATAAATGAACCCCAGAAATGAGTGATAAAATGCAAACGATGAGTCAGAAAAGATTACAAGCCAGTTTCGCAACGTCCCTCCTTCAGAAATCAGCTCTCCTCGTCTCCACTTGCTCCTCCACTTTGCCTCCTCTCCTCCTCCTCCTGCTCCTGCCCCGCTGTGCCCGCGCGCCGCCGCTCCGCACAAACGCACGCGGGCGGCTCTCGCCTCAGCAGCCTCTTCCTTTACCCCACCGCCACCCTCCTCCACCGCGCCCAAGAAACGCAACGCACGCAGGAGCAGCGCGGAGAGACAAATCGGCCCCTCTCATAAGCTTGAAAACTCTTTTGGCGCCATATTTATGGCGTACTTTCAATTCACGGTTACCGCAAACTGCACTTCCTACTCTGCAAATGCAAGATCAGTGCGCCTCGGAGAGGAGAGGATGGGCATTGACGCTTCACCTGGCAGAGTACGGACACTAAAACAAATGCCCTATTTAAATCATCTAGCACAAACAACAGAAATGTGGAGTTTATTGACAAATTCAGACCTCTAAATATAATTTTTATTTTAAAAAGTAAACATTTTTGGACATTTACAAAAAAAGTCTATAGTCTATTTTATGAAGTTTAAACTATTTACTAATTATTAAACTATTTATTGCACATTGAATAATATCCTTAAAGTGGCTTCCCTTTGCTGGAAATCTGAAAGTGAAATCTTAAAACCAGTTTAAAAAATAATGTATAATTTGTAACTGATAGAATACATTCATTCTCCAATCCGCTTTATCCCTTTCGGGGTCACGGGGTCGCCGGAGCCTAACCCGGCTACTCATGGGCGAAGGCAGGGAACACCCCTGGACTGGTCGCCAGTCTGTCGCAGGAGCCACAATCACACACCCATGCACACTCACATTCACACCTAGGGACAGTTTAGAGTAACCAATTAACCTATGAAGCATGTTTTTGGACGGTGGGAGGAAGCCGGAGTACCCGGAGAAAACCCACACATGCACGGGGAGAACATGCAAACTCCACACAGAAAGGTCCCCCAGCCAGGACTTGAACTGGGAACCTTCTTGCTGTGAGGCAGGAGCGCTAACCACTGCGCCACCGTGCAGCCCGACAGAATACATCATCCTCCTAATTGCAGTTGTGTATTCCAATGTACACTTGAATGAATCAAAAACTTAAAAATTCAATGTAAGCATGCACAACTTGAAATTACACCAGCGTAAAACTAAACGTAAATTCAAAACGGCTCCTACGCATACCAACTTTTGAATAGTGCGTACCAATTTCCTAGTATACACCGACAAAACCACATTCACGCACAGATCAGGGTTACAAGTAGAGGGACTCTTTTCATGTCTCTAGATTTTAATATTGTCAGCTTGTGTTCAAAGTACCTGCTGGCGCAAAGAAGCCAAAATCCCGTAGACTTCTGTTGAGAAACAAACAGCTCAGTCATTATATGTGTCAGAAAAACCAGACTTGCTCTGATACCTTATTTTTTGCATCTTCTTGCTACTCCTATTTTTTAATGATATTTTTTTCAATTTATCGCAAGTTATGCAAACTGACCAATTGGATGACTCATTAAAAGCATGTGGTGCCCGCTGTCCCCTACCTCAATGTCTGACTGACAGATTCTTCTGAGCCGCTCTCAGTGCGACAGGTATGGACTTCAAATTGGCAACAGTAGTCGCCATGGAAATGTTGACTCAGCATCACGAAGTGTCCGGCCACGGAGTCCGTTTTTGTCCACTTGTTCTGAGTACAGAGCCTATCCAGACCGAGGAAACTCAGAGTGAACCGGAGTTCAAATCCAATTGGAAACAAGCCGAGACCACCTCAAAAGATGGGTCAGAGAGCAGTTCCTGGTCCTGGACCAGAGTCCATTTGGGTGTTTTCAGACTGATAACTTGTTCCAGATTGTCGGGCAAAACAAACTCAGGTTTACTTTAAGCGAACCAAATGTGTTCAGTCTGAATACACCATAAGACTGAAAAAAAAAGGTCCTTCTTGGACATTTTGAAACTATCCTGAGGGTTATGGAAGAATGCGGAGCTTCGGGTTTAGCATCAAACTGCAGCTGGTTGTGTGGACATGTTGTAGGGAGCGCTCCTCATGACAGAGGGCCATCGTCTTTGTGGTGATGAAGGTTTTTCTGCAGGACAATACCGCAGTTCACAACGCCAGTCTGACAAAGGACAGTGGATCCCCTTCATGAAGCCATCTTCACCACTTCCCAAAAGCCTTTCAGAAACACATCAAGCAAGACTGGTGAAGCCAGTCATTACTAAGTGTTATGTTTGGACTCTTTAACACCAGAGTTTTAGTGCCAGTATTGATGTTTTTTGACAAACTGTAACTTTTCAATTCTTCACAGGAACAATTGAAATTATGTTGATCGTTTTAATGGTTGAAAAGTTACGATATGTTAAAGAGTGTGTGGTATTTAAGCGTCGGTGTTAAAAGTTTAATTTGAGTTTTGTGGGTGCAAGATGTTTTTTTTGTCCTCCATCGTGAGAAAATTCCACAGGAACATGTTAAAAACACTAAAATTATTGAAGTGGGTCTTTAAGTTTTTGATCAAGAGTGTATCTCTCCAACACTAATCCAAAGGGAATGACGGATTGGCAAGAAAATCACCTATTTTCTTAAAAATCCTTACTTAAAGGGGCAAAGTGATGTTTGATCAATCCTTAATGTACTGCACTGATGTCACCTAACTGCATAACTACTATCTGCAGCCTGAATCCTGCAAGGCCGGAATGAAAAGTCGTTTTCAGTAGCAAACAGTGAAGCATCCTAGCTCTGATTCCAGAATTTTCTTGTAACTAGAGTTGCAAAGCCACGAAGCTGACTAAAACTGAGGTCACTGATGAACAAATGGAGCCATTCGCCTTTTCATCCAGCCTGTAAGTCTATCTGCACCCGCTTTTAAGGCAGGGATGTCAGGTGCACAAATGCTCATTTCATCTGTATCAGGTGTCAGGAGACAGAGGAGGGATGAAGAGGGAGAGAGTGGCTTGCTGTTTTGCTCAAAGTGAAATGAGACGGTGAAGGACACAGAAGGGATTTCTCTGGCGCACATTCAAATGCAACAGCAGCATCCCACACAATGCAGGTAGCCAGTGTCCCCTGAGAAAACAGCCCGGGAGCGTCCCTGCGCTCCTCGTGATGTGCACTGAAGCTGTTTGCAGCCTGATGCCATGCACACTTTGTTTGAGAAGTATTCCGACATTAGTCAAAGGGAATTGGACTTGGTGAAAGATACACCTGCTCTGGGTACCAGTTTGAGAAGGTCACGTTTTAATTTGTAATTCTGTCCAATCTTATTCATATTCAGAGACAGTTTCTTGTCACTTCATGCATACAGGGCAACAAGGACAAACTCCACTATAGACAAGAGGGATCTGAAATCCAGCAAGTTGCTAACAATTATTTTATTTAATAAAAATAACAAGCTATCTTAGCACTTTTCTTGGAGGACAATGAAAAGTTTTCAACATGCTTTTATTTTGTAATTCTTCAGCTCTTTTATTGTCTCTTTACAGACTTTATGAACACGTGGAAGCGAGACATCTTTCTCTTTGTAATATGATGCCATTATAACAGTCAAGCGATGTTAAAAAAAATCTAAATAATAAATATCACAATGCAGCAGTACATGCACATTTTTAAAATTTGTTGTTATGGCCCACAGAAGTCACTGACTGCAAGGACCATAAGGAAAAATGTCTGCACCTTTGAGTGAAAATGTGTGTATTATTTCCTTAATGCTTCTTCTGTTAAGATATAAAAACTTGAGTTTGTTTACTTTTATTTAATTTAAATTTATTTTAGTTTTCACAAACAAAAAGGTCAAAACAGAAATGTTATCCACCTTCAACAACTCAGGTCCGAGCATCTTTTTAACAAATTTGTTAATATTTGTTATGAAATTTAATGAATTTAGATATAAAAGACTAAAGAAAAGAGGTTGTGACTGTTTACGATGAAAAATGACAGACTTTATTTAATTTAAAAGGTTTCTGGGACAGAAAAGTATTTATCAGGATCTAGATTTTTGAGATAATAAAACAGACATAGTTGCTCAGTAAATGACAATTTTGACAATGTGTTTTTTTTAGTCATTTAACCCAGAATTGATTTAGAACTAAGAAGCGACTTCCTTTTCCTCTTATGCTCTCTCTGACTCATCTGTATGCGTTCTTTTTGTATTTCCCCTGAGTAAGCATACATTAAATGACTCACAAAGAACGCCAACAGGCCAGAGCCAACTGAAGCTGAGTGCATCATTTCAGCATTAGTATACATATATTTCAGGCTGAGAGAGGAGCCCATAAACGTAATGGGTTAGTTCACCCAATAAAGAGTGAATTGTATAACTTGGAAGCTGACCAAAATACCAAACCCAGCAGTGCTGCTGGGGATTATTTTTTTTCTAAGAGGTGAATGTGGGTAGCAAGACTTTGGGAGTTATCTTGGTTTTCTGTCAGGTTAGTCATATAAAGAGCAGAGTGAAAGATGGATAACTAAGATTAAAGTTTATTTGAGCATTTGGGAGGGCAGGTTCAGCTCTCTATATATGTAGGCGTTCAAGTTCTTTCTTTTTCTTCTTCTTCAAGTGAAAATGCTAATTGGGCTCATCTGCAGTCCCCTTGTCCTGCCTCATTTATCCTTCTTTCGTGGTGACGTTAGTGTGCTGAAAAACACTTTCTTAATAAAACTGAAACGCACAAAGGCCTGTCAGGAACTGTCAGAATCCTTACAATGCCAAAAAAAATAGTTCTAAAACTCAGAATGGTGCATTGCTGAAAATATAAATGTTTAAAAATTACACTTTTTAATACAATTTTATCTTGATTCTTGTTTTTTTTGTGTTTATCTCCAGAGACCCACCTTTATTCACAATGTTTAAGAAAACATCTTGAACGTTTTTGGTTTTTGTTGTTGTTTGCTTTCCTAACGAGATAATTCAACAAACCAGTCTTATGTCAGAACTGGAAACTCAGATGAAAAATATTTTGATTTTTCACATGATTGCATGTTATTTACATTATTATCGATGTACACATCAACTCTGTATAATAATAACCACAGAAACAGAGCAATAAATTGTGATTTTTAGACTACTGTTTAACATAATAACAACAATAATTATCATTTATAAAAATATATGTATATTCAAATAAAGACCAAGCTCCCTACTGAACATGATGCAAGAAACTTAACAGAATGAATACATACTATCTTTGAGATCCAGCAAGTTGAATTATGTCATTGTTGAACGATGCAGGTGACCGACCACTGGGGGTCGCTGTCAGGAAAAGTCGACCCAAACCGTGACACCGGAAGTGAATTTTGTTGATCGGTCTTTTGTACATAGAGCAGAATGTCTTCGGCGGACGTGGAGGATTTTATTCAACAAAACCGAGATGAAGCTGGGCGAGTGGAGACGTTTCGGGGTTATTGGGAGAGCTGGAAACACTGGGAAGCCAGGAGGGAGTTTATCCTGCGAAACATTTGCGACTTTGAGAACGGGCAGATGGACCAGCTGCTCTCTCTGTCCATGGTGTGGGCCAACAATGTCTTCCTCGGCTGTCGGTAAAGCAGATTTAAATAATTAAAACTCAATTTGTTAGGACATTTATTTTATAAATAATCCAAAGTTATGTTTGGAAACACCTTTTAGGACTTGGTTTACTGCATTGTGCCGTAACTGTAAAATATTGATAGTGTTTTAAGACATAATATTCGCATCTGCATGCTTCCCCCCCTGTATGTTTTTTATTTATTATTTTTAAGGTACTTTAACTTCCCCTTTTTTCTCCATAAAGTAAATATTAAATTGCCGGTACAAATTATGGCAGGGGAAACTACACCTTTTCTCCAGTTTAATGTCTTGCTCAGAAATGGGCTCAATGTTGCCCTCTATTGGTTGCGTAGAATATAATTTAAATAATCCCTAAATCCACAAATGTTTATTTAGTTGGTATATAGTTACATTTCTGTTGCCCCAAAATGTAAATTAAAAAAAGTAATATTTACATATACGAAGAGTGGTTAGGTTTTCAGGAAAACAACTGTACTTTGTGTTTTCTACATTTATTGACAATAGATAATTTGTTTTATGAACATGTCAAGTGTTTGGGAGGATTTTTTTTTTACTGTTGTACAAAATGCCTTGTTTATACTCTTAGTGTTTTATCAATACTTGGTAAATTTTATGTTCACAAAAACAAGATTTTTAATATCAAACTTTTTTTTTTTTTACTAGTTTTCAAAACGAGTTTTAGTTACATTTTATTGCACTTAAATTTATGAAATATAAAATGCAAGATTACCTTCCATGTTTGACAATAAATTATATAAAAACTCCTAATATTTGATTAGATTTTGTGCCAGTAGTTTTTCCCACTGTTTTGTTTATTGATTGATTTTGATGTTTAAGATTGTTGCTGTATAATGTTTAAATAAAAAATAAAAAAAATACAGTAAGAACTTCTAAAAAGAAGCTGACACAATAAAATAAAGACATTAACTGTAGATTTTCCTTGTATTGTACTTGTCAAATTTTGAACAGGAAGTTCTGGTTTAAATTCAGTTGTTTACCCTTTGGCTTTTATTTCAGGTACAGTTCTGAACTCCTGGAAAAAGTGAAAGCCATGGCAGAAGGCATCGTGGTGGATGATGCTCCCGTTTTTAAGACCAGAGATGAGATTATTAAGAATCAACAGGTACGACTGATCAAAAACTCAACTCCTTTCTTCCACACAATTCCTAATGTCCTTCCTTTCTCCAACACAGGGACGATGACTAGACCTTTTTCATCCTCACATCTGCTCGAAACCTGGATTTGTTTTTCAAGTTTTTAATGGATTTAAAAAATGTGCATGCATTGCTTTTTAAATGTAGATAAATTCACAATTTTTTGTAATTCATTTTCAAATGTTTTATATACAAACTTGCAAAGAATATGTGGATATATTTGTCTGTGATGTAATAAATGGATTTTTTTTAACAAGTGTCTTCAGTAATTGTTTATTGAAAAATACTCAAATGTATAACTTTTCAGTTGAATTTTTGAAGCAAGTGGGGATTTTTCACCTAAAAAAAAAAAAAGCTTTAATTTAAACCAGCCTATGAAGACTAGTATTTCTTAAATTCACTTGAAACCATCAGTTTACGGACATCAAAGCAACAGAAAAAATAAACCGATAGTTTTAGTCTAAGTGTATAAACCAACAAATTACAAACTTCTTGGGAACATTTATGGATTTGTTTCAATGCTAAGTTTCACCAAAGGGTTAAAAAAAAAAAGATCAGTCTGTGTACTTAAAAGAAACCCAAAACAAGCATCAAAGTCTGGAAAATGTGTTTTATTTATGTTTATACTGCATATTATGTATACATTTGTTTATTCTCGAAATGTTAAAACATCCCTTCTGCTTATTGGGTGAAGTGATTCACAAACCACAATGTGGCTTTCACTGATCAAGAACAGAATCAGTTTCACAATGGAGGATTAAACTTGTGTGCAGTTGGATTAAGTCATGGGTTTAGTTTTTAAAAATGAATGACAAGGGCAAATTAAAAAACAAAATAAAACACGATGTTGCACTACTGAAACAAGTTTGCCCTGGAAACCTTTTTGTCACGGTGAGAGCATCAACCCCACTCACAATACTGTGCCCCTTAACCTGATTTACTTTTAAGATGAAATCATGTAAAGCTATCAACTGACATCACAGGCAACAAAGCATGGAGTCCACTTGACTTCCTGTGGCATTCGATATAAAAAAAAAAGCAGTTAGAGAGTAAATAGCCGTCGCTGATTTTACCTCTTAATCCAGCGTCTGAGTTGCACACAGCAAAACGTCAGTCTTTCCTACTTTTAAGAGCAGCCTGCAATGTCCCAGAGCAAAAACTCTGACTCTAGTTGATAGTTACAGTCTTGAAGTCTTTTTTAGGGGGGATCTTAGCCTTTTTAAAGTCTAATTTGGTCATTACTGAGTCTTTTCCTAACAGCCAAGTGCACATCTGCAGATAAGGAGATTAAAAAGAGAACGTTCAATAAGAAAAAAAGAGAAATCTGTAAAACTCAAGCGCTTTGTTAGCAATAACTTATTTCACATCATGCAATTAAAAAAAAAAAATTTAAAAGATAAGAAAAAATATATATAAGAATAAATCACAACTCCTCTTTAATCTCTGTTTCCTAAAATGCATTGGCAAGCAAGGTCATGTCCATTCAGGATTGTTTGTTCTTTTGCTTCAGAGTGGCACTTAAAATTTGGATCTAGTCTCTTTTTTTTGTCTTTGATGAGATAAAGTGAGAGACTGAAGTACAGGGATGATGGAGAGCGTGATGAAGAGGACAGCAGAGAGTAAAAGCTTTAGACGTCCGACCAGCTCTGCTCCACGATGGCCGTCACCCTCTTCTCATACTCCCTCTTGTTTTCCTGATAGAGCTGTGCGGCCTGACTGTTGGCTGGGCTGTTGGGGTTGGGTTCATCCAGCAATGACTGCAGCAAGAAAACCTCTTGAGATCAAGAAAAATGATTCAATGTTGTCAGGCTAATTGTAAATATCAGAAGAAGTTAACAAACCTGGATGGAAGTGAGTATGGACGAGACGTCATATGTGGGGCTCCAGCGGTTCTGAAGAATGTCTAAACATATACTGCCATCTGCATAAACTAAGAACACAAAGCGACATTACAGCACAAATCTCACATCTAAGCAGATTCATCTCTAGTTGGTGATGCATTCAAGGGAGTTATTTAACCGTCTGCCAATCACACCTTTTTTAAACTGGTAGCAAATGGAACTTTGTGTGGATTTTTCCTTTTATACTCTTCTGTTGCAGCAGAGCTAATTTAACTTAAGGCCTTAGTCACATACACCTGTATGGGGGGGGGGGCGTACATGTACTGCAGGTTTTTGGGTTGTATGTGGAGGGTTGAAGAGAGAAACGGCAACATCTTAAAAGGAAGCACAGGTGTGTCTTGCAGTTCCCTTGTACAGATGGTTCGTACAGCCACCTTAAGGGGTGTACCATTGGAACGCACCCTTATCATGCGTGGTAAGAGTATGGTGAAGTATTTGTAAGAATAATGCAAGTTACATGCACTTGAGGCTGGAGTACTATGTCTTACACTGCACTAGTTATTACTAAGGTGCACGTACTGACCCTTTATTTACCGTGTGTAAATACTGCACACAGGTTGTGCACATATGACGCACCGGCGTCTCACCTATTTTACCCTTACGTGAAAACACGACCTACGTTTTTTACGTTTTATTTCTAATCTAAAGGAAGTTTTATTTTGGAAAACGACTGGAGTCTGCCTGACGCGTAGGATTCGTTCTTGACGCACGTTTTTGTCATGTGTCAAAAATACATCTACTTTCTTAAAGCAGCTGTGCCGAATGCTATATCAAGACCCCTAAGCTAGCAAAGTAAAGCAGTTAGTAAGTTTTTCACAGAAAAAAAAACTTTTTTTTTTTTTTCCCCCAATCGCACCTTAAAAGTTGGACGAGGCTGAAAGCTGCTAGATTCGATTTTAATTGTTCCAACATGAAATCTAGTGTTTAAAAAAAAATTAAAGCCAGCTGCAGGTATTTTACAGAGGATGAATGTTAAACTTTACAACTTTAAACATAAGGAAAAAATAAATAAATTTAGACTGCCACTGTAGCGTCGTACATGCTGGTCTGTGAAAATTTTGTCTGACATTAAATCGATCTGTGCTCTGAAAAAGGGATGGGGACCACTGTGCTGTCACCTACAGCATTTAAAAATGTGCTTCAACATTTCTGCTCTGTTAGCTTACCAAGCAGTCCAGAACCTTGATATTTTGTGCAGGCCACATGTGCCCTGTACAGGTCTGTCCCTTTATTTTGGCTGCAGACTGTCCGTATCCATGCATAGGTGCAGTTGTGACTAAGGCTTTAAGTGAAGTAATTTTTGCTCTCAAAATTTCCATGTCAGACCTTCAAAGAGTCTACTCATCTTAATGAAAAAAAACTGAAAAAGAATGGAGGAAAAAAGGAGAAAACACTGAGAAAAGAATGGTATACATTTGTAAAAAAAAATAGCATGCCCTGTCTGACGATGTAATGTACATTTTAAACAGTGTTTGGAGAGCTGCATTACTAACCGTTTGGATGAAACATTCTGGAAACAAAGCGGACTGTGGGGGGCTTGTTTGGGTATTCCTCTGAAAACTCTATCAGCAGCTTAAAAGTTCCTGCACAGATGGATGAGGAGGTAGAGCAGAACACGGGGGTGAAGATGGACAAGAGGACCAGCCATTTATGCAAGGAGAAAACAGCCGATTTAAAAACAAAAAAAACAAAAAAAGATCTGGTATCTCCATGATCTGTTAAGCACAGGCTTTAAAAATTGGAGTTCCTGGAGGTCTGTTGTTATACGTATCAATACAAAGCGAAGCTTTAGCTGTATGGACAACTTGCAGGGGGAAAAAAAAGCATTTTGTGCAAAGTTAAACTCAGGTGTGAAACTTACCATCCTCAAATGGTGTGCCCACAGGCCTGCAAAAAGTGCAAAAGGAAGACAATAAGTCCCCAAGTCCAAAAATGTTCTCATTTTATACCCATAAATCTTGAGTTAGTTGGGGACTAAAAGATTAAAGGTTAAGTTAACTAAGATAATGACTGAACCAGTTCATATTTTTCCATCTTTGTTTGTTTTTAGCTCTCACATTGCTCTCTTCTTTTTTTCAAGTCATGTTTCTTAAATTCCTATATTTTAATTTCTTTAAACTCATGTCACTGATAGATAAATAAATGCTTAAAACACAAATTTCATATTATATTAACATTTATCTATTCACCTTAAAATCCATAAGAAATTATAAAATTACTATGAAAGTAGTTATCATCTAAAACAGGGCGGAGTTAGAATTGGCTCACCCAAAAATAACAGCGTTCCAAAGCATGATGTTGTTCTCTGATGGTGCACCGCTTACGCCAGTAGGAGGATCTTCTTGAAGCCTGAGTAACAAACAAACGCACATCAGGGAGAAACCCAATAAGCAGCAGCGCAGGAAAATGACAATAAGACAAAGAATGAAGTGACAAAGAAAAACAACAAAAAGAGAAACGGCAGACAAAAGGAAAAAATGTGAAGAATTAAAAACAAAAAAGAAAGCAGAAGGAAGACTGTCACTTCACAAAGACGTGTGATAAACAAGCTGTTTATTTAGCAACTCGACTGCAGAATGAAATGCTGCATCAACGTGACATTTAATAGACAAGTAGGCTTATAAGATCAACCGCTCAGTGGCCACCTCTCTGTCACGTGCCAGCTAACATAAGCAAATGAACACAGGACTTCACTCTCCTGAAACTGAATGTTCAGTAAGAATCAAAGCTGCTGCATGACAGAAATAATCTGTTGATCAGACAGCTTGATCCAGCTCTTCTGTGGAGTTTCTTGGAATTATTTTCAATTTCAAGTGAACTCAACTGGGATCATTTTTTAGTTAAGATCATCACCTTGGACTCAAAACTGTGTAATTTTCAAAAGGTGCGGTGTTTATTGGTTAAATCTTTAAAAATGATCTTAAGTCTTTTCTTCTTAAGTTGCTTTAAAAAAAAAAAAACATCGTCCACAATCTTGCAGACTTGTGTTAGAAGTTTTTAAATAAGGTTGAAACTCATTATCTTTAAAAAGCATTTTTCTGTCATTCAGTGTTTTTGTCAACAATGGATTTGGAGTACTGTGCTATAAGTTTGCCAAAAAGCAGAAAATACATTTGAAAGACAATAAAGCTTATTTTTTCTCCTAAATCTTTCAGCCTGTGCTTGGCCTCTGAGAAGATTTAAAAACTTATACTATACTTACATCGTATAGATACTTTTATCATGGTGTAAACGGGTTTGAAGTAGAAAGAAAGAAAGGGTTCTCATTGTTGTTACAGATCAAAATGTCATAAAACCTTAACAATTCACGTTAAGTTAAAAGCGATTGACATCTTGTTTAAATCTTCAAAACCAAAGACTAAGTTTGAGACGTGTTAAAGAGCCAACCATAAAACAAGTTAGTTTTATGCAATCCACAACATCTGTTTGAGATCTATTTTTGTTTGTTTGTTGTCAAGACAGAACTAGCTTACGCATCTCGCTAGATGGTTGTTGCACAGTTACATATTAATATGTGGTAACGATCTAATCAGCATACAGTGGGGATCAATAGTGTGGGCACACCAGGTAAAATGTTATATAATTGTGAACAAAGAACTGAAGGAAAGATTGAAAAATCTCCTAAAGGCATCAATTTATACATGAGACATTCTTTCAATATACAAAAAAATTAGGCTTTATTTCCACTATATACCCTTTTAAAAATAACAGAAAACAAAATAATGGTGTGTGCTTGGAAGAACCCATGATGCTGATTGTTGGGGCAGGGTCAGATGTCTCAGATTATTTAAACTCTGAGATTAAAATCACCTGGTCTTTGGAAACAATGATAGTTAACAATCCATGACACTGTGAGGTCTCAGTGTTACCAAGGGGGGGTGCATATAATAAATTCTGATGGGTGCATTACCATTGGGTTAGGAAAAGAAAAGTCCACAACAGTTTCCAAAATAATTAGAAACTGACAAAAAAAAAGAAAAATCTAATGTTTATTTTAAACTGGAATAATTTATAAATAAAAAAAAAAACATCCAACAAATGAAACAGCTTTATTGTTTTCATTATTATGTTGCTCTTCTTTTTGGCTCCTATAAAAGTGAGGGTTTCCAGCAAAAGAAATGAAACATCTCATGTCCGGGTAAAAGTTATGAAATCCCCACTTTTGTTTGTTTAATGATTAGACAGCTAAATGTTTGTTTGACTCAGCTAACCGAAAGAAACCGAAAATAGCAAGATGACATAAATGTTATCAGTAAGATGAAAAAAAAGTACCCTTCATTCCCCACTGCATGGCTTTTTATGACAGCATATATTCTGTGACGAGGCAGTTTAGTAAGAGCATACTGTCAAAATAAAGTTTAAACTCTGTCATTTTGTTTGTTTGAAAAATGATTACATTTATTTATCTATAAGTGGCGGGCATTAAAAGTAGGCTAACAGCTATTTCCTCGATTCTTCCATCAGATATGAGCAGAAAAACAACAATATCAGTTTATTTTGCATGTTTCCCCTTAGGAACTCATCTTTCAAACTCACACAATTTGCACAGAGGAGTTTTGTGATCATTTTCTTCATTTATTTACTAAACCTCTTTCGAATCTGCTGCTTTAAGAAAGCTTCTCCCCACTCAACCGCTGCCTTGTTTGCCTTTAATAAGCTGTAAATGTGGTTTGAATAACAAGTAGATGCTGGTTGTTTGTCTGCTACATACATTTCTACTACGAAACACCAACTTCTGTTCAGTCAGTTTGATTTAAGGTTAGCAACAAAAGGGAAGTCAGCAGAATAAACTGACATTAGTTACTTAGCTTGTATTAACTTATTAAAATGTGCCTTTCCGTTAATGAAAACATAGTTTTGTTGTTACTCCCCAATAGTAAATAGTAAATAATTGATTTTAAACTTTTGCACACAGGACGTTAAGGAAGTAAGTACCAAGAGTGTGACTAAGAAAAGAAAAAAAAAACAAAACATTTGACTGATGTTTTTCAGATATCTTTAAAGTTTTATGTTTAGAGAACAACATTATCATTGTGAGATGCAAGTCATTTTTAATCAGGTTGAAACGCCCAGTTTCCAAAACCGATATCAACACATAGACGAAATATTTGCCTTTTAAAAATCTATGATCACTTATTAAGATGGATTTAGAAATACTTTTTTTTCCCCCAGCGTAGAAGTATTTTTAAGATATGCAGGGACCAAGCACAGACAGATGAAGTTAAGAGAAAAATTCAGCTTCATTATCTTTCTATCTTTCTATCCATCGATCAGAAATCTGCAAGATTATGGAAGATTTTGCGTTTTATGTGTCAGATTTAAGATCTTTTTAAAGATTTACCTTTTAAATGCTGTAGCTTTTGATAAATTCCATAGTTTTGACTCCAATACAATGAATTAGACTAAAAATGATCCCTGGTGAGTTCACCTGATATTGAAAATAATTCCAAGTAACTCCAGAGAAAAACAACAAATGACCTCTGCCATACAGCACAAAATACCACAGTGACACCTGCCTAGCAACAAAGGAGTCAGGAGTAAAAAATGCTGGTATAAAAAAAAATTTTTTTTTAAATCTACAATTAAATGATCATGTAAGATCATAATCTGGGTTCAGGTAAATAGATCATCTCAATAACTTAAAGCCCAGATTCAGACTAAAGGTACTGCTTTACGCTACCACATTAGAAAAGTCCCACATTTGCACTACTGTGACTTCAAATCAAAAGTAGAATATAAAACATACGGGTTATGTGAGAGCTCTCTGCTACAAAAGTGAGGTAGCTTGATTTATGTGTCTAGGTGTAGATGTATGTCTAAGTCCTTTGCTGCAAATGGATTCTCAGCAATTAACCTCCTTTACAGTAATCTGCCCAAGCTCTCCAGTGGTGAAAAGATACAGCACTCAACTCATCTATGATCTGCTGACAGTCTGTAGATTTTAAAATTGTAAATATTTAAGGGTCAAGAGATGTGCTGTAGTTATGTTTTTCAGTATTCAAAGAAAAAAAGTCCAACAAATTGTTCATTAATCTCATTTTATAAAATAAAATGAAGAACAGCTATAGTGTTTCTTGTGCTAAAATATAGTCTAGGGCAGGGTGGAAAGCCCAGGCCTCAAGGGCCACTGTGTCTACATGTTTCCAGATATCCATGCCATTATCATGACTGATAACTTTAATCAGGTGTGTCCAATCAGCTATAAACTATTCTATTTTCCCACCATATAAAAGTGACCATATAACGAGAAAATAAAATACATTTTGAAAATAAAACCACGCATTTCTGAATGTAAATTATCATTCCAACATAATTTTTGTTTGCGACAAGAATAACACAACACGTCCACAATCGCCCTGTGGACACACTAGCAGTGTCGGGGATGACTAATTGTGCTCAACCTTCCTGGGAGTTACAGTTTACTACCTGGGGACTGGCACAACAGAATCTAGTTACAGTGAAACTTTATCTGTCCCAATTAAACAGCTGCTCTGATGCCAAATCACCTTTTTCCTCCTCAGACAGGTGTACGAATGATAAACTTAAGCTTCAGAGGGTCATATGGAATCAGACAACAGACAGGGAAGAGCTGGTAATTCAAGCAGTCTTCAAAGGCGAGTCACAAACAAGATCAAAACACCAACCAACATGTTGGTACTGTATACATGGAAAATAGATGTATAAGTACACACATCTATACAAAAAATAGAATTAGGAAATACTGGCAGGAATGTTTGCTGTTTATGCTAAATATTTAGACTGGGTTCTAAAGTTGTGGCTGAATGTCTAATTAAGCTGGTAATAAAAATGCCATTTAACCTGTGGTTTCTGCTCAGTTCACAGCAGCAACTTAGCAGAATTTTCATCACTTTTGCCCACTGGCCATCATCATTTATAGAGAAGGTTTTCTATTGCTTTTGACGTTCGTGACTCAGTAAACTGAAACTGAAACCCCTGGCTTCATCAACAAAACAGAGAAAAATTAGCTTATTCCTCAACAATAAATTGCAACGCAAAAGCTTCGCGGTTTTAATGCCGAAGACTAAAATTAAAATAATACTACTAGCTTCTTTTAAAGGAAGCATAACGGGTTAATAAAACACAAAAACCGAATTTGTGTACATTTTTAAGAAATTGTGTCTGTCTGGCTTCGTAGACTGTATTGTTTGCATCAGAAGGCAGCGCTAAGCTAAGATACCTAGCAAAAGATCCATAGGCTAATGTTGCTAGCTGTGTACTCAGACAGAAAAATGGCTCCAACGGATCTCGTACCTTTTAAAATCCCTCATAAGCCGTCTTCTTGCTGGTGTGGACATTTTTTAAAAGCTGAAATTTTATGTTACGCTTCTTAATGTTGTGTAAGCTAAGCTAAGATAAGCTAAGCCAAAGCCCAGACCAGATCCGGTGTTTCTTCCGCTTGCAGCCCCGTTCTTGTCCTCTCACAGCAGCTTTTTCTCTATTTAAGGTGACGGACTTCGCTCGCGCTGCGCTAAACGATCAGAAGTCCCGCCCCCAAGGAGTCAAAACATGTCAAAATGTCAATTAAAACGCCTCCAAAATAAAATTCAAATATGACTTTTGTTGTTGTTGTAAACATCACAAAAACAAATAAAGATATGCTCATAATAGGGTAATAAATTTGTATGTGTCTTTAAGACTAAATAAAAGGCACAAGGTTTTTAGAATATGGCTTTATTGATAAACATTGCATAACAAGGGGTCTGCAACCAACTGAGCAATCCAACCACTTTGTTTACATGTTTATATTTTATAGTAAAAAAATACAATTTAAAAAATGAAGCACACAAAATTCATAATGATAGTAAACATCATGTTTAAACAGGCTTTCTTGCATTTTAAATTCCACTAAATCTGCTGCAGCAGGAGAATCTTATTTGACACAGAATGTATTTTATTTTGAAAGGTTCTTGTTTATGCTGCTGTCAAAACTTACAACTTTTATAATTTAACTATTGTAAATATTTGAACGCTATAGTGCAGGTGACGTTTTCCTGATTTCTTGTTTTTCTTGCAAGATAATCAAGTGTAAATCAAAGATGTGTGCAAACAAACAATTAAAAAAGAATAAACGACAAATCCATTCACATTTTAGGTTCATTAAATTTAGCCCACTGTTGTTTTTCCACGTCAAAAATAATACCAATCATTAGCCTATAATTTCTTGCTGCCATCACATAGGTGTTGTCTGCTATGACGGCACTTCATTTTAGAGTAAAATCAATCTACCGTGTCTCAATAGAAATGGTATTTTCCAATATCAATTATAATCCATTTATTTCATTTTGATGCTATTTTATAATGGTATGGGTTGATTTGATTAACAGCTTGCCTCAGACAGATCAATCTAGGTTGGATAAATTGATTCATCGATTAATCGACTGATCCTAACACCTCTAGATTTTACAAAAATTTTATTTATATTGGTGGTTATTGATTGTACCACCACAAATATGTAAGCAAGCAATTCACAAAGAAAGACTGAAGGTAGCTAAAGAGCTTTTTTCTGGAGGAATGAAGCTCAAAAGTCAAGTCAAAAAACAGACTCGGACTTGAGTTTTGCCACTGACAAGAAGGCCCGACCTAACATCTCAATCAACTATCAAACAGAAATGCCTTACATCCAAACAAGACATAAAGAAACTGATTTTTGAACAGTTTTTGCTTCATCTCCCAAAACAATAAATAAATAAAAGTGTTGTAAAGTTGTAGTTCATTTTGTTGGAAGCATTTAAAAGGCAGTAGGACCAAGAAAGCTGACCACATCACTCTTGTTCTTATGTCCTACATTGATAGCCTGGAGAAGGATTTGACAACATATGTCAAATTGAAATCTCTTTTTTAAAAATGTATAAATCATTCAATAGTGTTGGGACGAAATACTTGTCGCCTGGAGTCTGAACCAAACAGCAGAAGGTGCTTTATAGCTCCTATGCGGTACAAAGATGGAGTCAGATTACCACTGACCACAGATATTCTCAATGTGAGTTTGTTTTTCCCAAAATGTTCCTCTTATCTGCTGCCTTTTCCCCAAAAATACTGCCTCCTTTCCCCACCTTCCAATTTTTTTGGACTTTTTTTATGTTCATGTGTAATTTTTGAGTTTCTTTTAGTTGAATTTAAAGTGCTTTATGATAAAGCGGCCTTGCTTTTACACCGTACCATATCTGTTTCTTCGCTATACACAGATACAAAGTTGGATGAACTCTCTCTTCTTTATCAAGAGAATGTGACAGATTTCCACAAAACTTACGTTTTAACTCAATCGATTGCCTTAAACTTTATTTGTAAAGCACTTTCGCATTGTATCAATTTCTCGTCACTCCCAAAGAGAACCTCAACATCTTTAGCTTTGCTGCCGCCAAATTTGTAAAACAACAACGTCTCTATGAAGGGTTTCTTTTGTTTCTCACAATGATTGAGCAAATTCTCTGTTGTCATGGCAACAAAAAAATTCCCCTTTCCCCTGGATGAACATGAAACATCAGGGCAAACAGCAGATGGAAAGTTTGCAAAGATTATTCTCTTTATTGAGCGGTTAAAGAATTTTTTCTGTCATGGCATCCTCCTGATTTAGTCTAAGCTATATTAAGATGAATGACAGTAAAACAGTAAAACAAAATCAGGACTTGAGTGCACTAGTCTCAAATCCAATCAGCACTAAGTGGCTTACTTTATAATCATCATAATCCATCGTTGTCAGTGCACACTCTCTTTATCGTCTTTTCTGTGAAGTGATTAGCCCAGCAAACAAGCAATTCTCCATTAAGCATCCCAAAAAAAGCTTTAAAAATGTGTTACAAATTATATATAAATATATATATGAAAATAAACTGTTCTATTCTATTCTATTCTCATAATTTTTCAAAATGATAAAAAAAAAATCTGAGAATTTAAACTATGTGACATACCTTTTCACTGACAATGTGAGGCACATTTGGAGTTCAACAGGATTCAGAATAATTAAAATCTCCATCAAATATAACTGTCCATTTATTTATACCTAATTACTTGCTTTAAAACATCCCTGAAAGTCTCAACTGTAGCTTTAGGCTTAAAGTCCAATAATGCAGGTCAAACACAGACAGAGGGAGTTCATGAAAGCTCTTCTCCATGACAGCAACTAGAAGCATTTCTTTTTTACTTCATCATTTATTTTTCTGGAGTAATTTTCACAAACATATTTTGATAATGATATTCAGTCAGTAACAGAAAATAAACTGTAAAGTTAAAGTTTAACTGGAAAAAATAAAGTTAAAAATCTTTGTGGATCATCTGTGGAACATTTCTATAACTTAATGAAAACGTCAGGAAGATGCTAGTGTATTTTGTGATTTTCTAGCTGCTTTAGGCTAAATAGGTGACCTGATGTCTATTTGTCAGCTGCTGGACAAAAGCCAGAGTCCAGCTATGATAAGCAGAAATAGAATATTGTTACTAAGCTCTGGTACTTTTAATAGAAAAGGAAAGAAGCATCATCATTGACTATCTCCTGTTACTATTTTATCTTCTCAATCTGTGTTAAAAGGTTTTATCGCAGTATAAAATAGGCTATAAAGATTTATGTTCATGGAAACAACTGTTTAATCTAAAATTGCTATCCTCAAAACTGCTTTAGAATTTAAATTGAAAAAGTAAGTAATAAAGAAATTCTAACAAAATGCTGTAAGTGTCAGTTTAAGCTTTTTTTAAAATCATGTCAATCTAACTGGTGTTCAGGAAATAACCTCACGACATCTGAAAAGCATGCATGTCTATAAAATTGAAGGTTATATCTACATTTTCAAGTTTTGTTTGTGTTGTATTCGTGGATGCAAAAATGGCCAGTTGATAGGAAATGTATTGAATCTTATGGGAAAAAATGCTATTTACACAAAAGAAGCAATAAAATGTTAGAGATATTTTAGGTATCTGTATTCTATATATGCTTCTATTGTCCTTATTATGTTTTGTAAATGAAATCCACCATCACATCCTGACAATTCTCTTTCAGATGAATCACTCAGAGTCCTCAGAAACCTGCTGTTAGTTCCAGTGGTGCTGCTGGGGTGGGGTAAGGAACATGTGCAGCAGCCTTCAGCACTAATGTGCCAGCTAATTGTCTCATTAAAAGTACAAATGTCATGCTGCATCTGGTCATAATTAAATTACATGGCTGTTTGTTCATGCCTGTGGACCATCAGATTGAGAACCCAGGAAAAACTGATGTGAGAATAGTACGTGATTATGTCAGGTTTTATTGACATTTTTGTCATGATGTGAAGTCGTCGTTTGTTTACTTTCTGAGCGGTTTGATCAATAGATTCTTCTCTGCAGGCAGAAATCACTAGCCTCTGCTGCAGGGTTGGGAGTGGAGCAGAAATGCAGAGAAAGGATGCTGCAATCTTCTCCATTGAATCTGCTCTGATTTACCCGTACATTTGTGAGATGCTGATTAATGCACTCTCCCTTTCAAAATCAAACACAAGAATAAACACAATATTAATAAATTGTAAACACTAAGTAAGCATGACTTAAAGCTCAAAGCTACTTGCAAGAGGAACAGAAGTTTACCCTGCAGGTCTCAATGACAACTCATTATTTATTGCTGATGTAAACGAGAGTAACTTTGAAGTGACCCCAGTGTGAAATGAACACAGAGATGCTGCCACAGATCCTGGCTTAGTGGAACGGGAGGCAGAAAAACCTTAAATGTGAGCGTACGCAGGAACACACACAAAGCCTGCTTCTGTCCAACCACTAACACCAACTGTGGCACTCGGTTCTCCTCCTCTAGCTTTCTAAATGAAGACTGAGGTTTTTCCACTTCCATCAGGTCTTTCCTCATAAAAATCAGCTTCTTCATTTTGTCTGACTCATCACTGGTGTGCGTGGTGGTGTACTGTTGTTGACAAGGGGGATGAAGCTTCCATCTTATATTAAGTACTGACAAAAATAAAAAAAAACAACAACAACAACTTCACAACAAAATAGAAAAAAGGGTCCAAAAAGCTCAAATATCAAGATGGTGCTGGTTTCTATCAGTGCTTTTCCATAGATAAAGTTTTTTTCTAATCTGTATTTGCACATATTTGTACCTCCTTAATGAGAAACTTTCCCGTTCAGTAAATAAGTATTTTTCTGAGAGGTATGAAAGTTTATTTTGTAGTATTTATTCTAAAATAAATGTCCAGAAAAACAACTTTTCACGTGAATGTGTTTTGAATGAATAGACATGAAAGGGGACTCTTCATAGTGGGTAAAACTTTCCACCTTAAATGTGAAACTGCTTGTTTCTCAGTCTTTTGTTTGATTTCTTCAAAACCATTATCATGTTGCAACTTTTTCTGTTTGATAGTTTTCAGATATCTGCTTTAAAAAAAACATACAAAAACAAGAATTCCCCCTAATCCAGAGATCCAAAACTTTTGTTTTTCAACAGCAGGTGGAGCTGAAGTTCTCAGATGGGACTGGTATCCTGCTGTTGCCATGGTTTCAGGTATCCTGGGGACAATATACTGCATGGTAATTGGCGGAAAGACAATAAGAGAAGGGAAGAGGCTCTGCTGCTTTTTCTTGTGTGCATTTGAGGATCATACAGATTTTCTAGACTAAATAGTCGGAAATTTGAAAACAAAAATGGGAACAGTATATCTGATGGAAAAACATACTAAAAAAGATGGAAAAATGCTATAATAATGCAATAAAAATCAACAATGATTTGCCTTCATGTTTGTTTCTTTTCTGCATTGATTAAGCTCCCTTTTGTCCGCATTCACAGAATGGAAATTGGTTGTATGAACATTGCATTTATAGACTTGCAGTCTTTGTGGCTTCCTGTTGATCATGCAGAAGGGAATCATCACATGACTCCACAATGCAGCACTGATGTAATGTTACATGCGGCTGAAAAGCTATTCTTACACACTCAATGACTGGTAGTCAGCAGGATGCACAATGATCTCTCAGTTCCATCATTTTCATATCCGCCAGTCCCGTTCTGCAAACATTTTAGTCTCTAACAACTCATCTAACAATTTCTCTTCCACATCACATACAAGTGAAAGTGATGTTTACTAGAGTCCCCAATTGGTAATTTGTTGGCATTACATACGCAGCCTGTTTCTGTCTTTTCTGGAATTAAAATGGCTTTTATCCAGATATTGCCACTTGACAAATTTAAATATAGATAGTGAGTGGCAGAAAGCAAATATAAAGCGTTTGGGTCATTCCAGGATTAGAGGACATTTGGGCTTCAAAATGAGTGAAAAGTAGGCCTTCACTTTTTTTCAGTTTGAATGTATAAATAAATAAAATGAA
Organism: Adrianichthys oophorus; assembly: GCA_036245035.1. Lineage (NCBI taxonomy): Eukaryota > Metazoa > Chordata > Actinopteri > Beloniformes > Adrianichthyidae > Adrianichthys > Adrianichthys oophorus. The sequence continues at coordinate 21,105,268 of BSAI01000201.1, read as the reverse complement.
GAAATAAATAACTGTCTTATTCTTATCATATGTGTAACAGGATTGCCAGATTATTCTTCTACCACGCGTTCCATTGATCCTAATAGTGATATTTGGTTCATTGAAACAAATGTCCCCACAGTTATAAAAGACACCAATAAAATGAATAATATCAAAAAAGGGAATATTAATTTCATTTTGAACGTCTTAACTTAATTCGGACGTTAAGGTTGAAACAAGAGAAATTACATTTTAGGGGATACTCCAGACTTCTTTGGTATTTTTAAAACTGCTTTTAAGTTTTTGTATATTTGGTCTCTCTTTGGCGCTTGTTGGTAATTACAAAAAAATTGGAATTGTAAGTAATTCCTCGTATGCTTTAATGTGGAGGTATGCTTAACAGACAGATGTTCAGCAAAAAATTATTTAAACCCAACAACCATCAATTTTATAACCATTTTATTTTGTTAAAAAAGAAAAAAAAACCTGGGGAATTCTAAGAATCTCAGAGATCCAATTTCAAATATTCAGATTGCCATACTCAATCCCCCACAATATTCCAATTTTAAAACGATGTGTTAAAAGGAGAACTCTTGACAGTTTTCAAACTTGACGTGTCAGTTTTGTTCACAGATTTCTTCGTTGTGCATGTGTGAATCTTAAAACTCTATTTTGTTTGATTGTTTTTGACTTTTCTGAAACCTCTTAGTTTTGTGTTTTAGGCTTTTGTTTGCGTCTATGTTCCTCTTTTCTGTCTGTGGAGGTTTGCTGCGTCCTCTCCTGGATGCTCTGCCACCTGAGTTCCCCTGGAGATGGTCGCAGCTGCTTGCAATGATCTTGTTTAGGCTCAGTATTTCAGGCCTTATCTTCTCTGTTCCACTCATGTGAGTGTCTTCTTGTCATCCTGATCATTTCTGGTTTTGTGCATTCAAATTCTAAATGTATTTGGTTAGTTTGAGTCTTTTCTGCTCCTGGGTCTCTGTCTACCAGCCACCATAACACTTAGTGACCTCAGGTGACACAAAGGGGCTGTTAAACCTTAAAGTTAATGTTTGGTACAAATAAATTGCTGTAACCCTTGTAACTAGGATTAAACGGAAATTTCATGATGTTTACTTCACTCCTAATGACTACAGTGACACAATTATTCAAGCTAGGCTATACCAACCTTGGTTTAAAGGGTCAGTGTCAGACCAAATGACCCCACACCCAATTAGATGTAACCTCATACAAGAAACTGACATTTTTAATGAGCTGAAAGCCATAGCAACTGCTGCCTAGGAAAACAATGGTTCACATGATTTAACTACATTCACTTAAGCAGCATTTAGCTTTTAGTAAGATGTAAGACCAAATGCATTAAATGCTTTTTACGTTTTTTTTTTTATTCATGTGTTTAAATTTATATTTTATCATTCAGGCCTTGAAAATGTAACAATAAATAATGAAAATAAACTGAAGTATTGGTTTTGACTTTTATGTGTAATATATGACACTGTTTTATATATATATATATATATATATATATTTCTTTGGCCACTGTCCATGGCACATGCTAGTAAATCATTCATTCATTCATTTTCCAATCCGCTTTATCCCTTTCGGGGTCACGGGGTTGCCGGAGCCTAACCCGGCTACTCATGGGCGAAGGCAGGGTACACCCCTGGACTGGTCGCCAGTCTGTCGCAGGGGCATGCTAGTAAATATTTAATGGAAAACAGATGATCCATGTCAGTGTTTTCCTGGGGGATTTTTCTGGTCAGAAAGAGTGGTTGTTGCATTCAGAAGCTTGATAAATGTATCTGTCTGATGCTTCAAAAGATTTGAAATTGGGTTTTTATGAATGGACTTAGTAAAATGATTCAATAATAAGCTGAACCCAAAAAAAGATGACCTGATGCTGCAATTGAAGAACCACCTTAATCGTGTCCCTACATGGAATTCTATTTATTTTAAGAGCTATTGTCTGTAGCTATCTGTCTTTCTGCAAAATGAAGTGCAAAAGTGGAATTTAAAAAACTTTCCTGGGGTTTTGTTTTACTGGAGCTTTATTTGATTTGATTTTTTTCTTGCTCATGATCTAAACATCAACATGCTTGGAGGTTGATGTGCAGTGTTCCCTGCCCTGATTGTTCTGCTCTACAAGCCTGTTCACAAAGTGACCGATGAAATGTTAATGTGGAAAACAAGAATCCAAAGAATACTTATCACCACCTAAAATAGTCCTGTGTCACTGTGGAAGACACTTGAAACTTGAAGCCGTGGATGCTTGTTAGGAGTTACAGGCTTGTGGGAAATATTGGTAATATGTGTATTATAGGCCGTAGTTTTAAGTATTGGACATCTCAGGTTAAAGTAAAAGTGAACGTGCTCTGAAACCCAAGTTCTAATCAAGACAGACAATCAATACCTTAATCATTGAGAACACAGAAACGTGAATTTTTATTTTTTTTAAATATTTTAAACAAGAATTTGATTAAAATATGTTGCATTCATATTATTAAAGTAAACAAACAAGATAAATACAACATTTCTGAATGTATGTGATCACATGTTCTTTCATTCTGTGAGCTGCTGATCTAATTTCGGACTAATTTCCTGCATGTTGACAGTTGAAGTGTAAAAATAAGGGTCTTCATAGAGGAAGATCCCACTTTCATCTCACCTGCTGTTCCATTGAGTTAACAAAATAAAAGCTTAATTATGAATCATGTTAATTTACAAAAGACTTGTTAATGTTGCTGCACATCAAAGAGAGGCGCTTGAAGGAAGGAAAGGTTTAGTTTTAACATTGTTCCTCTGATGTTTGCTTTCACTTTGATTTCTCATCAATTCCTTTTTAATTAATTAATTTTTGCAGTAACCTAAATGAAAGAGGGATCATCACCAAACAGTGCACCAAACCCAATCATGAGCTTTTAAAATTACACTGTGCTTCATTTAAATAGGTGAAATTAAGCGAATTGTACCTCATATTGTTGGTAAAATTACAAGAAGTGGTTCTTAAGTAGAGGCTGGGTTAGGGTTAGGCCCTGGTTCAAATTCCGGCTAGGACCTTTCCGTGTGGAGTTTACATATCCCCATGCATGCATGAGATTCCTCCGTGCACCACGACTTCCTCCAACAGTCCAAACACATGCAACATTAGTTAATTGGCATCTCTAAATTGTTGCTTGGTGTGTATGTGAGGCCCTGCAACAGACTTATAACCTGTTCAGGGTGTGCTCCACCCTCATCCTCATACCTCACCCTTCATAATCTGTCTTTGGTTTGTTATAAAACACCTCTGGATGAGGTTAAAAAAGGTAAATACACAAAACATGCACTGATTGGCCTATCTATTCATGAGTACAGTTAGTTATGGCTTATTCAACCCATAATCTGTAGCCATGACAACCAACTTCACATCCACAGCTTTTACCTTAGCTTTATTCTAGGCAGTAAAGACATGTAAGGCGGTCACAGTCATGCAGTCAGAGCAGCTCTGGCCCTCATGATGCACTTTCCGTAAGCTTTCACAGACACTTTGACATATTTATTTTGAAATGACACCATGTGACCTCAGTCAACAGACCTGACATCCCTCCAGCACTGGTCTTTGTCTTCATTTGTGCTGTGTGGGTCTAGTTGGTTTAGTCATTTTGCAGATAAATAACTATCACGTTTGCAGTCAGAAGTTTAAATTATGTAAAATTTTGAAACCAGAAAAAAGAAAGTCAATTGGCAGCAGTGCCTTTTGTGCTTTTTACAGTAACTAAAAAGGAATGTAAACTTCACAGCTGAACACAGAAACAAAGAGTTAACAAGTCTTTGTTCAATCTCAATTGAAAAAATAAAATTAGTAGTGTTAAAAAGTAGACAAAACACAGAAAATCAATTCTGAAAAAACCCTCAAATAGTCACATTGCAGTGAACAAAAGGTAAAGAAAAAGTTCAATGTAATTTAGTTAAATACATTTTTGACACGTACACAAGAAAAATATAATCATTTAATATGATCACTCAAAAACAGAACAACCTTAAATCTCTTATTTTGATTTATTTTTCATTTTATAGCTACAGTAGGACCTGGTTATGTAATTTTTATTACAGGTTAGGTTGTGTTCTGTTTGCTTCTGCATTGCTCATGAACCTGTTACATCATGGTCAAACTACAGAGTTCATGTTTGTGTGAAGGATGATGTATTCTCTGTAATGCAGGTTAAGAAATCCTTCCTTTAAAAGAACAGCCAATGAAGCAGCAGAGGAAGCGCTGTCGTCATCTGTCCGGGTCTCTGTTTTTATCACACTTGTTTTGCTGCTGAGTCAAACTGGAGAAAAGCAACCAAAGCACAACCGGAAAATTGTGTTTCAAAGTAAAAGCACTAGGAAGTCTTCACAATATATTGATTGATTGTTGTTCTTATTTAAAGGTTTTAGCTGTTAAAACCGTCATGGGAACACATACACAAACAAAACCCTCAAATGTTGCTTGTGAATATTTTTAATACATGCGTAATTATATGGAGTCATCAAGTAAAAAACATCTTTGTGGAACAAATTCACAGAAGGCACGCACTGTGGCACCTGTTATTACTTTTTATATATTCAATATTTATTGTTGCTGGCTATGTGTATTTATACTCACATATGTTTCATAAAATGATTGAACTTCTACCTGCAACTTATGCAAAAGACTCAGATTTCTTAAAAGTAAAAAAAATGAATATTTTGCTTTTATTAAGGTTTTTATGTTTCAATTACTTAAAACAAAAATACTAAATTACTTAAAAGTTACACACAATCTAAAGTGCATAATATTGATTAGTCAATATTACGTTTACTTAGTAAAGAGCTTTGCATTTAAAAATTAATTGAAACGAGAAACAGTTTACTTTGACCACCATGATTTTTAAAAATTAATTTCTTAAAATATTTTTGAACAAGAAAATAGGTGTTGGGAAAACAAAAAGCTTAACCACCAATTTATTAAAATTTTTATGTTTAAATGTTAAATTTATGACCGCGCGTGGTGCTTTTATCTTGAAGATCTTAACCGGAAATGCATCATCTGAACGCTAACGTCTTAACAAAAACAAATTTTCAGGGTGGATCACCAAACAGAGCTGTCCCCCGCCCCTCTTCAGTCAATTCATAGTGATCTGGCAGCTGGAGGTCCATGCTTCTGTCGGAGTGAAACCATCTCCTGCGTGCAACGTGTTGTAAGCTCCGGGGAAGTCGGAGTCTCTTGGGAGAGCCGCCGCCTGGAAAACCGCCGGCAAAGAAAACAGTCGAAAACAGCAGAAATGGAAGAAAAGGCGTTCACGAAAGAACTCGATCAGTGGATCGAGCAGCTCAACGAATGCAAACAGCTAACCGAAGGACAAGTGAAAACGCTGTGTGAAAAGGTGAGATGTTTTTTTTTTTCCTCTTAATAAAGCACCCCCCTGTTGAACCCCCAAATTCCGTTACATGTCTCGCCTCCTCGGCGCTTTTCAGACATTCTTAAAATGGCGTCTATAGTGTAGATTTCACCGCGCGATATTAAGACTATCGCTGCTCGTTACCAAACTTCCACTCTGGGATGATTTGAGAAGCTGCTGATTTGTGGTGGGGTGGGGGGTGGAGGAAGTAACGTTCGGAAAGCTGCTTGTGGGATTTACCTGGGGGGGGGGGGCGTTAGCCGTGCTGGGGTAGAAGCGGCGCTCCCTGTCCTCCTCGCGGGCGGGCGCCACGGTGACTGCAGCATCTCCAGTGAGGCAGCTGTCGCAGCAAAAAGCCCCAGGCTGCTTCAGTTACACCCCCCGGCTAAATTAAGCCCTCGATTTTGGTGGTGCTCTGAAAGAAACCCCCACTCTGTTATAGTCTAATAATTCGCTTAAAAATATCATTTTAAACCAGGCGTCTTTCTGGTCAACTGTTATGGACATTTATGGTTAAATTGTTTTGCCAGACTCTTATTGTTGTAAACAATCATCTCTGTCCTCTAAAACTGTATCTTCACTGACTTGTAAATGTTAGAGCACACTTAAATTGTAGTTCTTTTTAAACGACATAATCATTTAGGATTCTGTAGCTTGGGTCCAGAAATAAACATTTAAAGCGCTTCTTGCAGTGGATGCAGTTTAAATCCCACTTCAATCATCTTTTGAACTAAGTTTTCCCAGTGCTCTTTTAATAATGATTATACTGTTTAATGTGGACATAGGTAATGTGGAGTGGCAGTAGTTCATTAGAAAATTTCGCCTTTGAATCATGACTGTTGGCACAGAGCAACCCCGCTCCCATTTCCCGTCACACATCTATTTACACTCTCTACTGCTAACTTGCAGCCCCTAACAACACCAACCTAATATTATAGTTGCAACAAAAATGGCGAGCTACCCAGCCATACAAGTTTGAGTCAGAACAAGAAATACCTAGAAATGCAACTTAAGCCTAATATTCAATGTATATGTCCTCCATCATCAGAGAAATGGCACAAAAACATGTTAAAAACAACAAAACCATGATTTGAAACATGGTCTTAGCTGCTCCGTAATGAGTACTTTTTTAGTTCTGACGGTTGAGACCATTTTAATGTAATGTGTGAGGCAGTAATAATGGTTAGAAGATAACCAGATGACCAGTGTTCTAAATTCAACATTATCAAAGATGCACACATTTCTCCTGATAAATGCTTTGCTAATTCCTGGGTGGTTTGATGCATCATTGGACATATGTCCAGCAAAATGGGAATGCTAATGCTAGCAAATCATTTAAAGGCTGAAGGCCGACTGGGTCCACTCAGAAATTAGCAGTCTACCCATCCCTGATGTTGACATTTGCTGAATGTAAAGTGTGCATATGCTTGTGGTTTTAGTTATTAGCTGGGCAACAGATTCTGCACACTTTAGCAGTCTGAGCTGCAGCTTAACCCCAATCTCTCTGCTCAACCTCGTCTGTGCTGATCTTTAGCTGTCAATGTCTGGGTTAGGAGGAAAGTTCGTCATCGGAGCGTAGCGAGTTTTTTTTTTTTTTTTTTTTACTGTTTCTTTGAACCCTATTTTATTATTTTATTTTTTAAATACTCTACTAGTTTCAGTAAAAGCCAGATGTATATATATTTTTTGACTCTGGCCTCTTATTGTTGAACGTTAGCATCTGGAGCTGCATGATATCTGGGTTTGACTGATACCAGCTTGTTCCAGTTTGGTTTGATGTTTTCCAGCTGTAAACCTTCTTCTCTTTGAGTTCAACTTAGCTCATCAAAGAAACACAAGAAACGATTCAAATTTTGAGTTTGGTAAAAAGAATATTTGTCTTTTTCATCCCTTGTGCTTACTTCCATTAACTAAAAACCAAAACAAAAAAGATCTTGTTTGCTCACTGAGCCATCATCTTAAAATTATGCACAATTTTTCATCTCTACTTGTCTTTGAAAAAGGATTGTTTTGCTGTGTCATCCTCCATGTTGGTAGTTCGGCTGCTGGGAGATGATCTGTTATGTTCAAACTCTTGTGGCGTGAAGCAGCAGATGCTTTGACTTTGACCATCTGATATCTGATACGGAAACACCATTAGACAAAAGGCCTCCCGTCGGAACAAAGATGCCATGAAAATAGCCGAGAGGGAAAGGTGGTCCAGGGAGATGTCTCCGTGCACCCATCCATGGTTCAGAGATGTAATATATTCAGCACGCCATGCCCACACTACATCCTCCCTAACAGGAAAAACCAGCAGAGAATGGGACTGATTTAGAGTTGAATCACCATCACTATCAAAGCCTTTGTTGCTAAGGGGATCAGAGTGTGAGAGAGGATGACAAGGTTCATTGTGATGCAGCGAGCATCCGTCTCTGTTTTGGGGGGGTGTGGGGGTGTGGCGTGAAGAGATGTGCTGTGTAATCTATTTCCAGTCTCTGCTTTTCCAGCCTTCTCTGAGCATTCTCCAGGCAGACTTTTGCTTTTACAGCCAGTCGAGACGAATAAAACCTTA
>BSAI01000201.1:20999209-21097323 GCA_036245035.1 Adrianichthys oophorus | reverse complement strand
TGATTATTAAATATGATTAACTTTTTTTATCTTTTAATGACTTCAGACAATTTTCTGTTGATCAGGAACCAGATTTATGTTCCTGTCAATTATATGTGAAAATAGAATTGAGTTCAAAACACATGACTCAGATGGAGAGGGCCATTGTTCTTGTTTGTTTTCTACGGTGGCCCTGAAGTGAAAAACACATCAACAGATCACTCAATGCAAAAACACACTAAAGATCACAACAGCAATTAAAAAAGCAAAACAAATAAGAAGAAAACAACACTACATTTTAGAAATCAAAAACCAAATTCAAATCAAATTCCAGAAACCAAAATGTGAAAAAAAAATTAGGAAAAGAAAAGTAATTTTCAGTAATCAAAATGAAATGTTAAAAAATGAACCAAGATAAGAAACCTGTAAAAGTAATGGGATGTCACTGATTGGATGATGACTTTATTTTGTTTCTTTTTTTCTAATTATGTTTTGGTTTCTGGAATTTGGTTATTATTATTTGTTTTGCTCTTTTATTCATCGTTAGTGATTCATTGAGGTGATTTGCACTTCAGGGCCACCGTAGTTTTCTCCTTTCATGGCTCCATTTTAGTTTTAATTGAACTGAAAACTTCTTTAGAAAGCTGTAGGATTTCTGGCTCTATAAACACTTAAAGTGGCTTTGTCAGCTGTAAATATTAGAAGGGTTGAAGAACGCTATGCCTTGGTGTTCCAGGATTTAATGTGACTCATATTTATGTGAAAATCCTATTTTGAAAAAAAGCAAGTAAAGCTCTGCTTTGCTGTGGTTGGGCAGCACTTTACCTGGAGGAGCTGCGTCAAATGTTTTCCAGGAGAAAAATACTCAGAAACTCATCTTGTTTATTTGACTGAAAGTTTTCTGAAGTGCATGTCAGCATTTCATCAGTCTGCTGATGTGGATGTCTGCTGTGGTTTTGTTGATGATGCTAGCTGGGTGATACTTGCGTAAACATATCAGGGAAGATCACGGGTTGTGGTTGGACATTCTCCTTGGTTGTCTGTTGAGGATCCTTCATGTGCATTCATGGGATTATAAAGGAATATTTCTTGGTTTAGCAGCCGGTGGCCTGTGTGCAGTCTGACAGATTTGAGCACATCTATAATTTTGGAGCCTCCCTGTTGACCACAGGTCAGGTGTGGTCCTGGTGCCTCATCTGGTTCCTTTCCACTCTTTCAATGACTTTGCACTGGGTCCACTGAGGTTGCATTGTCTTTGGGTTTATGTAATTGATTAGATAAACGTTAATCCTGCGTGGTGTTTAATTGTTTTTTGGATTATTAGTTGTTGTTGGGTTACATCATCCCAAAATGAAAATGGTGAAGGGCTCAGGTTGACCGTTTTTGACCAAAGAAGCTTGGTTGCTGGAGTTAAAGATACAGTTTATGGAGTTATTTCAAGAAGAAAAACAAATCTAAAAGAAAAAGACTTTTTGAAATGAAGCTAAATAGCTGACAGCTTTCTCGTATCACAAAAAGGAAGCAGAAAACATTCATTTACATTGATGATTTTATATGTTCTTATATGAGACACTCAGATTAGTAAATTTTCTGTTGTTAAAATAGATTTACTGAAAGGATCTGATTATTTCAGGAAAATCAGAGATAGTGTCTTACACATGGGAGACTCTAAAAAATGGTTTCAACAAAATGTTTAAACATTTATGGGAAGAAAAGAAAACTGAGCAAGGCTGCTACTATTTCCTATCACTCTTTTCTTAGTTGTTTCTATTTTAAATAATTTCCACTTGTGTTTAGCTGTTAATGATCCGCCGTTTGGTTTTGCCCAAAGGCAACTGAGTTGTGATTGTACTTAAGTGAATTGTTACTATTACTAATGGTAATTAGAGGAGCAGAAGGATGTAGTGAAGGGAGTCCCAGTCTGACCTGACCCACTTACTTTTTCCTTTCATGTGGCTCCAAATAGTGGATTGAAAAAGTGCACGCTGCTGTTCCACTTTACTGCAGACGTCTAGAATATTCCGTCAGGCTTAGTGACTCAATTGCTTTAGAGGCACAAACTCTGGTCAATCTGCCATCCAGACCCTGGCAGTCGAAAGGCCCTGTGCCACATGGTGGTACAGACACGTGATGGATGCGCAGAATATAGGTCAGCAGTGTGCAGCGTTGCATCCAGCTGCATCTCTGCCAAGTCCCAGTCTGCCTCTTTTCCACCCTTGTTGTTTGGTTGGAGAAGCATCTTGTTAATGCTGACACACACCACGCCTCCTAATGAGAAGCTGCATGGATTTTTCACATGGATATACAAAAGAGCTTTGAAGGAGTCAGTCATGTGATGTTGGTCTCTAAAAACAAGTCAAAACCTCTCACTTTGGGGCCAGTTCTGCACAGATCCTGTCTCTTAGTTTCAGCTCAGCTTGGTTTTTGAATCAAGATTTTACTCAGATTACTCCCCGTAGGTAGAAACACACCTGTCATCAATAGACTCCAAGAATAGACTCTGATTTGAATCTACTCATTTGTTTGAATTATACTTCTATTTTTAGTTTTTATTTAGGCCACCTCTTTCAAAAAAACTGCCTTACAGTCAAGGACCTGTACTTTGAAAATAAGCAGAATGACTCATACTTTGCATCCGCTGCTTTTAGACCTCTTTGTGGGTGGAAGCAATGACAGAACAAATATACTTTTTCCCTCAGCCTAAAGCTCTATTTTTTATCTTTAACAGACATTGCCATAACGCATTAAATAAATTGAGCCCAATTAAATGAGTTTTTATTTAAAAATGCGAATGTTCTCTCCCAGTTTTAGCTTCAGGGCCCCTTTTTCATTTATTTTCGGTCAAGTTTGAGCACAGCCAGTACTGTTTGTCCTACAGCAAGGAGGACACAAGTGCCCATACTGAAGAAAGCATTCACGTAGGCTGCTGTGGAAAAATCTGCAATGCAATTGACAGGAAATGCTACATCCTGACGGAACCATGTAGGAATTTGGACAAAGATCTCTCTTGTGGATTGCACTGCACTTGCAATGTTGCTCAATCAGATGCAATCTTAAAATAATCTGCAGATTACAACATCTCGTCTCTTTATTATACAATCTACTGTTAACTCTGTTGTTTCTTTTTCAGGCAAAGGAGATTCTAACAAAGGAATCAAATGTCCAGGAAGTGAGATGTCCAGTGACAGTATGCGGTGACGTGCACGGTCAGTTTCATGACCTCATGGAGCTGTTCAAGATCGGAGGGAAGTCTCCGGACACAAACTACCTGTTCATGGGGGACTATGTGGACAGAGGGTACTACTCCGTAGAAACCGTCACTTTACTTGTAGCACTAAAAGTGAGTAATCAGAGATTTGTGACCTTTTTTAAGTTGTTTTCAAGCAACTGGTTTTATGATTCTTTTTCAGGGGAATTGATTTTCTCTGCTTGTGTTGCAGGTACGTTTCCGGGAGCGCATCACAATCCTCAGAGGGAACCACGAGAGCAGACAGATCACACAAGTTTATGGCTTCTATGACGAGTGCTTAAGGAAATATGGAAATGCTAATGTTTGGAAGTACTTCACAGACCTGTTTGATTACCTTCCCCTCACTGCCCTGGTAGACTCTCAGGTGAGGAACCTCTGATAAAAATAAAAAACACAACAGTTTGTGTTGTTTCTGTCTTGCCAGTGAATCTTCGTTTTAAGATGTTTGTTGCAAACTGAAAGTCTTGCAGAAGATTCAGAGCTAATTCTGTGAGTAGATTAACTTATTCTGTTCTTGTTTCAGATATTCTGCCTTCATGGAGGCCTGTCCCCATCCATAGATACATTGGATCACATCAGGGCTCTGGACCGTTTGCAGGAGGTGCCACATGAGGTAAAAATCTATACTTTAACAGGGCTGTAGCAATGCTTTTACACATAAGGCATCTTATTTAAAGACCCACTCTGATTAAAATTGTATTTTTGTTGTTTTTATCATGTAGTTGTGGCATTTTTCTGATCATGAAGGACATGAAAAAAAAAAATGTAAGCTTGAAATTGCATTTCAGACCAAAAGATGCAGTTTGAGAACTGTGTCGATATTTCTTGCCATTTTTGATGCAAATTTTTAATGAACTCCTGCAGCTCTGAAGCTGTGTACTAGAAAATCAAACAGATTTTTAAATTTTTTTTTTTTTTTTTTTTTTTTTTGCTAAAATGACATAATCAGAATTAAAATACCACTGGAAACACTTTTAAAATAGAGCAAAAGATTATCAGAGCGGGTCTTCTATCCTACTGTATCCTTAGTTTTTATTAAAAACCACCAGGATAATTGTTGAATGTGTTGCTGGCCTGTTGCAGTTCCAACCTGTATTCTTTGTTTTCAGGGTCCCATGTGCGACCTGCTGTGGTCAGACCCTGACGACCGCGGTGGCTGGGGCATCTCTCCTCGAGGAGCCGGTTACACTTTTGGTCAGGACATATCTGAGACCTTTAACCACGCCAACCGCCTCACACTTGTTTCTCGAGCCCACCAGTTGGTCATGGAGGTGTGTATATACAAAAAACGTTCTTTTCCTGAACTAGCATTGATTTTTCACTTTTTATCTTCAAAATACTTATTACTTTTAGCGTTATTAAGACAAAAAGTAGAATTTCTGTTAGTTTTTGATCCTTAAGTCATTTTCTTCTTGGAAATAACACATTTACTCTCCTCAGGGATACAACTGGTGCCATGAGAGGAATGTGGTGACAATATTCAGTGCTCCTAACTACTGTTATCGCTGTGGCAACCAGGCAGCTATTATGGAACTAGATGACACCCTCAAATATTCATTGTAAGTACATAAGTAAAGGGCAGTTGATGGAGTAGTTTGGTGACATTTGTAATTGTTGCACTTCTTAAAATACTTTTTCCCTTATTCCTGCAGCTTGCAGTTTGATCCTGCACCTCGCAGAGGGGAGCCCCATGTAACCCGCCGCACCCCAGACTACTTCCTGTAAACTCTTAACATTAGACCCATGCATACAGTCCGACCCAGGATGGCATTAAAGCCTGAGAAATAACACAAATGTGGAATGGGATCACTTGGAACATCACAGCAGTGCACATTGTATATCCACACTTAGACCTATTTAAGCATTTTTTTAAATAATTCTGTGTCTGTGAGTGGACCAAAGGGTGTGTTCCATTACCATTTCAAAATTCAGTGCTGACGACTGTAGTAAATATCCCCTTCCCTCTTCAAGTCATGTTTAAATTCCTTCTTTTGTTTGCACGTAGCTGTACGAATGGCACCTTTGTCCACAATTTCATTTTTGCTCCCTCAAATCCAGCACTTTGAGTCACACCAGCTTTGGCTTATATCGAGGAGAAACGCGTATGTTCTGTTTGCACTTTTGTAAATTTAAAGAAATGTAAGTTATAAAAAAAACATGAAATATTTACACTGTTTTTTTTTTTTTTTTAATATTGCAAATCAATAAAATTCCCCTAAAGCAAGCTCTACATGACTTTGTTGTCCTAAATTTTTAGACAGATATATGCAGGAATGCAGTTTGGTTTATGTATAATCCTGAATGTTCAATTTCATTAATTCTTGGATTCCCTTTGATTATGTAATAAGAAATTAAAACAATGAAAGATTAAGGTGACTTGTTGATGTTTTGTTTATTTTTTTGCTGCTGAAACTTGAAAAAACTACAATTACTTTGGGGTGGGTCAAAGTTACATTGACTTGTGTTAATTGCTGTATACTGCAAAAATGAATGATATAAAACTGGGACAAAAAGGGCTATGGAAATTGCTCGAATAGACATGATGAAGGGAACAGGCGCCACATCGTGGTCAAAACGTGTTAATACATGCAATAAAATTATACCACCCTTGCAAAGTTTGAATGATAGTTTTTTTTCTGCATAATTCCTCATTAAAATCACATGTAAAACTATTTTTTGTCATAATCTAAAACACAAGATTAAAGTCCAGATGTTTAGACAAAAAATAAAACAAGTAAAGCTGATTTTAACCTGACCGTTTATTCTATTGACTATTATTTCTTTATTAAAATTTAAATAAAAAAGCAAACATTTAATAATTGCACTACCTATTTGAATAATTAAACCAGCAGAGTCGCTCCCTCCCTTTCCTCTCATGTCATTACGGCTTTTCACCTGTAGGCGGCAGAAATCTCACCCACCTTCTTTCCATCCAGAGACTTCCAATTTGCTCTCGGGAGCTACGCGTCTGTGAGGCCCGTTCTGCTAACTACAGAGGAATTTCGCCTCTGACTTTTCGTTAAAAATCACAGTAGGTATCTTTTTACAGCGAGTATTTCTTGTTACAGGTGTAACGCGTGAGAGTTGAGACCAAGCGGGTCCGTACGTATAATTTGCGTCGTCATTTGAAACGCCCCGATGTAGATGCTAATTGTCAGCTAGCTAATGTGGCGTTTAGCTAATGTGCCTGTATTGTAAAGCAGTGCCAGCTGCATAAGTAGCAACTGTTAACATCGTCAAATTATTTCTTTCGTGGTCAACATTTAATTTGTAAATATGAGTTTAATAAGAATATAAACACATTTATTTAGAACGTAATAGCAACAATGGAAAGCTAATTTAAACGCGTATCCTCTGTTCACGTAAACATTAGCTTAGTTCTAGGGCAGTTACATGCTAACCTCGCGAAATCAATCGAACAAAAATATATTTTACATTGTTTTTTGTCAGTAGTTTAAAATGATTAAGACCACATTAACGTATTTGTCCTTAAGGAAAGTTGTATTTTTCTAGCATCTGCGTGACATGTAAGTTAGCCACGTAAAGCTAACATGCTAGATGGTGTGTATCTGTCAGTGTTAAATATAACTCATTGGTTATACTAATAACTTTGGGTTTCTTTTCAGATAATGCCCACCATAAAGCTGCAGAGCTCTGATGGAGAAATCTTTGAGGTCGACGTTGAGATAGCTAAACAGTCAGTCACCATCAAGACCATGTTAGAAGGTAAGACATTGGAGTTAGCACTGATTAAACTTGTCTGCTGTCAGTTTCTGTACAGTTTTATTTTTATTGCATTTTTAATTCATATTCTACAGATTTGGGAATGGATGATGAAGGGGATGATGACCCAGTTCCCCTGCCTAACGTAAACGCTGCCATCCTCAAGAAGGTACAGAAGAATACAAGAATTTATGTTCCTTGGTGGTTATAAATTCCAACAAAAATCCTTAAAGTCCCACTCCAGTTATATTTTTCTCTATTAGAAAGTTGTTCCCAGTTTTCTTTTTTTTTTTTAATTTTGACTAAGCATTTTTTTAGTCAAAATCAACAAACAGCAGGAGATCATTAGAAATTCAGACTGTTGGTGTGGAAGTTACACTGTGTTGATATCCCAGCATCCTTTAAGGCTTATAACCACTAACAACCCCAAGCTAACATTAGCTTAGCTAAAAGAAAAAAAAAACTAACGCAATATCAGAGCTATTCTGCCATACAGTTTAGAGCCAGTTGGCAGGTCAGACGAGGAAAATTAAGATTTTAATGGATTTATTTGTCTTCGAGTGGAGGATTTAGATTTGGAGCAGAGAAGGTAGACTTTGGCCCACCCATGGCTGTTGCTGCAGAAAAACACAGAAATGCAGTTTTAATTAAAAATATTTTTTAATGTGTCCTGCATCACAAGAAAATGCACGTTTCATAATTCTATCATTTTAAACTTGCTGAGTGAAATAAGTTTTAAGTGTTTAAGCAAAGTTAAACAAAGTTTTCTCTTTGTAGATGGCAGCTTAAGCTAATGAAATTTAAAAAGAACTTTGTATCACCTGCTAAAAATTCTGAGAAGCCTGACCTTTTAACAAATTACCTTTAAATGGGTCTTAATTGAGTTACCTGAGCAGTTTTTTTATTTTACACTTACAAATTTGGTTATTTCTTTAAGTATTCTCCTGTTTAAACAGTGATAGGAATTTATCTGTTCCAGAGCTCTTTGGTTTCATTCTTTCATCTTTTTATTAGCTGCTTTCTTCTTTGTTCCTCACACTTTGATTGAAAAATATTTAGGAAAAAATATTGAATAGAAAAAAATAACCCTTTTGAGATGTTTTATTTAAAACAAGGAAATATTTTGGAAATGTATTCAATTTCTTTACTATTTTTTAGCCTGCTCCAGTTTATTACCAAACACATTGGTTCATTAATACAATGGTTATATTACAGGCTCTATTTTAAATGAAGGGAAAACATGTTTGTGAATGCTCATATTATATGTGGATTTCTGTCATTAGGTGATTCAGTGGTGCACTCATCACAAAGATGACCCCCCTCCTCCTGAAGATGACGAGAACAAAGAGAAGAGGACAGATGATATCCCTGTGTGGGACCAGGAGTTTCTTAAAGTGGACCAAGGCACCTTGTTTGAGCTCATACTGGTCAGTAAACTTCATATTTAGTACATTGGCCATCATTTTGACATAGTTTATGTGTTAAGTAAGACACACTTAAAATTAGAAATGCTTTTTTAAAAATCTAAATAAGCTTCAAAGTAGTGTTAGCACTCGTTGACTGCTGCAGATTGTGAATTAATGAGCTCTGGTAATTCGGATTCAAAGGGCCTATATCATGTTTTTCTTAAGCCTTTTATAATAAACAATATCCATGAATATGATTATATCTTATCTTTGGCTCACTAGAACAAATAATTTATGAAATTAGTTATTTTTGTGGACTCTTTTTCACACCCGGAAGTAAAACTACTTGATCTCGGAGGCACCGCCTTTCACTCGTTTTGGTTGATGCCCAAATCATGAAATTAACCAAGAAAGAGCCGGCCTCAGCTGCATGTCTGTGTGTGTCCACTCATGAAAACAAACAATACCGAACTTTTTTAAAGATGGATGTGCATGTTGTGGAGCATTACACTCACACCACAGTCCAATCCAGAATTTGAAGTGTGACCCCAAAGATGTCTGCAGAAAGTGTCTGACTGGAAAATGGAAAGTTAATAGAAGTTTCTTTTGTACTGTTGCCTTTATTATAGAATTAAAATAATACAAGAGAGTGAGACGCAACATGTGTGGATAGCTCGTGCATTATATGCTTATACTGTGTAATTTAGCTAGTTGTTTGATTTACTTGCGGGTCTGGCATCTTCATCAGGTTTGATTGTAGGAATGGTGCCAGCTCTGAAGATCAGTCTCCCGGGCAAATCACTTTGATACAAGCCGCGGTTACCAAAACAGTCATCTGTCATCGCTAGCTCTGCAGGGAAAGTGTGTGGGTATTTGTGTTAGCCTAGGGGCCTGCCTCGCAGCGCAGACTCTTCCCGGTAGGGGGTGTTCTCACTGGTCTAAGTCACACGGTGAGGAGTCGCTCATTTTCGTGGGTATGGGAGGGGCTGCGGCTAAGAGCTGTAGTTTTTGGAGGATTGCTCAAAAATGCTTGAATGGATCAAAATACTGCTTGGGGTTCTTTATAGTGAGGAATGAACAATATAATACACTGAAAAGCTCAAAAAGTTGATTTTCATGGAATAGGCCAGTATTAAGCAACTCCAGGCCTCGAGGGCCACATTCCTGCATGTTTTCCAACATACCATGCTCTGCCATGTTCTAATTGGCTGGACACACCTGAACCAGGTAATCAAGTCATGTGTACGGCTTGGATATCTGGAAATCATGCAGACACTGCGGCCCTTAAAGCCTGGAGTTGCCGATCCCTGGCATAGGCCCTTTAAGGAAAACACTATTTTACTCCTGTCCTTAACAAAAGTGTAGGAACAACTGAACCAAATTTTTATCCTGACAAAATTTTCCTATTACAGGTTAAATGGTGAAAGAAATGTCGGCAGTTTGATCCCGTTACTGTAGAGCAGGGATTGGCAACCTAGGGCACGCGTGCCAACTGCGGCACGTGGAGGGGAAGACGGTGACACAAGTGTGACAACAATGAGCACTTGATCTGTTTGTTTGTATCGGGTTTGAGTAACAATGTCTTCTCACAATTAGCTTTTTCACAATTAGCTGTCCAATTGCGGAAAATATATATTACTATAATAGGCATACTATTGAAAAAGTAATAACATTTAATTTTACATGCAATATAAGCACCATCACAGAATTAACATCAAGTTACTCAGGCCCTGTTTCACAATGTAACAAAAGATGAATAAACCAAAAACATGCGCTTATTGTTTTTTTCATGGTTGTGAAGTTCTTAGAAATCTTGATGGTGTTCTGACATATCCAATCCTATGGCTGTGGGTATGCCTTATCACAAATGCAGTACTTTTGATTTTCAAACAAACATAGTTACAATACTATTTCAACTTTGTCTTATCTTCCTTGTGGAATATTGTTCTTAAAGCACTGTTTTGAGTTAATGACAAAATATGTTTAAAAAATCTATTTGACCTGCTGTTTGTGAATTAAGATATTTTTTTAGAAATACTGGAAATATTTTTATCTTTCTTTGTGTTATAGTTGGCTTGGTGTAGGACTGTCTGGCAGGACACCTGTGTTCGCTTCTCAGGGCGGGCAATGAGCTAAAAAATCCAGTGAGGGGCCTTAGACAACACCCTTCACGCTGCTGCCTAACTGGGTCTCCCTGTGCCTTAAAATTACAGAGTTGTGTCAGGAAGGGCGACCAGCGTAAAACCTCTCTCCCAAACCACCTGTGCGCATCCTGTGGCCACCCCTAATGGGGTACGCCAAAAGGTGAACAACAAGAGTTCACATTGTAGTTGGTGATGGCACAATTGTGAAGGAGAGAATTTCAGATTGGCACTTCATGGCATAAACGTTGCTGACCTCTGCTCTAGAGGCTGGGGTAAAAAAAAAAAAAAAAAAAGTCTTATTGAGGTGGAAATAACAGGATGCTTTAGCACTTCCTTGCTCCCTGTGTGATCATTTCATTGCTCCTGGTGGTGCTGAACCTGTACAGAATTCCAAAGCTGAAACATAATGTTGACAGTAAAAGTGAGGTAAGGGCAGACGTCAGGATCATAATGTCTTAAGTCCAAAGTCTAGCTGTACTTTCCTGCACTGTTGTTGTGCAGCACAAATGATCAAGGATAATTTGTACCGTATGCTTGATTTTCTCAGTAAAACGTGAGTCTGGATGTCTGAAATTGTTAAAACTCAAAATTTTTAGCAAAGAATGCTTTAGCAGGTATTGTAAATACAATTATTTTATCTTGTAAGCACAGAGTGCGTAGGAACACTTATAAAACATTTTCTAAATTTAGCAGTTGGCTGTCTACTTGTTAGATTTGTAGTTTTAGGTTTGTTTTCCCCTTTTCAGAATCATTAGGCTGACTTTTTCATTTGGTTAGCAAATCATCAAACTAGGTTTGTCGCCAGGCAACAGTTGGACGATGTTTTTAATGCTGTTGGATCGTTAGCTGTCAGAGAGCAGGTAGTGGCTCTCCTCTTCAATGCGAGGACAGACCAGTCATGCGACGTGAGAGGTAACCCGAGCAGATCTCAGTAGTTGGGAAACGGTTGTTGGAAGATCCACTCTTTCCAGGAAGTGAGACACGAGTAACTTCAGAAGAGCACCCCGTCCCTATACTAAGTTTGTTTACTAGCAGCAATGGCTTTTTCTTTTAGCTCAAACTCAAATCTTGGATTGAATTTGAAAGCAAAATTAGAGGCCCCATGAACAATTTGGGGTTTTTGAATTGACCACGGCCCGCAACAGAGAGCAACACTGTCTCCAGAATGTTACTGTTTGTGGAATGTAGTTCAAATCAACAGCATGGCATTGTGGTATTCACTAAAAACAAGGTCTTAGCTCTTTTTTTCTTACAAAGGGAATAAATATTGTCTTGATATAATTTCTAAAAGATTTAGTTCAAGTATGTTTACCTTGGAGAACCTACCTGAATCTGGGAGTAACTTCTTAGTCACAACGGCTCCTACAGTGGGTTTTCTGCAGGCAAAAAAATGCAGGCGGCCCGCAAGAAATGTTAAGATTTCAGAGCAGCCAGTGAGCCTGGAGAGTCAGGATGCACTTTTTTTTTGTTTTTTTAAAATGCTAAGACTGAATGTATTCAGACTGGACACATTTGGTTTTCTTAAAGTGAACCAGAGTGCGTTTCCCACAATAATCCAGAACAAATATTCTGTTTGAATATACGCAAGTGGAAAGTGGTCCGGAACCGCTCTCTGACCCACCTTTTGAGGTGGTCTTGGTTAGTTTCCAATCTGACTGAGCTCCGGGTCACTCCATTTCCTCAGTCTGCATATTCTTCATGCTCAGAGCGAAACAACTGGACCAAAACAGCCACCATAGCCGGGCATTACAGGATGTAAGGCCCGATCAGTGAGACAGCAACTCATTGATATGTGGTCGGATGGATGCAGGCTGAATAAAACTTTTAGTGTGACACACATTGCATCTCACACTGTTTTCCCGACAGTCTGTATGCCATGCATATGACAGCAACACCTGTACATCTTCTGGATAGACTTACCACACGCGTGAAAATGGTATGTTCCATTTTCATGGCTGTTTGCGCCTCAAGGGAACTGCAAGACCCACCTGCACTCCCCTTAAGATTCGGCCGCTCCTCTCTACGGCTCTTCACGGACCCGGACAACCCAAAAACCTGCAGTACCCATACTGGTCATCCCCCTGTACAGGTGCATGTGACAAAGTCCTAAAGAAAAATCCTCCATCTTGGGTTTAATGACAGAACTCTGTCGTATAAAATCACGGTTTTCTTATCAGTTTGGAGTCTAGTTTGAATCATAAACTTTTGGGTCAAGTCAGTCCAAGCGTTCCTGCCGACGGTCACCTTTTCGTCTCTTAATGGTTTAATTTTATTTACTTTCTGTTTAGGCTGCCAACTATTTGGACATCAAAGGTCTGTTAGATGTCACCTGCAAGACGGTGGCCAACATGATTAAAGGCAAAACCCCAGAGGAAATCAGGAAGACTTTCAACATCAAAAATGATTTCACAGAGGAGGAGGAAGCCCAGGTACTCAGTCCACCCAAAATGCACAAGATATTTTACATTAATATATTGCATAGGAGTGTAGGTAGCTCAAGGCTAAATAAAGCTTTGAAAGCTCGCCGCCATTCAGAAACTTTCCCCTCTGTCCACAGGTACGCAAAGAGAACCAGTGGTGTGAAGAGAAGTAAAGGGGTTCCTCTCAACACTACCACATCGAAAAGGATTGTCCCTGCTAACTGGTTGCACTGGCTTTGTTCATATTTGTTAATATTTACATTTAGTATATTTAGAGCCACATCCCCCTCCCTACACCTTAAACCCTGCTTCCCTTTATTTCTATATACCTATTACTGCATGACCGTTTTAACTTGCCTGTGTGGTGTTGGTTGATTAAAAATCAAATGCTCTTTTGCATTTTCACAAACTCACATTGAGCACTGACATAAAATCATCAATTTGTACTCCTACAAAAAAACCTTTCGATTTTCCGTATCAATAATTACTGTTTTTATTTTTTACTGGACATGCTAGTTTTATTTTAGGTTAGCTGAAAGAAATAAAACATCTTTTTTGGAAAATGACAAGTCATGGGTGAATGTTTTTCTTTTTCTCTGTAAATGTACCGTTTTGTGAAACCTCATTAAAGGAAGCTGTTCATGGGAAAGGTGCAGTTTGAAGTAGAATCGGATTTACACGGCGTTTTCTCAGATAATCTGAGTCTGGTTTAGGGGATGAAGGAATAAACAAAACCTACTCCATGACTTTTGTGTCTTGATGCTGCTGTGAAACAGAAGACCTCTCACAGAATTTAAGGTTTCAGCCAAAGAAGATATTTATATTTTATTACATCAAAAAATACTAGCAATACATCAGGGCTCAAGGGTTTAAAAAATACAAAAAACATGGTTTTCTCAACTGTCCTGAAATGAAGCACAAGAGCGCCATCTGCTGAGGGAAAAATCCAAAAACATCCTGCTTTGCTGGAAGCAGATTTAAAGCCTTTTAACTCAAAATGTAAAGGTCTAAAAACATGCAGAATAAACACAATACATAGTTTGACTGCTGCTGCTGTAACATCTCACCCCAAAACAGTTATTCACAATTGGACAAAAAACAAACAAAAACACTGCTTTAAAATAAAAAGCTTTAAACAGTTTTTTTGGTCATTTCATTTTTTTTCATAAAAACATACAAAAAGGTTTAATTACAATATAAGACTTTACAACACAATGCAATAAAATATCACCCATTTGGTCTCAGATTAGTTTTTTTTGGGCTGTAGATTGGTCAGTGGGAAAGTTAATTTTAAAAATAACATTAAAATGGTACAATAAAAAAAAAAAAAGATGGAAATAAAATTAACAGTTGAACCTGAAGTTCGACATCCTGGAAGTGCCTAAAAACGTTGTCTTTTTAACTGCATTAATAACATTTATCCCAGCTCAAATCACAAATACAGTTAAATCGCACAGCTGGTTACAAAAACGAACAAAATCCAGAAAACAAGAGTTTGTAAAAAGGGTAGCAGAAGAAATAATCCTTCCCTTTTGTAATCTGAGGTTGTCTTGGTCAGTGTTCCCCTCTCATGATTGAATGGTTTGCCCTGAACGCATAATGAGGGAATTTTTCTGGGAGAAAAAAAAAGCTTGATTTTATTATTAAGTAGCTTGATTTCAAAAGAAAAATCTTTTCTCTTGTTGGGTGGATTGATTTGACTCTAAAATAAAAGTCGACTTCAAAGGCTAAAATGATGTAGTTCTACTTTAGTTTTGTTTCAGTGTTAGCAGGTGTGAATTCAATGCAGATGTGTGGCGAGGCGAGTTTCTTCTGTGATGGTCAAGCTTGTCTCCCCATACAAAAAACACCCCAAAGATGTGACTGCTGTTAACAGAATCAATGTTTTGTCACAAATGCATCCCAGCCTCCATCCTTTCATGTGATGAAGCGGGGATGTGAGAAAGGAGCAGCTAACGGGGAAGTCCTCTGATGGATGATGACGCCTAATACTGACAAAAATGAGGAGCAGGCGAGGAGGCGGGCCATCCCAGCGGTGATCACTGAGTCTCTGTCAACACTTTGAGGGAGAGTCCTGCCACCTTGGCGGCCGACAGCGCCCTTGAGCAGTGCGTCTGCTTGGACAGTTCCAGGAGCGTGTGGGCGAGTTTGGCTGCAGGCTGATGGGGGTCGCTGCGTTTGTCGGCAGAGGGCTCCACGGGGAGGTGCGAGCACGTGTGCGAAGGCAAGGGGAGGCGCGTGGAGGGGGAGGAGGGTGGCGGGGAGTAGCCTGGAGAGGGGGGGGGCTGGTAGAGGCGGAGGCGGGCGAGGGAAGGGGAAGGGGGAGAGTCTATAGCGCTTATATCTGAAGAAGATGGGCTGGGGCAGCCTCCTCCTTGAAGGTAGCGAATGCACTTCTTTTTCCTCCTGAGAACAGTCAGAGAGAGTTATCTGTGAATAAAGTGTGGATGGAAACGTCAGCGGGCCTCAGTGACAATGCAGCATTCACAGTGAGGTCAATGAACACAGGAACGAACTAACATCCAACTTTCTACTCTGAGATGCTCTGGTGTTAGAAATGAAAGTAAAAAAAACCCTCTGCCCACTTTCTGTCAGGAAAATCACAAATTTAAGACCGCTGTGTCACTTATAGACCTAAAATTAAAGACAAGTTGCTCTCAAAACATAAAGAGCTTTGTCAAACATTTTTTCTAAAGTAGAAATTACTATAAAATTCAGAAAATTACTGCTTCAAAGAACTTCTTTAGATAATTAACCTTTGATCCCAACATGGCTCAAGCATTTAGAAATCAAATCAAATATAAAAAAACAATAACTTTGTGTGTGTGTGTTTACCCGTATGTATGTGTGCGTGTAAATACTCTTAGCAAAAAGTAAGTATACTTGAGTATAAGTACACTATAGAACATGCACATGTAGTGTAGGAAGATTGCAATATTTAGATAGTATATAAAAAGTAGACTTCAAGTATTCTGTCTTATTTTTTAGCACAGAGCACTTATAGTAGACTACCTTTGGTAAGGATATGTGTGTATTTCTGTCTTCTTTTACTTTTTATTTTCCAATTCATTACTGACTAATTATTCTAGGTAAGTTTGGTATAGAGATTTTGTTTGTCTTAGTTTTGTGGTTTTGATTGCTAAAAATAAACCAATTTCAATTTTCAAGTATACAAAAACCCATTAAAAAATAAATGTAAAAACTTTTATTTTGAATACTCAGTCCAAGAAGTATGAAGTTTAAAAACGGAGAGCCTCTGAAGAATAATTGTAATGTTTTTAAACTCTTAATTCTATGAGTCCCGTG
Source organism: Adrianichthys oophorus (assembly GCA_036245035.1). NCBI lineage: Eukaryota > Metazoa > Chordata > Actinopteri > Beloniformes > Adrianichthyidae > Adrianichthys > Adrianichthys oophorus. The sequence continues at coordinate 21,081,095 of BSAI01000201.1, read as the reverse complement.
ACTGTGGCTTTCGTCCGTCTCATCTCATCATCTAAATGTATATTATTTATTTTTTCAGAGGAATCAAACCTGAACACGTTCATTTTGGCAGATGCATCTTTTTCTGTTGATGAAAATAAAATCTAACTCTTTCTTTGTATTTCAGGTAACATTCATATGAGCTGTTTATAGTGGCGCCACAGACAATAGAAATACAATATAAAAATAAATATCCCTCTTTTAAATGTTTTATTATTTAATCAATTTATGACTAAGTATCCTAACTAAGTTTGATATGTCTGTATTTTTTTATTTTTTTGATTGATTTCACATAACAAAAAAACCAAACTTTTATTTTGAAATTTTCAGAACAAACTTTTTGCGGTTAAAAATAAAGTCCCTTAAATTATGGGGCTTAAATAATAAAAACCCCTTAAAGGTTTGATGGTGTCCTGTAAGAAAAGCCCCAGACAGGTTGAGTGTTGGATCTCACAGCAGTGGCGATGACCTGCTGGTCTTTGTGAGGTGTCGTACTTAAAAGAAGGCTTGTGCACCGCCGAGTGCAGCATCAAAGCACCTAACAGGATCCCATGATCATTACCAGAATATGATATGAGTCACCAGGTTTAACCGCAGGGAAAGGCGCTAAACAATATTTAGACACAGAGGGAGAGGAAGGGAGCAGGACTGCAATAGAAAGTGATTTCTAAATGTCAGAGTTCACCATCAAAAGGCGCCTCTTACCACATCGCATGAATGGAGTAAGTTAAAAGCAGATAGGCTTAAGAATGCTGTCAAAATGCAACGCTGCAGGGAGTGTGTGTGTATGTTAAACTGTGGTGATAAGGATTTGCTCAAACCACACTCAGCCCTCTTTGTTCTCTTAAAAACCGAAACACTCCGATTTCCATGACGTGGTAGTGGGGAAGACGACGGGGTTGCTACAGTTCTGTGGTGGTAGAAAGTCTTTCTGCAGAACCGCACACATTCCAGGGTCCTGCTGTGATGCTGTCAGCTTGCAAGCACACAAACTGAACACACACAACAACACAACCCGGGGAGTTTTTCAGAAAAAACATCTAAACTTGTAATACAGACTTCAGGTTTGTGGCCATTCTTTGAAAGACTTTCTACAAGTAGTGTTAATATTTAGCTTCAAACTAATAATTCAAATAATAATATTTTTTTTCCTTTCAAACATGTTTGAACTAAGTAACAGTTTGAGCTTTTCAAACTGGTTGCATAACAATATTTTAAAAATGGTTTGAGTTTCTGAGCTCTGACTTTTATATATGTAATTAATCTGCATAATAGGTAACTCTGTACATGAAACATCTCTTATTTTATTGTTTACTCTAAATATTGAACTTAAATCTAACTTCTCTTTTTCTGTAGTCCAGAAACTATGAAGTTTAAAAAACAAATTCATAATTAATTATCCTGTTTGATATAGCCACGTAAAGATATTTCTTCTTTTTTTTGTTTGATTGTTTGACATAAATCAATTCCAACTTTTTACACATATAAAAAATAAGAAACTGCTTTTATTTTGAAATTTAAAAAATGTAAAAAAAGGAATAAGCTCCTTTTTTTAAAAAAATTTCAGTCAAAAAGTATTAGATTGGAAAACGGAGAGGCTCTGAAGAATATTTTTAATATTTTTAACTTCTCATGAGTCGTACCACTGTTGCTTTAAAAGTCCGTCCATGCAGACAGGACTCTCTCTTTTTCTAGTCTTCTGTCGTACTGTGACGTCACAACCAATCGAACAAATGAGTGAGGTTCAATGCTGATTTAGTTTCTTCATTGGTTACATAAAAGCCAAATTCCCAAAGTGATGAAACGGTTGCAAATTGATGGATTTATTGCAGCAGTTTTCAGTGGCAGGTTAGTGACATGCAGAGTTAACATGACTTCTTTAGAGGCGGAGCTTTTGATGAGGCAGTTAGGTTTGTGCTTTACAAATGAAAAGCCTGAGCGTTGAACACCCACTCTGATGAAAGTGGTGTTTTTAACACATTATTGTGTTATGATGATGGAGAACATAAATACAGAAAATTAAGCTCAAAATGTCATTTCTGAGTATTTCTTTCTTCAAACTGTTGTGAGTCAGGAGCTGACAAAAAATGCAGAACAACAAAAAAACCCCTGTTATGTAGAAAATACACCGGACGGGTCACAATCGGGTCAAAAAGCTCTTAGCGATGGCGTGGGAAAAGGGGTGCGGGGTTGCCCTGCACCAATGGTCCGCCCACAACTCAGAAGTAACTTTCTAATAAACTATTGTCGCTCTGCAGAAACTATGTCCTACAGAACAACACAGTTTTGGTGAGATCCAGGACATTTTAACTGCCTCCACAGCCGTTCCTCAGAGGTGACAGGAGAAGGAACGTGCAGATGGTTGAAAGTGGAAGTTGGGGGTTTTAGGGGCAAAAGTTTGGTACAAACCTGCAAGGACCGCACCAGTCCGTTTGTTGGTTGAGGCCGAAGCGAGCCCGGCATTTCTTAGGGGAGCCCGGGTCTGATCGCAGAGAGCAGCATGCACATAACAAGAAGAAGCAGAGAGGAGCGAGGACAGGAGAAAAGGTTAGAAGAAGACAACAGAGCTCCAGAGCAGGGCATCCAGCAAAACTGTTAGTAGCCGTTGAAACACAACCGTCAGGAAAATCAGCCCGAAAAGCAGGCAGCAAACAAGGAAAAAGACAGAAAACAAGATCGAAATCTTCTTTGGTCCACTTTCACATTTTACACCTTTTTTTTTTTAGTAAAGATGTGAATCTTTGTCAGTGACAACAGAGACCAAGTTCCTCTGAAACATCATCCGTTAGATGACATCCTCTGACTATTAAGACGTGCACTGTTAAAAAGGCCCACAGAGAAAAAAAAATTGCCATGAAAATGGTCTTATCAAGAATTCTTCTTTTAAGAAAAAATTCTAGAGGTCATTTCCTGTTTAAGAACTCTCTTCATTAGATATTTTTTCTTGCAAAACAGAACGTTTATTTTTTTCTTGAAGCAAAGGCCTTTTGACTTTCTCACGGTTCCGTTTTTTGCAGTGTGTGAAATTAACTGTAAAATTGCAAAGACAGATAGATTTCAACGCAAAATATGTTTGCTTTTTTTTGCGTTCGTCCACTTGGACTAAAACAGAATTCCCACATAGATGTCAAAATTCCCAAAGGTGGATCAAAGACCAAATAAATGCTGTTGGATGTTGATGGAGGACATTTAAACAAAAACTCCTGTAAGTTTTGTTTAGTTTTCGTGAAAGTCTGGAGTCGCACTCTTCAGCTCATGAAGTTTCGCGCTTCAGGATAAAAACGTCTGACTCCAGTCACTTGGAAAGTGGAGTGGGCGTTGATGTTAGAAGCACTTCCTGTCTGCCGCAGGCGGCGGGACGGAGCGCTTCAATTTCAGCTCTCTGAAACCCACAGGATCTGGGTCTGGTCATCTGTCTGCAGAAAGATGCTCATGCTCACCTGTGTTGGAGTCCTGCTGCTTCTCCCTTTTTCTTCTCTTCTTCTTGCCCTGCGAGAAAAACAGACAAACCCCCCAAAAAGTGAGAAGAGTTGTTGGGTTTCATAGACTGCAGTAAATTCGGCATCAGGCTGAAAGAGAACACGCTTATACAGATTTTTGCAAATGAGTCAAAAAACATCCATTCTAAAAAGAAATCACGTGGAAAAATCCTGTCCCACACTGTTGTCATTTCTTTGAAACAAACAAACAAAAAAAAAAACTTTTAAAAAGTCAGATTATAAAATGTTAAAAGTCAAAAGCAAGAACCAGCAGGCAATGCAGGAGAAAAGCAAGAAACAGAAACAAGAGACCACATGGCGCTGCTGCTGCCAGTGAACTCTGTTCATGCAACACGCGGCGTCCTCCCAGAAACACCAGCTGGACGCCTGAACGCATCCAAAAAGCTCCCTTTGGTTCAAACGTTTGTTCTACTGGGTGGATCTCGAAACGTGTGACTGTTGAGGTGAACATCAGAGCTGCTCTCAGGGTTGAAGTGAGGCCTCGTATTTGGCTGAGATGAAGGATGTGGGTTCAGAAATCTGCTGCCTACGCTTCGACGTCTCCCCTCCTCCGCTCGCTCTCAGCATTGTCTATGTGGTTACAACAACTCGTTTGGCAAATGAAGCTCTTTGCATTTGTGGGCTTCCGTGTGTGTGCGTGTGGAGGTGTGATTGCGTGTGCAAGCACTGCTCCATGTGCGGTTTGATTTTTGTTTGGTGACTTGCAGGAGAAGCCCTCCACAGGCGTGGGGGGCGAGATGTGGGGTTTATTTGTGCTTAAAGGCCCATTCACTGTTTTCTTTTTTTTTAAAAAAAAAATGAGCGGCGATGGGGAGTCTAGACGGGGAGGAAGGGGGCTTCTACAGATACCTATACCTGCAGATCATACCGGACATGCTCAGCTGATTCTGCAGATATGTTTATTTTGGCTGCTGCTGAACTTTTGCAGAGCGGTCGTCTTAGTTGCGTCATTTGATTGCATGCATGCGCACCACGCGCGACTCGCGGGTTCTCAGAGTTCTGCCTTACAACATCACCGGGGATTCTGCAGGTGAATGAATGCTCCTGGGGTGGGATCGGTACCCAAAACTCAAAAGAAAATGAATTTATTTACGAGATTGTCCGTGCATGCCGTCTACAGAGAAGCAGCAAAGAAAACAGTGTGCTATTGACTAAACCTAAACTTTAGGAGAGCTATTTACCAGAAGCTTTTAAAGGGATTACAAGTCATTTCGGCAGTGAGGCCAAACATGCATCCCTGCTCTGTTAGTTAGACAAAATGGGCATATTTATACCTCTGTGTATAAAGGCAGTCTTTATATTTTTACATTTGCAGAATTTGTCCGTGACTGATAACCAGATCCGCTCGTGAACCTGCCGTGGCGTACGTGAGGCTTGCAGTGTGTGAGTCATTAAGATTTCTTCTGGAAGTCGCATGCAACAACCTCTCTGCACAGAGATTACCCACAAGCCCTTTCATGCAGCTCCTCACATACTCAAAATTTTCCACCACAGAGGTATAAATTCACCGTAAGACGAGTCCCTACCCAATCAGCTTTATTCTTTTCCCCTGCGACCCCGCTAAGGCCCGCCTCCTGCAAGAGTTCAACAGCAAACTGAGAAGTCAGAGGCACACAGCAGCCTAGATTCAGCACATCCCCACATCTGTCAACGTATTCGCATGCAGGACACAGGTTCTTGTCTTGTTCTAACACAAGGGAGAAATCCCATCAGCCTAAATATTGGGGTTGCTCCGAGCTTTTCGGAGCTGCTTTAAGCCAAACTCAGTGTTTGGCAATCTGTCAATTTGCTCACAAATGTCCCATCATTTAAGAAGGAATTCATGTTTGTTCATTTTCCTTTCTTTTTTGCTGTAAACGTGCAGCTGTGATTTAAAAAAAAAAAACACAGTTCTACTGTCTTCAGTTTTTGTCTGATCAAAACCTCACTCTGCCCACAGCAACCAAATGATGTTTATTCGGATCCCAAATCCCAAACTCCTCACTTAAATTCAACTTTTGTTTGGAACACATTCATGCAGTAGCGGTGTGGAGGCCAACAGGACAGCAGGGAAGCAGAAGGGAGAACGGGAAAGTGCTTACGTAGTTGTCTCTAGCAGACCAGGTTGGGTAGAGCTGCATGTGCAGTTGTCTTTCTTTTCTGGCCAGCTCATAGTACTTGGCCTGTTCTTCCCGGGTCAGTGCGTGCCACTACAATCACGGGTAAAAAAAGAAAAACACTCAGGAAAACCAACAAACAACCTGATAGAAATGTGTCAATAAAGGTTCCCAGTCTTTCGGGTGACATTCTCTGGAAGATGAATCATGGTATCTTGAATTTATCTTTTTTAAAACTTTAAAACATTTTTTTCTAAAAGTGTTTATTAGGAAAGGAAAAACAGGAAATGCTTGGGTGGCATTTGACCTCTGGCTTTGTTCTTTTACAACCTGCTTGCGCAAAACTGCAGCTACTTTGTTTAGGTGGTGTGCATCTCTCACCCTCCGTCCTAAGATCTGGTTGATGGCAGCGCTCTCCTTTAATGTGCACTCTGCGATCACCTTCGCCCTCATTTCCTTCATGTACAGCATGAAGGCGTTCAGGGGTTTTTTGATGACAGGTTTTTTGGGCTCCTTCTCTCGTTTGGTATCCACCTGCTGCTTCCTGATGGAAGACAGAGAAAAAAGAGATTCTTTGACTCTAAAACGTGAGGATCAGTTTGACCAGCAATTAGCCCGCCAGACAAATGGATCGAAGCGCGCACATCAGTGTGGCGTGATACTTACATGTACATGCCCCTGTCGTACTGATCGTGCTCCTGTTTGCCTGAAGGGGGCACTATGGCTGGATGGGGGATCCCTGTGGGGTGCATGCCTGACGGTCCGAGCATCAGAGAGTGAGAGAACCTGATGTAGGGGAGAAAAATTGGCAGAGGAGAGAAAACAGTGACAAAAAGTTGACTTTAGAGAGACGGAGGGTCAGGGTAGGAGATGAGACAAGTTGGTGCTGAAGTAGCAGCAGCAGTTCTGCAAAAGCAATGAGCTAAAAGCACGTAAAAGCCTGCAGGGCGATCTCTGAGTATCTGTAATTTAGAAATCCACTACTTGGTGTCGACAGACTGAAAAGATCTAGATGTTTTTTTTATTCATTGCCATTTTCTCTTATTAGTTACTTGGTTCATCTCTTGTAAATGAGGCAGGATGAGCGACGTCTAAAATAAATTTGCAGCAAATAGATTAACACTTGTGACCACTAGAGGGCACCCAAGCATCACTGAGGACGATAGGTTCCCACTTTTAACCACAAAAGTTTCCAAAAGCTGAAAGACTGTTTGATTATTCCACAAATGACTTTCTGTTCTCCCTGTTTCTTGGGTAAAAGATCAACAGGTGTTCTTTGCTTTAGTACCTTCAGTGTCAAAGACCTGAAGCATTTTGAAGCTGCCAATGGCAAGGATTCAAAAGGACAAAACAAAAGACAACCAAAAAAAATATGTTTGTTTTTGTCCTTTAATTTCAGCAAGAAGTGGGACTCTGCACAACTCATAATTCTTTTAAAAATCCCCCAAAAATGACTTAAGTTGAAACTCATGAGCATAAATGTTTCCAGCTGGATGCTGATAAAATACTCTGAAATATCAAAATGTTTTTCTTGAAACATTTCGCTGGGTTACTGTGCAGAAATCCCACCTACCAGATATGACGTGAGACTGCGAGACACACAAAGCCTTTTAGTGCAGCAAGCAAACTCACATTTGTGTTTGTGTGTGCAGAGATCGGGACCAGGAAATTTAAAAAATGCCGTTATTGAACTTTTAACAACATATTTTAAAGTATTTTAGTTTCTATGATATGATTGTGAGTTTTTATGATCAGGAACACACACAAATAAAATAAAGAAGACCTTGGCAGCAGAGCAGAAAACAGCAGATTTTTGGGGGAACTCCAAGCAACACAACTCGGTTTGCCTCCACTCTGGACCGGTCCTGGTTACAGCACCATCAGAACCTTTTTAGCAGCGATGTGTATGATCCGAGGTTTTTAAAAGTGCTGTAAACAGGAGCTGAAAATGCAAAGCCTTTTTTTTCCCGCTGGCTCGATCCAGCCTGCTGGCTGCGGTACCTGGAGTAGGATGAGGCGCTGGGGAGGTTGGAGGAGTAGGACTGCCTGAATCCACAGGGGGACAGGCCAGGATAGACGGTCTGGCTCTGCCTGAGAGAGGGCAGCAGGTGGTTGCTTTTAGCTTTTCATGGAAAAGTTTTCCACTTTTTAGCCTTTAAGAGGGAATTCTAATCTACTTTCACCTCATTCTAGAAGCTCTTTCATAATAAAAGTGGATGGAAATCAGACTGGGTACATCAAGGAGGCATCTGACATGAATTTGAGGTGACAAAGCAAACAAAAATGTTCTTTTTTGCCCTTTTTCTCCTTTATTGATTGAACTATGTTTGCATATCTTGAGTTTCCCATCTTGACTGTGATAACACGTCCTTATCTCCAATGAGGCTGTAAGATGATCTCTGCCTCAACTGCTTTAAGACCCACTCCAATGGTGTTTTTGAACATGTTTTTATGGCATTTTTCTCATGATGGAGAACATATATAAAGTAAATGAAGGTCAAAATTGCTTTTCTGAGTATTTCTTTATTCAAATTGGCAAATTTCTAATGAACTCCTGCTGCTCTGCAGAAACTATGTCCAAGAATACTAAAGCTTTTTAAAATGTTGGCTAAAAAAAGCATAACTATAATTAAAAGGCTATTGGAAATGCTTTTAGAATAGCTCAAAAGATGGTTGGAGTGGGTCTTTGAGTGATGTTTGGTTAAAAGCAGCTGAAACTAGTTTTTTTTTTTTTTTTTTTTTTTAATACTCACCTACACCAAACTCACAAAGCCTAATAAACAATCCATCAACCGGAGCCATTTGTTTGAGTTGGCAGCCGACGCAGGAAACTAACTTTCAACAATCAGAATTACCCCAAACAACAGCTCCTCAATGATGACAACCTGGCAGGATGAAAAAAACAACCTTCTAAAGCATGACTGAACAGAGGTATGTTGGGAATGAGGAGGAAAGCTGCAGGACCTGCTCTTTTGAGCAGCTTCACTTTGATTTTTGTTGTGCTCTACTTGCATTAAAGTGACTCAGATGGCATTCTAGCTAACTGATCTTCAGCCGCTCAGTCAACCTTAATATAAACTCGTAAATGCAACATTTTCTGCAATATTTTCTCCGTTTGAGTCAGCGACGGGAACAATAAAGGATTAGGATTACAAGATAAGTTTACACCCCAGCAAGCGCAATAGAAAAGCTGCAAAACAAAAAGAAAAAAAAAGTCAATCTCCTTAATTCCCAACATCCGCTTTACATTTCACTTCCACCTTGTGAGTCAACAGACCTCAGGAGGACAGGAGTCCCCGGCTTCAACTAAGAACGACAGAAAACAACAGCTTGACATTTAAAGACTTGCTCTTCGTGTTCCCTCCTCCTTCAACAAAGAAGCTCACTACTACACAAGCAGATAATCTGGGTTACAGGGATTATCTGTTATTAATACTTGTGAAAATCCATACTCGAGTGTTGTTGACTGAATAAGATAAAAGCCCTTGAGAGACGTGGAGGGACAGACAGCGGCTTGTCCTGCAGAGCTGTGCAGCTCTCAGCACACAGACTTTGAAAGCCTTCATTGCAAATCTCTGTGACATTTGATGGAAGACCCTAAGTTTTTCTGGATGGGATTTGTGCAGACACAGTTTCTGTAAGTTAGAATGAACAGATTTGGGTTGCTCTATAAATCAGCATCACAATAAACCAGCATGACAAGGAGTTGAACCCTGAAAGCTTTAGGACATGCTCTAGAACCCACAGGCAAAGAGCTTAGAGGAGTTCCATTGGCGACTTGCTGGCGTGGACAAATGCCACCGCCAAACACGGTTTGATTTGGACATTACTATAGACCCTCTCCAATGAAAATTGTGTTTTTAACATGTCCTTGCAGCATTTTTTGGATGATGGAGGGCAAGTATAGCGAAAATTAAGCTAAAAATTGTATGTGAATAGAAAAAATGCTGTTTGAAAAAGAACTTATTTGACACGTGAAAAATACGGCGGGCGGGTCACAAGCTCCCTGCTTCCTTCTGATGCATCCACTTGTAGACAAATATATCCATGTACGTCTTCGTTTTCCTCGTCTGAGCCGGAATCTGGATCAAGACTGTACGGCTGGATTGCGCCCAAAATTGCCCGCCATTGTTGTTGTCATGTTGGGTTGGGGGTGTGAAGAGATGTAAGCTAGTGGGAGTAAACGGAGAGCTTCCAGCAGCGGGGAAGAGGGGCGGGGTTGCTCTGCACCAACAACTCAGGTGAATTTCTGATGAGCTACTGTCACTCTGCAGAAACTATGTCCTAGAAAAATACGATTTAAAAACTGCATAATCATAATTAAAAGTTTCCCAGACTTCGATGATGGGATGGAATCATTATTTTGGGGTGAAGTTATTATTATTATTTTTTAATCACTTTTTTTTTTTTTTTTGCTCTCCAGCACATTCCTCTGCTTTTGACCAGGGGCAACAGTTTGAAGTTACCAGTCCTGAACAAACAGGATCAAAGCGGAGGGTTTCCATGACAACGATCTCAGAATCGGCTCCTCTGACAGCAGGTGAGCTGGTGATGTATGCACCGCTGACCCAGGTCAGAGGGAGTACAATGGGGGGGTGATGTTAGGAAGTGATGAGGATTCATTTTAGGAAAAAGTGTGAAGGAAAACTGCTGATTGGTGAACTTAGACTTTAGCAGTTAGTTAATACTTTTGTGCAGCTGTAACTGTAATTGCCCTCAGTTATTTGAGATGAATTAATTTTTACTCTTTTATTTTTAAAGTTTAGAAAAATAGAAGCTAAAATATGAAAATAAAATAGTAAAATGTGTAAATCTATATAAAAAAGAACCTCGTGGTTTGATTAAAAGTTAGAAAACCTAGGTGTTTTGAGGAGAACGTGACTGTTTCCGTTTTGTGGAACTCACCAGCTCATGGAGGGGGAGATCTGGCCAACGCCACCTGGAGGGAGGGAATAATAGCCTGAGAGGTCCTGGGACTGGTGCCTGTGAACGCCTGCAGGACACAAACACACATGTTTGTAATCGGTGCTTTCTCATTTGCATAATGTTGCTTAAAACGCTGGACGACGGCCACTTTAAACAGACAAGGCCGTTGGGTCAGGACCCTGCCCTGGGTCTGATGTGCTATTAGCGCCATTATCTGCCTGGGAACCTGCCATTTAAAGGCAGAGATGCTCTTAGCGCAGTTCTGATTGCAAACTGTGAATGCGAGAGGATCCTCCACTGAAGTGCCCGCATTGTCAAATCCACGCCAGCGTTCGTCCTCCATCTTTATCCCGAGGAAAAATGCTTCCCAACAAAAGAAGTGCAGACAGTAAACACTGCTCTCTGACAGTCCCTGCCTTGGTGCCCTTCAAAGGAAGTCATTTGTCAACAGGCAGCACCTAGCACTTACAGCCACCAGCCTGCTAACCTGTGTTTGCAGCGCAGGAATGCTCTAGATGACTGTAATTTGGCGGCGGCTCCGGGCCTGTCTCAGGACCCCGAGCTGCTATAAATCTGGATTCAGGAATGCGGCCAAGTCAGCTGACCTGCCACCTCCCTCTCCCACCTCTTCCCCCTCCTCATCTTCTGTGGCTGCCCTCTGACCCCGCTCGGACCAGACTCGTGGTTTCTGCTCTCCTTATCACCCCTCTTTTACCTCTGACCCTGCTTCTCCATCTTTCATTTCACGTCCCCTGATCCCTGTCTCATCGTTTTCCCTTACATCAACCCAAATCCCCTCCTCCGCCTCACTCGGAAACCACAGATACAGTTTAGAAGCAAATTTCACCTCTAACCTACCAAAAATGTAGCAGAATAAATCTAAATATTTGACTTCTGTTGCATAAATAAGAGTCCAAATATTGCAGAACACGTTCATTTTTTTTTTTTTTTGCTGAAATGGTTCAGAACTCAGATCCTAGCATGCTTGCTCTTCAGACATTTACGAGCAGCTCAGATGTTTAAACACTTGTGGGAGGGGATTTTTGTGTCATCAAGAGCAGTTTTCTCTGCATGCAGCAAACCCGCCCATATAGAGGTTTTTTTTTTTTTTTTAAGGTAAATTCACATTTAAAACAAACAAACAAAAAAAACACAGTTGACACACAGCCTGTGTGGAGACAGCCCAAAACTTTTCATCACAGTGTTTTGCAGAAAAGTGCCGCATCAATGAGTCTATGGAGAAACTTATTCCTACAGAAAATGTTTTGTGACTCACCGTGAGTCAATCATGTATCAGGTAAAAACCTGCTGCAGCCAAAAACACTCAAAGTTTGACACGTTTAGGATCACGTTTGCTGTAGTATTTTTGATTTTTCAGAAACGTACGGTGGCTGTGACATGTTTTATGGAGGAAAAGTTAATATTTGACTCTGCCTGCAGTGGGCTTGTTTAGCATGCAGCTTCCAGTATATTCAGTTTAACTCAAGGTGAAAAAGAAAAAAAATGTTCTTATCAATACAAGGGCTTCTTTCAGCCGGTTTGAGGCCTTGAGTGAATAAAATAACATTGTAAAAGGTGAAAAAAAAGAAGCTTGTCTTGGAATTGAAAGTAAAAGATGTTAGAAATACCTGACATGGGTAATGATGAGTCTGTGAGGAAGTTTGGCGTCAAAATCTTCAAATTCAAAGCTACGTTTGAATCAGTGAAGTGCTGCTGGGATGGAAACATGAGTCTGGTTTCTGGAAGTCACATTTTTGCATCAGCTAATAGTGCTGTCTGCTGTTGGGAAACCTGAAGGGGGAAATTAGCAGCAGTAATGGGGCAGTTTTGGTTGGAATGCCCCCTTTTTTTTTTTTAAAGCTGCAGACTATCTCATGCTTGTAGAGTCGCTGTCTTGGGAAACACTTCAAAAGGGAGCCATTTGAATCATGCCAGCTCTGTGGGAGCTCAGTATTAGAACCCAGGCGAGTTAAAAAGAGAGTCGAGGAGACAAAAGTAGTATTCCTGAGCTGATAATGTGATGCCGTGGTTCTAACCACTGAAAGTGAAAGCGCTGCAGCTTCTGAGCCTTTAAATTACTTGACAATGAGCCTGTGTGGTGTACTTAAAAGGACTCAAGACCAGAAAAGTGTACAGTGTACAGTACAGGCGGTAATGACAAATCAAATCTGATGGCTTTTTCTTCAGAGCATCAAAATCTACATCAAAATATGGATTTTATTTTTGTTTTTTTGCACAAAAAACAGATTTTTCTTCGTACTTTGGAAATGTTTTGTTTATCGTATTTGTTGTCAGATACAGTTTTACATATTTTCACGGGTTTTTAAGCAGAATGACTCATACTCTCGCTGTCAATTCAAAGGTGTGAACAAAAGAAAAGTGCAGACAGCTATTGGGACCTAGTTTGAACATTTTTATTCTAAACTAACCAGTAGTTTTGTTTGCAAGTATTTTCTTTCTAAGCATTCATAAATAAATAAACAACATCAAATTAGGTCAAAAACCTAAAAATGAAAGAAGTACAAAACACAATATGTGTAAAAACGTTCTTAATGAGCCAGAGGAGTGACCACACCAGCAGAGTGCTGGCCTCAGGAGGTGCAAAAGCCACAGTTTCCAGCAGTTGATGGAAACTTTTCAAAAGGTTTCAAAGAAACTATGTTCCTTTGAGATGCAAAAGTGCAAGGATGCTTAAAAATATATTTACTAACTAGAGTAAAACCTATTTTAATCCAGACAAGCACAAAATATCTGGTGCAGTAATTTACTGCAGTCAATGACTCAAATTATCCTCTTACCTGTGAAAGTAAAGAAAGTACTGGATGGGATTTATGAATGATTTCATGCAAAAAAATTACACTTTAAGTAAAAATGGAACATTTAAATAATTTTCTTTGTCTAGAAGTGATTCCCTGCTTGAAATGATATAACAGGTATTCCGTTTCTTCTTATTTAGGTTGTTTTTGTCCTCGTGCATGAGGAGGCACACAGTTCCTTATGATAGAATGATCCATCGTCTGACCAAAGAGTCATAAGTGGAAAACAGTGCAGCCTGATGATGCTCGAGTCGCTGATGGTTTTGAATCCCACACAGGACAGAAATGACTGGATGATCGACTGAAAGGGTCCGTGTAGATTCAATTTAAAATACTGCAACTGTAACAAATATTTAAAACTTTAACAAAGTATTTTGAAACATGTGTAATTTACTTTTCTCAAGCTTCTGATGTTTTAGACTAAAAGACTCATGATGCTCAGGTAAAACACAATGAGCGGACAAAATGTCAACCAAATTTAGGGCACCGTTTAGGTAAGATTTCACTAAAAGTCAAGTCCCATTTTTGGGCAGCAGTAAAAACAAAGAGTGGGTGGGTGTGAAGACAGCACAGAATGGAAACAAAACAGAGAGACTGAAGTTAGAGCCGTGCAAAAAGAAAAAAAAGAGAATAAAGTAAAAAATCTGTTAAAAACTGCACAAGATCTGCATAAATGATGTAAATATTGACTTATGGTAAGAGGTAAACTGGCTGCTACAATGTAACCAAAATAGATTTTGAATAAAACTAAAACTAAGTAAAGAAGACTTTTTGCAAAAATAAATAAAATAAAAAGAAATCCTTTTTATTTAAGATTTTTAAGTTGGATTCTAACTTTCTGTATGACCAGATTAATTGGGAAGTAAGTAAAACACACAGTGATTGGGTTTTAACTTTTATAAATGCAAAATACCTTTTAAAAAATTAAATTATTATTAAATATGAGCCTAACAGGCAGAAAATAGAAAAAAAATTGCTTTGGATCGGCTCTTGTCAGAGATAGAAAGGTGTGTAAGCCAATGACATCACCAGTGAAGTAACGCTTACCTGGATCAGCTGACAAATGATGGTTGTGAGGTAAGCTGCTGCATCTGTGAGGTTCCTGCTTATGTTTGTGGTGGGAAGGACAGGGGGCAGATGAGACGCAGCAGCCAGGTGTTAGGTGTGTGACTATGTGAGGTAGAAGCAGGTGGCTCAGTCTGTTATTATCAGCTGAGTCACCGTGGTCGTGTCGGATGTGGACGTACAAAGTCTGAACAGGGAGGCGAGGAGCATGTGTTTGATGGAGGAGGGGGAGTTCCAGACGGAGCAGGCAGGAGACGGCCTCAGGTCTTTCTGTTTAATACCTCATCTCAGCCGTACAATACTTTCATTGTTTCTATTGTTTTCCTCTCAGCCACTTCATTCATGTCTGAAAAAACACTATTGCAATATGTAAGCTGTCTTGTTTGGGGTCTAAGAGAAGTTTAAAAAGGTGCAGCTGTGGGAAAAATCTGCACTTAAGAAAAGATTGTAATCGTTATTAGACTGTGACATCAAATAAAAGTGCATTTACTGCTCTTTGTTAAGCCCTTTTCTGAGACTTTGATGAGTAAATTTGTCATGAATTTGATTAAACCATCATTTTATGAAAAGAATTGAGACAAGTATTTCGTCTCTAATGTTCCCAAGATGAAACATGCCTCAGTAACGTATTTCAGCCTTCTCAAGTCTTCCACACGTCTTCAGACCCACTTTGATGAAATGGTGATTTTATCATGTTCTTGAGGAATTTTTCTGATGATAAATAAAAAGAAAATTATGTTTTGAAATTGCATTTCTGCAAAGAGCTCCCTGCTCCGCTCCATTCTGACGTATCCATTTTATGTCTTTTCATTTCCACAAAACAACAAAAACAGATGATCTTGTACGAGTTCTTACACAGCGGAACAGAAAGATTAAAAAATACGTGTTTTTCTGCTCCTTTTGCATTATTTGGATAGAAGGATAGGATAGGTCTGAACCCTCTCATCAAGCTATATGCTAAGAGCGAGCGCGTCATTGACTCCCTGATCCACACCACCAGGATCTAGAGTACTGACATTGGGATGTCATTCGGGCTCGAGAAATGCAGTTGGATGGTGACAAAGAATGTGTGTTAATCACAATGAATTAATTACAGACATTTTAGTGCGTTATTGTTTATTTTTACGTCCGTGTTATTGCACACCTCGAAGGGCATGACTTTGCACATACCGTGCTCATTTATAAATATTATGAATATTATAAATTATAAATAATATTATAAATATTATAATATAAATCAATGATTGGAACTTCAAATGTTGTAATTTAATATCATATTTTTTAAGATTAAATCGTTTTTGTTGCGTTGTCATGGTAACGGTCACAGCGTCAGCAGTGAGCGAGTTTGCTCTCTTCTCCCTCTTTGAGAAAAGTGATTGTCATGAGATGTTAAACAAAGCACCCCCCCCCTCCTATTAGAACACTTGTTTTTTTCCAGATGATGAAGCAAAATCTTTTTTAAAAAAAAAAAAAAAAACAAAGCCCAAAGTCTAAATAGTTAGATTCCTCTGCTGTGTTTCCTTTCTTCCGTCTCTAAGTAAATCACCAAACAGGTTAAGAGAATGTATGGAGTTACTCTCATGTCTTTTCTACTGTCTTGCTGTCGTGGTAAACTGTGGAATAAAGTATATCAACCTTTGAATTATGGTATTAACAAGAAGTTTGTGGTCAATATTTTTTGGTTTGCTCAGAAAAGTGTTTCTACTGTTTTTGATGTGGTAAATGAGAGCTCTCTGGACCTGATTTGTTTCCCTTAATTATTTTTATTTTCTTCTTAATTTACCCAATATTAAAATTTTCTTTAATTGAGAAAATATATATTTTTTTATTGTAGAACACTTTGGCACCTTAATTCATAGAAATAAAGTTTTATTCAAACTGTTAAGCTCCGAAATGACAGTTTCCTCTTAATTTGTCCAAAGCTTTCCACAGAGGAGTTACACTGATATCATTTGTTCACTGAAATTCGGTTTAGACATAAAAAAGTTGGGATTTATTTTGGAGATGAGAAACTAACTGGAGCCACACCAAAGAAAGACCACACAGCGGCAATTTATGACAAACACACACAGCTGGTTTGTTGCAATACCAGTTACAGCCACCAGCTCCTCATTTAAAAACAGATGATTTTTTTAGAGTTTTATTAGCTACAGTTACTATTTTATTTATTAGTATGTTGGTAAATAAATCTATCAAAACGAAAAATATATTTTAGAGCTGTTTAATTCTGCCTTAAAATGTAAAACATGAATGTCCGATTCTCAGTTTGAGGCTTCAGAAATCCACTTCTCTTAGTGACGGGTATAAATCAAAGTTACAAAAGCCATTGTAACCTTTACAATAATCATGAAAAACACGCCACAATGTGGTTATTTTACGTTTCACCAACGTGTGACGCAGCCAGGTAGACCAACCAGGGCTTCCAGAGAGGCGAAGCTCCCATGGAGGTTGGATGTTTGGGTGTGTTTGTTTGGGACTTCCAAACAGAGAGTAGTGTGTTTGTATGTGCGGCGCTTGCTAAGCAGAACCTTGTGTGAGCTGCTGTGATGGTTTGTGCGACTGTCACCCTAATTGTTTCCATCTTTGTGTGTGTCATGTGTTTGTGTGCGCATGTGGTCCGGAGTCTCTTCAGAGGAGGCGGCCACTTCAGAGCCACCGAGGACCGCCGCAGGCGGACAAAACTGAAGCTGCTTCAGTGTGCCTTCGCGTCGTGTCACATTTTCTCGTGCCCGTGTGCACATCTGGAAAAACGACGGGGCTTGTGTGTGTGCTGCAGATGTTGGGAATGAATCATGAGCCAGCGACACAAATAATTGGAGAGTTTGTGTGTGTTCCACATGTGTGTGTGTGTGTTCTCACCTGTTTTCTGACTCATGTCTGTGGGCAGGTGTGGGGGACTCGGGCTGAAGTGATCGTTGCTATAGGGCAGCAGGGATGTCAGCGGATGCATCCCGTGGGACTGTTGAACCACAGAGACTTTGTTAGACTGTAAACAAAACACATAAATGCAAAATAAAAATCACATTTGTTGCAATAACCCTACAGAACCATTCGTATCATATTTGATGGCTTGAGACCCCGATCTTCTTAGCATGATCCAAACTTCCCTTGAAAACCCATTGTGAATAACTTGGTCAATGCTTTCTGTCTTGAATGTCGTCATCATTCCACTAGGGGCAGTAGAGGGGCTTTTCCTGCTCATTTCAAAATCTCAAAAACAGTTTTAGGGGAAAAAGTTTTGTTAATTGTTTTTAATTTTACGGTGAGAGCAACTTATTCATTTTATATATAACTATTTTTATTGAAAACATGTAAAATTTGTTGATAATTATTTATTTATATTAATGTTTCACCATGTTAAAAATACGTGGATGAAATTTGATCCATTGGGTATATAAGATGCTTTTTTTCTTGAACAACCATGTCAATATTAAGCTAAAATTGTTGTGAGCAAAAACGTACCAACATAGAATAATTTTTTGCTCATTTCTGAAAACATCAAGCAGCAAAGAAAATGTTTATCTATGGTTTAGACTTGTAATCCACAGCGTTTCTGCCACTCATTGGGACTGTTTCCCCTCTGAAAGTCTGTGTGTGTTCACTCTGTAGTAAACCTCATCTGGATTCACTTGCAACTTAAAAGAGACCATCATTTTAGAGGACCTTTCACGTCTGTTAAAAGAAGGCAATCTCAAATTATGTACACACCGTCCTAGGAAACGTGCGCTCAAGTGGCCAGACTTTTCATTGGAAGTGCAGCCGTGCATTCAGGCCGCCACGTTTAAAACTCGTTCAAGTTTCTATGATCCCCTGCGACAGACTGGCAACCAATCCAGGGGTGTACCCTGCCTTCGCCCATGAGTAGCCGGGTTAGGCTACGGCAACCCCGTGACCCCGAAAGGGATACAGCGGATTGGAAAATGAATGAATGAATGAAGTTTCTATGATCGTTTTCGGGCTCTACCTACAAAAGGCGCGGTCGTTGACTGCGCTTTAAAACGTGAAACCAGGTTGGGACTTTGACCAATCGGGGAATCAGTTTTTGTGATGCTCTTTGGATAGCTTCACTTTTAATCCATGGGAGTGTCCAGCCGTTTGAAAATGAATCATGGAGAATAAATTGATATTTGCAGTTTGTGCCCAGCCAGAAGAAAAAGAAGAAGCCCCTTCCCTCTAGTCCAGTGTGAACAACATAAGCTAAGCATTATAAATGTAGCTTTAAGAACAAAGTTTTGGTGTGAAAGGTGCAGAAACAACAATAAAAACAGCTCAAAGGCATCTTGTTAAGATCAGAAGTTGTTTTTTTTTTTCCATCTGAGGCTGGAACTTTATTCCTTTCCTGCAATCTCTCATGTGTCTGCTATCCAATGCTCAACTGCAGATAAATAAAAGATCAACTACAGAAAGGTCTGACGGCAAAATAATCACATCTGAATGGTTGATCATTCTAATCTCAGTGATGTAAACCTCCTCCAGCTTTGATCTTATTCACAATCTCTGCAAATAAAAGTGCTTAATATGGAGAAGCACTCAGCTGAGGACGTTTTTATTTTGGTCATTTGCTTGGGAAAGATCTCACTTGAAGCAAAGAAATGATGAATGCAGGAAAATGTGTTCATGCGTGGACCTACACTTGCAGGGACATTTGCATCTGCTTGATGATGTTCACAGAGGAAAGCGCACAAATGAAATCAACGAAGAAAGCTGGACATTTGAAAAGTGTTATTGGAACAGAGGGGCTGTGCTCCGCTTCCATTGGTTCGGAGAGGAACAGGGAGGAGGTGGGGGAGGAGGGCTATTTGATCGATAAGCCTTTGATGATCAAGTGAGACTGCGTGCGAGATTGTGTGCTTTCATGTTTCTGTTTACAAATGGCTTTCAATAATTTACGTGAAATCCAGTTATTGCTAAAGCCTGCGAGCACGCCGGCTGACATACGATATGTGGCAGCGCTTTGCGAGGTTGGACACAACTTAGTCATGTGTGTTTGTTTGTGTGCGAGTAGGTCATTGTTTCTGGCAGTTGATACGTTTATTTGTGCACGCAGATGACCTATGAGTTTTATTTTAAGGAAAATGTTTTATTTTGAAATTGACATGGACAAACGTGTTTGCATTTAGGTTTGTGTGCATGCGCGTGTGTGTAACATCAGCACTACAGTGGGACTGATCTGGTGCAACCTGCTGGGCTTCCTGCTGAGTTACAAAGTGAATACCTTATCACTTAAAGGCAGAGTTTCCACACGCTGGAGCCCACATTAACACACTCACACACCCCGCTCCCGTCGTATCCATCAGCATCTGTAGTCTATCTCCCAAACACAAACACGGGGAAAGCATCCTCTACTGCATGCTAAGCAACTATGAAGGAGCCAGGATCAAAATCACAAAAACTCCATCTAATGCAAAGGAAGTCTGACCTCTGAACTCAGAGTGGAGGGAATCAGGAGAAGGTGCTGTTAAGATGAAACGTGACAGTAAAATGGATGTTTAATAACTTACAAATAACTGGCTGATAGAGGTTGTCATGGTGATGGCTTATTGTACACACAGATAGTTAAAGGTGATGCCACATGTTACATCATTGCAAAGTCGTGTCGCCTCACAACACGGTCTAATTCAAAACTTCTTTACATCACGCTGCATTGGCCGCACTTCCAAGGTCTTAAAGTTAGAGAAGCTGAGCTTCTGAAACTGGCTGCTATAAACAAAACTGTAAAGACGTGTTTGAAAAAGGGGCATATGCACTACCCCAATGGAGAAGCTTTGACTCAAGTATGAAACAGAAATTGCATTCCTACCTCATAAAATTGCATCAACAATATGAAAAAAAGATCAATCAATTTCTATGGGGGAAAAACAAATCAAAGCAAATCTTTTTAAATGTGGAAAGGCTGGAGAAATGTCCTATATTCATTTAAAATTCCACTAAAAGCATCTTTTGATCTATTGTAAAAGTCTTTCCAGTGGTCTTGTAATTATGATTATGCTGTTTTTGGCCAAAATACACAAAGCTGTCGTTTTCTAGGACATCGTTTCTGCAGTAGTTAGAAAGGCCTGCACAGCGTATTTTTTACGTCACAGATAAGCTCTTTTTCAAACTGCATTTTTTTGTCTGCACCTGATTCACAACGATTTGAACAAAGAAATACTCTTTATCAGAAAAAAGCCACAAGAACATGTTAACACCTTTTTCATAAAAAAAAATCTTAATAAAAACAAAGCTGCGATCAGAAAAAATACTTTTTCTCTTCCTACAAATCAGAGCATGCATAGACATGCTCACACATGTGCTGCTGCTTCATATGTTCAGCACAAAAACACATGGAGATCTGAGCGAGGCGGCCCGTAGCCTTCAGAGGTAGCGGCGGCTCTGCTTCACGTCCTGAGGTTCATGTAGCCATTCCGCTGTAACTTTATAGCCGCAAAATCGCCCATTTATGTTTCCTCTCTTCCTCGGGGTAATTAGCCGGCCTTGAAGTGGCTTTTGCCTTGCCTTCCTTTTTTTCCACACACTCGGGGAAGCTGTTTGAGAACACTCATTTAACCCATAATTATAAACTTCTCTGTGTTTAAGAAGAAAAAAAAGTCCCAGTGCTTCTCCTGCCTTCCATCACTCAGTCACACGTATAACTTACACATAATTACCTTTGTTAGACGGACAAGTGCGTGCATGCACAAGGGGAACACACAAGCGCAGGACCGCTTAAAGCATCAAAAATGAGCAAATCACAAACCTAAAGGTGTTTGATTCAAATAAAAAAAACATGCACACATACACACATGCAGATGATGGAACAGTTCACTCGCCCTTTAATTTTAAAGGGATGAATTATCCATCCATTAAAGCTGACAGAAATCACCGGGGCATAAATTCATGGCTCAAACTAATTGTAGATGCCGAGTTTTAACTATGAGTGATTGAAATCCGTCCTATTTCCTTTATTGAAGTCAGAATGGGATCTGGACAGTTACAAGGGACCAAAACTTGTCGAGATGCTCAGATGGAAGATCGACCGGCACAAAAAACATGCCTGGATAATCATCTGAAGTTCCTAAAACAGGTGGTTGCAACTGGAAGTGGGAGGAGCTTGTTGTAATTGATGCAGAGAACACAGAGTAAAAATACTGAGCATGTGTTTCCCAGTTCTACCTTTAAAGAGATTTTTCCAGAAAACTGTTAAAAGGGAAAAACCCATACGGGGGCTGCGGGTTTTGGAATTGTCCGGGCCTGTTGAGGGTTGTAGACAGAAGCAGCCGCATCTTAACCCATTAACATTGTTGTGATTGGACTACAGTCACTTGTCCTAAAATGCCAGCGTGCGGCGACCTACGTGCAAGTTTTTTTGCAAAGTCAGCAGGTGGCCGTGCAGCGGCATTTGTAATCGGGAGGTGGCAGTTGCCTTCTTACGTGTTAGGTTACAAGGAAAAATAAAAATTTTATGGCAACCGGACCAATGTTCTCTTACATGTTGACAATGTCAGTTGCCGCTCGGGTACCGTAAATAAAACAGAGAAGTTGGCCACCGCTTCCTGGACGAGTGGAAATTGGCAAATATATTTCAGTGAAACATGAAACAACTGTGTCTGCCTAATATACTGAGAGACTATGGCTGTTTTCAAGGAGTTAAACATCAAGAGAAACTACCAGACGAAACATGCCATCTACGACAAGCAAACTGGGAATGAACAGGGTGAAAACTTGGCAAATTGGCAGCAATTTTGGTAATACCGTCATCAGATTTATGTGTGTTCTATGTGAATAAAATGTACATTAAATAGTTATTTGCCTTAAATGTTCTTAAAATATTTCAAAGAATGTCAAGCTGAATGGCTGACCTTCAAAACATTTCACCAAATCTGGTCCTGCTAGCAAAAGTTTGGACACCCCTGCTTTTACTTCTAAGCCATCTCAATACATGGACTGATACAGTAAGAAGTGTGCTTCAGCTTTTTAGGGGAAGACCATAGAAAAAGTTGCAAAATATCAGTCCAGAATTGGGCATTTCTCACCACCGTTAGGTGATTAGGATATTTTTTTGGTTCACGACTGCACCAGCCTTATGCTATAACACAATCACCACAGACATAACAGCAGGTGAATAATGAAACTCCAGTTTGTTGATTACATCAAAGATGTAATTACTTCAAAGAGGCAATTACGTTAAATATTGCATTTAGATATCAATACGTTTTTAAGTGCGTCAGGAAATGGTAAAAGTAGCTCTCAGTGTGTGCAGCCTCACTTCACTTGAAAGGCCTTTGATTTATCAGCATGTTGCTGCAGCCTTTTATCTTCACTTTATTTGAACAGAAATGTGCTGATGAATACAAGAGTTAATGGGATTTCAGACATCACTTGTTTGTAATGACAGCCCTCCAACTTGACCGCTGCAACCACACGTTTGTGCACGCACACGTGCACGCGAAGAAACGCTGTGATCGACGCAAACACAAATATTGCATTCAGAAGACCTTATGTTGATAAAACACCTCTAATGTATTCTTTGGTTTGCAGATGACACTCTTGTTGTTTTTTTTTATTTGAAGAGGAAATTTAAGCGACCTCTTTGCTGGCTCAGAGAGCTTTTGAGTTAATGTCTTTAATCTCACATTTCACGGAGATGGCACATAAAAAATTCTCTGTTTCTTTTACTATTATTCTTGCCCTGGCGCGAGGAAACAAGGGACTCGCTCAGAATCTGCAGTCCATTCTCCGTGGCTGTCTGAACTCCTTTTAAGTGGCTCCAATCAAACTGTTTGGTAAGAAAAAGCGTGCTCATCAAGCCATCTTGTGTTGTGTCTTGTGATCTGATGGATCAAGCTTGCACTTAATGAAAGCCTCCTGTCAAAGAAGTGAAAACAACTAGTTGTAAGTCACAGACAAGCCTGCGGAGCCAAAACATGGCAGAAAATGAAGTTTTAGATAGAGCAGGGGAATGTCATAAAAAGTGGATTGGATTTTTGGTTTTCTATGTTTTTCTGGCTCAAACCTGATAGTTTTTAAATGTTTTCAAGTGACAAACCCACTAGAGGAATAAATTTCAACAAAAATGTAAATACTAAATAAGAATTGAAACCACTTGTATCGTTTTTGCAGTATTGTTCAGCTTCAATGAAACAGAGGTTCTTTTCAAAATCCTTGGGTGAGCTTAGACATTTTAAAGTTTTGAATTTATGTGGCGTAATAAAAAAAAAACCTCAAAACTACCGCATGAGAAAATTCCCCACACCTGCGTACAAAGTAAAAAAAAAGCCAAAGGAAGAGAGCAAAATTCCAAGCTGTAGGAAAAATATGAGGTGACAAGTGCTCATTAGAGATCTAACGGTTTGAGCTTGTTTGATCCCACAGAAAGTCCCGATCTAAATCCTGCGAACATTGCAGCTCCAAACTCAGACATCAATGCTTCAGCAGCAACAGCTCATAGCTGAAAGAAAAACTGGAAATGAACGAGCAGAATAATTCTGAAAGTGTCTGAGATGACTGTCCAAAAACGCAAGACAGATCCACTTTTCAAAGAAAAGTTTGACATCTTTGCTGAGAAAAAGACGCAATGAGCCAAAAGACAAATTAAAAATGAAAGTCTCTAAATTTCTACGTATAAACTGGAAAATGTTTCAGCGTGTTGAAGATATTTTTAAAAAATATTTTCATCTTTTGATCGATTTTAAAAGTGTTCCCAGAGGTCTTATTATTAGGATTATGCTGTTTTTAGGCAAAATTCAAAAACCTGTGTTGTTTTCTAGGACATAGTTTCTGCAGTAGATCCTTAGAAATTCAGAAAAGAGTTGTGTGCAACCCCGCCCCTCTTCCCCTCCCCGTTGCTGAGAGCAACGAGAGCCGCCTACGTGTATTTTCTACGTCGCAAATAAGCTCTTTTTCTAACAGCATTTTTTCATCTGCTCTGTTGTTATGTTAAAACACCAACATCTGTTGGTTAAACACCAAAGACACTGTTTTCATTGGAGTGGGTCTTTAAAAGTTTTCTTGCAGAATTGTAATAGTGAATCCAAACACAGCAGTTGGAGAGACTTTCGGTAACGGTCAGATGGTGCAACATGGTTAAACTTTGTTAAAGCAGAAGCAACCTGCAGCCTCTGATTGATAGATATATTTTTACAATGTGCTACCCTCTTCCAGCTCGCGGGTCATCCTGCCCCCGCAGTCTGTCTTCAGTCAAGCGTTGGTTCCCCCAATCTGGAAGTCATTGGCGTCTCTGGGAGTCAGGAGCCGAAAATGAGAGCCTCTTAGTTGGAGGTTTGGGAAACATCAAAGCCCGGGCAACCAAAACAATGCAGCCATGTTTAAAAAAAGCACCAAACAACCCCCCACCGAGCCGGCCCACTCCCCAATTTACGCTCACACAACTTCTCGTAGGCATCCATGCCTGCATGCAGACGCACAGAGAAGCAGATGTGGT
Organism: Adrianichthys oophorus; assembly: GCA_036245035.1. Taxonomy (NCBI): domain Eukaryota; kingdom Metazoa; phylum Chordata; class Actinopteri; order Beloniformes; family Adrianichthyidae; genus Adrianichthys; species Adrianichthys oophorus. The sequence continues at coordinate 21,056,254 of BSAI01000201.1, read as the reverse complement.
GTGAGCGCTCGTGCACGCTGCTGTCCAATGCTGGGGCACGGCTGAAACATCTGGACCACGATGAGTCAGTGACCACAGCGTGTAAGACACACGAGTGCTTTGTGCGTGCTGCACAGAAATGTGGCGCTTGCTGGGAAAACATGGTGGCAGCATAGAAGAGGCCACAGCGAGATTTAAAGGGGAGAAAAACAGAGTTTTTAAAAAGAATTCAAATGACACACATAGAAATCATTATACTAGATACTAGGGATGCAACAAGTCACTTTCCCCTACAATTCGATTCCATTCAGTTTTAACCTGAAAATTTTACTAATTACTATTAGATGACACCTTTTCACCTTTCTTAAAAATAACCTTTAATAAAAGTGAAACTATGTTCAATTTTTATGAATATTTACATATTACATATTCTTTTGGATAGATTAATTCTCTACAAGGCTAAGTTTGCAAAAACAAGACTTATTATTTTGTAATAACTTTTCCCCCCTTTTTTAAGTCATCATTTCTATTGATATTTTGTGTCTTTATATTGTTATTTGTTTTTCTGCATGTTTGCACCAGAAACTTCATCTGTGCTGTCTATTAAAGTCCCAAGTTCGATCTGTGCTCTCAGCTGCAGTGTGTTCTCTGAGCTGCCTGTCTTCTGTGGATATGATGGAGTCAAAGCCTGTCAGAAGGATGGCACATGAAAGACTGCTTTCTTAATGACTGTATGGAGACAGACTAGCAGGCAACTTTCTCTCATATAGTGTGGCGACAGCTTCCGTCTGCAGAAATGACCTCTAATGATTGGTCCTAAAGCCGACTAATTAATGGTGTACTTGTTTTCTTCCACACCCTAACTTCCACAATTCACAACTTGTTTGTGACATTTGTGCAGTCGTCTGCAACGAAAATATTGACACATGGAGTTGGCAGGAAATGAGACGACCACAGAGGACATAAATCCAGAGGCAGACTTCCTCATACAGAGAAACAATAGATAGTAGAGCTGCATGAGACCACAGCCATATTTGTTTGCCTTGCCAGACGCGGTGGTTGATAAGAGTATTGTTAGGAATACATGAAAAGTCAACCAAGGACAAGATCATTTGTTCTCGTAGTTCAAGAGAAAATTTTCAATTACTGTTATTTGGAGGATGTGGTTTGGGAGGAAACTTCTCATAAATAATTGTATTTTTATTTAGCGGTAAAAGTAAAAAAAATAAAATAAAGATAGGAAAACAACTGACTGTTTGGTAAAAAAAAAAAAAAAAAGTCACTTTTGCATTTTAGCTCTTCGGTAAAATATCGTAGTCCTGCCAAACGCCGTGTATTCCCGTCCCGTGCAGAGATGACTGATTTCATGGATCACTCATTATGAAACCGCTCCTCCGTGGCTGCAGAGCACCGCTTTCACTAACTGGCTGAATACCAGATCAGGTCTCCCCCAATGGGAAATGCCAAAGCGACCTTAAAAAAACCCCGCAGTGACGCGTTTCCTGTGTGCCAGCATGTGTTCGGCATACTAATATCGCGACTAAACAACCACATTAAAAACATTGCACAGATAATATTGAAAGTACTTTTTCCCACTTTCATCTAAGTTTACTGATTAGGTTCAAAATTTCACTAAAACATCTCATCTTTATTCTTTTTTTTTGAGTGAAAACAATTGAGTTCATCTAAAGTGAAAAATGCAACTTTAAACAATTTAAAAATGTAACTTGAAAGGCACAAAAATAAAAAAATTTCAAATAACAATACACTTGTCGCTAACTTGCAAAGTAGCATTTAATCCAGAACTAGAAAAAGGAATTATGAGCTTTTGCAATAAATTCAGGCATGAACGGGTTACGGGTAAACATAATTTTAAAAAATTGCTTTTTGACAAATGATTTTAACATCTGTTTTAGCAAAATGAAAAAATAAGGTTACTTTCAAGACAAAATACAAAAATTATGTTTGTAATAATCCATATTTATGTATCATTTTGCTGTCTAAAACTACATTAACGTGCTTTATATATCTAAATATTAAGCTTTTGTTTTGTTTTATAGCGAAGTGATTCCTCTCCTAAATGATCTCAGAGCAGAGCAGAGCAGAGCTCCAGCATCGGATCTGAGTTTCACCAAGATTTATTTTTAACCCCACATCTGATTTAAGTGCACTTTACCATGTAAAAGGAAACAAGTGTTTTTCCAGCACACGCTGCTCCGGCGTGCTGGTGTGTCCGTGGTGATCGGGGCGTTGACAGAACGCTCCGGTTCGGCTCACTCTGCATTTGGGCCAACAAGTTTGAGAGAAGCACAAAACGCAATTAGCTTCCATGCTTTCTGCCCTGCAGGTCAACTGTTGACTTCATGAGCACGGTGCTCTCAGTCTTATCTGCCGCTTTGATGTTTCTATCAAAAATAATCTCATCCCAGGGCATTTGGGTTACGGGAGGAAAATAAAAAGCACAAACTGGCGAGCAGAGTGTGCCGAATGGCCTCAAAGCTTCAAAACTCTCTGGGTCATTTTAAATTGCCTTTAAAAATGCATTCTACGAACCTCAAATATTTATTGAAAGGGCATATGGTTTCAGAAAATTTTGACTTGTTTGAATCAATTTGAATAAAACTTTCACTCCTCTTTCTTCATTTTTTAACAAAAAAAAGGTGAAATTCTTCCACGATGTAAAACTTCTCAAGACAAACCGGAACATTCATGAAAGGAGATTAACTGTTCTGTTGTGAAGCTGCACTCCAGCCTTTGTTCTTTCATTAGTCAACATGCATGGAGGCTGATTTTACCATCCAGACATGAAAAGTTTCCATTTGATTATTCATCCTTATTTGAGTCGACGAAGCCGCCTTTAGGAGGTCATCTAAGGCAAAACAGAATCAGCCCTGTCAGTCTTTCTGAAATCAAAAGTTTGAGAAACACAGATGTTCCTAAAGCTACAATATGCTTTTAGAAATGAGAAGACTATCGGTTTCACTTTTATAAAGAAAGAGTGATTAAAGTAGTCATTTGGAGGCTCATGCGAAAAGAAAGGTATGAATAAAACGAGCTCCTAACTAATGAGATATGAATGTTACCCCGTCTTAATGGGGACGCATGATACACGAAGTCTTAAAGACCCACTCCAGTTTTAAAAGAGTTCCCAGTGGTCTTTTAATTATGATTATGGCTTTTTTAGCCAATTTTTTTTGGAGAGCTGCAGTACTTCATTAGAAATTTGCCTTTAAGTTGTGGTCAGGACTATTGATGTTTACGCACTATCCCCAAAACCAAAATGTACATGGATCTATTTGTCTGCAACTGGATGCATTGGAATGGAGCAGAGCAGGGATTTGGCTTTTTTTCCTGCTCCTGATTCACAGCAACTTGAGCTTCATTTTTCTTTGAATATGCCCTCCACCATGAGCAAAATGCCACAAGAACATGCTAAAAACACTATTTTCAATGGAGTGAGCCTTCAACTAAGAACTCTTGAGTGTAAAAAAGTTTATTTCCCTTCATAAAAAATTGGTTAATTGTGAAGAAGTCTCTCCATATCAAGCTGCGACGTTGACAGCTGAACTTCAGAATCACGTGTTGTTTTCACTTTGAAAGGAAGTGTTTTCTCCTGCTAATAAAGCAAATTTGAATTTCAATCGACTTGAGAAAGAGATCACTAATAGCAGCAACAGAGGAAGAAAGGAAGGAGGAGAATGACTGAAGCTGGTTTGTGTTTGATTGGAGGGTTTTGTGTGGCAGTGATAATCAGAGGTGTGTTTAATGGTTTCTGTAGATCAAGTTTCGTTTCTCAATCAAAGAACAAAACGAAGAAGAAGAAGAAGGGGATGAAAGGAGGGATGGATGAGTGTATAAATAAAGGTTTGGATATTGCTCATGTCCCCTTTGCTCCTTTCATGTTCTAATGTATTCAGTCTGATTAATTTTCTCAAACCCCAGCGGCTGCGCCGATTCGTCTGGATGTGCAGGGCTTCCTGCCTCCTGGCGTCCTCTCCTGCTCGCTCTCTGCTGCACCTCCGTTCCCCCTCTCGGGCCCACCTGCTGGGCTGGTCGCTCCTCTGCACGCCAAGCAGCAGCGAGGAACAGGGGAGGCATGCTGTTACCACGGCAACCGTAACCCTGCTTCGAATGCGGGCTGCGAAAAGTCCCGGCATTTAATCTCAGGATCTTTTGCCCCACTTCTTCAGTTTGTAGGGACAACGTAAACACACTTTGGTGAGGGGAAACGGTGCCGAGCTTTTAATTAGAAACTAAAAGTTTACTCCAACCAACCAAAAGAAAAAATATATCGTTTTTTGGCTCCTAACTCACTCTGTTGTTTATTCAATCAAAGTTTATTTGTTGTTCTGATTGAAAAAGCAATAAGATTTCCTTTTAAAATGTTAACAGGCTTCACTTACAACATATTCCTGTCTCCATGTTTTGAGTTTAAACTATTTCTAGATTTTAAAAAGAAGTTATTTGCAGGTCAAATGGACTCCTTCACTCTGGAGTCGGATCTAAACACCTGAAAAGAAGCAGCGCTGCTTTTCCTCTTGTCTCATTTATCGTTGTAAGTCGCTGTTGCCACAAGTGGTTTGGCTTGGTCTCAGGAGGGCACATGCTGCTGCTGCTCTCTACGGTGAGTAACGGCTGCAGTCAGATGCTGCCGCACAGCTGCAACAGTGTCCTTAAACAAGTCACGAAACGCAAAAACAAACAAAAAAATCTTTTTTATGCTTCATTTTGAATTCTAATAGCTAATGAACAGTGTAATCCATGGTGCTTAATGCCCTTATGACAGTTTGAGTCGATTTTAAAGCAGAAACAGCCTCTCATCCTTCATATAAACTACATCAGCAGAGAAGCCAGAAACACAAGTTTTAATCTCTTGGTTCAACGATACAAAGTTTTCTGAGAATCACTAAGAGATGCTCTCTGTCAAACCGCGGACTCAAAAGGAGTTTTTTAGGACTGAACCATAAAAAAATGTGGATTTCAAAGCTTGCTGAATGCTGAGATGAGATCTTGTTCAAACTGTCTTAGCTTAACACTAAAAACATCTATGTTATGTCCACAAAGTAGGAACCATTTCAATGCTCTACACCACTCAGTTATTTTGAAACATTAATTTATCAGTCTGGTGGCAAACAAGCAGGGACTGAGACGAATTCGAAATCCCAGATTTACCTGTAGGAACACAGACGATGCACTTTCAACCAAAGAAAGTCGAGGATCAGAAGGTCAGACTGTAGCGCCTACATCGCATTTGCTCCTGATTCACAGCAATTTGAATAAAGAAATTTTTCCATCTTTAAGTCATATCTTTGAGAAGTGATGATCATAAGGAAGACACCATGGATAGTCAGTTCCAAAAACTTTGTGAAATAATTAAAGAGCAAGCAAAACATTGAAAATCTTAAACTGATTTTTTTATATCACAGTTTTTTTTTTCATATCAGGCAATAACGTTACATATCAAGATATAAACCAAATAACTACATCTGTCAAATTTGAACGCTCTGTTGCTCATTAGAGAAATGTGTTATCATCAGCAGGTTGTTTAAGATTTCAATATTTATTTCCCAGTTTACTTTAAACATAACAGATGCACTGAAGGAACATGATGCAACAGTTTTTTCCCCAGAAAACTAAGAAAAAGGCAACAAACTAAACTGAAAATTACAGCAAAAGCTTTCGAGTTTCAAAAGAGAACATCAATAAAACAGAACACTAAACTGCTTGATCGGTTCCATCAAAAAACAAAGCAGTAAATCTACAAATAAATTCAAATGTTGTCAAGTTTTACAGAACAGACATAAAGTTGACATTTTTGTCAACATCCTGTGAATAAGCTAGGAACTAAAAGCAAATTCTCTGAATTTCTTCTGGTAGTTTAGACTGTTGTTGCTGTGAAGGTCTGAACTGTTTTTTCTGGAGAATTCTGGTTTGTTTCAGTCTGAGATTGAGCGTGCTTGGTAGCATTGCTTCAGGTGATAAAAAGGATGGTGGGATTTCCACTTTTAGACGGAACATGCCTTCTCCACAATTTGCAGTGCACGTTACTCTGTATTTTAAATAACTAAAATACCTCCACACAGGGGCCCAAATTGAATTTTAGAGACACTGGCCAAGTTGGCCGGTTGATAAAAAAAAACTACCGGCAAAACGTATATTTTATCAGCCAAATTCTAACATTATTTTACACAGAAATACCTTAGACATTTTACTTTTTTTTAAAACATTTTCTGATTTTTTTTAGGAAAAGGAAATTGCATAAAAGTAATTTATAAATGGTATGAACACGTCTTTACTGTCGTCTAACTGTAAACTCAAAATGCCGAGAAAACAAGGACAGATTTAGTAGAGATTTCCTAATTCTGCCTCCAGGTGATCACATTTCATAACAAATCATAGCAAAAATGCCTGGAAACAGTAGAATGAATTATTGAAATGAAAGCTGTAGCTTTAAGGAGGCGGGAGGATTGAGCACAACTTCTGACAGGTCACAGTTTTCAGTGTAACGCTGACTCTGTTAAGCTACACAGACGCTGATAAAACAGACGATTCAATTCTGGTATTATTTAGAAAATAACGTTTTTATGAATGTCCTATAAATGAATCTTGTTGTATTCATCCGCTGCCTCTTAAATGCCGGTCCGTGAAAATACTGTCCAACTTTAAACCGGTCTGTGATCCCACAGGACACAGAACAGCCAGTTAGCACCATAGCATTAGCGGCTAACAACAGTGCTGTCTCCAAATCAACACATTTTATGAATCTGTCTGTTGCTGCTTTAAGTGCAGCAGCTTTATCCTCCAGTTCTGACTGGATCCTGTTATGTTTCATCAGCCAAACTAAACGCTGCACAGGTGAAGTGTACGAGTGTGGAGTGTGTCTCGCATCGCCTTTCGTTTTTTTTTTACCTCATGTGCAGAAAGTAGAGACAAAGAGGAGAAAAGAAACTCACCAGAAGAAGAGCTAATAAGTTTACACAAACATTTGTTCTCCGTGTGGTGACCAAACCTCTAACTTTTACAGGCCGAAGGAGAGAAAATGCTTGTGACTGGCGAGTGTTAATTTCGGGCCCTTCAATAATAAGTCTACTGTGACAGGTTCATTTTACTATCAAGAAAAAGTACTATCGTGTTATCGTAGCTTTTGTTTTATCGCCCAGCCCCAGGACGTAGCTGTCTTGATTGCTTGCTAAGATCTTCCCTTTTGCAACCAAGGTAAACTGAATGTTAATGAACCAATACTGTGGTCACTGAAATGCCCAAACATAGTTTTGTTAGGATTTTAAGCAGCTGAAAAGTCCATCATATGAGCATGTAAAGTCCAAAAAGCACAAAAGGAGAAGATGAAAAACAGTTTAAAAAAATGTGCTTCAGTTTATAACAAAAAAAAAAAAAAAAAAAAAAGGAGTGGAGTCACTGTGACTGCAGCTATAACTGACACCGGCGCCCGCCCATCCCGGAGCGGCACCTCAGCAGCGGTTCTTCTGAATCCAGTGGAGGGAACCCTCCATCGGCCCATCCAGATCATGTTACACATGGGCCAGAGCTCTGATGTGGCTTCAAATAGAGGGTGCACAAACCCCGGCCCACAACCACACACATCACTTCAGCGCAGGCTCGGTCCTGTGGTCTCCTCCTCAATATGAAAGAATACATTTCCAAACTACACCCCCCAACATGCTGCTCTCATTTAAAGTGTTTTTTTTCCTGCTTTAGACAGAGGGGGTACACACTTAGCTGTCATCTTAAATGTTAGTTCTTAGGCTTTTTGTGCAGACCACCAACCTCCTTAGCTTTGGACAAGTTTTCCACAGACGGTTCAAGAACTTTTCTTTAAAGATGCACTGTGAATAAATCATGCTTTAACATGCTTTTTCTTGATTATGGAGGATATCTATTAAGAAAATGAAGCTTAAAATTGCGATTTTGAGTATTTCTTTGTTCAAACTGTTTTGAATCAGGATAAAAATGCAGTTTGAAAAGATCTTATTTGTGACGTAGAAAATACGCTGAGCGGGCCAAAAGCTCCATACTCTCAGCTCTCAGCAATGAGCAGGGGAATGGGGGGCGGCGTTGCTCAGAAACAAATTTCTTATGAACTACTACCTGTCTGCAGAAACTATGTCCGAGAAACTATGTCAAAAGAAAGAAATATTTCAAATGTTTTAATAAACGAAAGTATCGAAACATTTTTTAAGTTGAATCTCTTTGGCGAAAGTGTGTCAGGTCCTGAAAAACTCACTATGAGCGACCACCAAACCCAGAAGTACAAAGACGCTGCCATTAATGCACAGATGCATAGGCAGAACACCATAGGCAGAACATGTCCAAATATAAATAGGAGATTACAAAAGCTCCCCACCCCATTACAATATTGTGAGCTCCTATCTTTTTCATCCATCTCCCTCCTATACATCAATTTAAACTCCCTCCATTGGCCAGTTCTTGTACCGTATTAGCACCCCACCTTCCCCTGCTGCCTCTGAGTGAGTTTCTCTTTAATCTTCCAAAGATGTTACCATTGATGGGCCTATTGATTTGATGTTGAGCCAGCTGCTTTTATCTCCTGAAACTCAAAGGGGTGCTGGGGAGAAGAGAGGCGCTCACCAGCAGGTCTGCCCGTGTGTTTTTTTTTGTAAAACTGACTTAACTTGGGGTGTTGAGAGCCTTCTTCAGAGCTGCATTGAGATATCCTATCCACACTTTGGAATTCTTATTAAAAGTCATATTTAATTCAGTCTGTCAGCAACTTTTCTCTTGCAGACTTGTAGACATAAGTTATTACAACCTGAAGTTCGGGGGGATAACAGCATCTAAAACATACGAATCAATGTTTTTAACAGCAAGGAGGAAGAGAAAAAACTTTCCGCACTCTCTTTACAGGGTTTCAGTGCAACACCACTCTGCAGAACTCATGTTGGGAGCATTAAAGAGGGTGCTAGTATCCAGCTGACCACATGTGGAGCTTGTCCAAAACCCTGCAAGGCCCAATGCTGGTGCGTTTCACCACAGAGCTGCATGCAGAGGCCCAGGAGGCCTCCCTGCGCAGCAGCCTCACAGAGATCGCCTGCCACTGCTTCATCTTTGTTTGTGTGAACGCACGCCTGTGTGTTTATGTGTTGTTCAGTCATGCACATCGATCCTTTTCATAGAAAAACTCATCACGGGGCCCTCTATTTGTTTGAGGGTCCCAGCCAGATAACCCAACGTTTGGCTTCTAGGGTTCATTTTCTGCTATCGATCATTGCAGGAAATAACATGGTGTCTTAACCCTCACTATGTTATTATCACTCCAAAAATAAAGCCGCTGGCTGGAGTGAAAGGCCCGTGCTTTTAAATCACTTTTAATCATCTGTTCACTTCACATACAACTTTATTCTTTAAATCAAAAGCCGTTTTTTTCCCCTGGATCGTCATGGATGAACTGAAGTGGGGCTTTCTATGTGGAGCGCTCCTGTTCTCCTCTGCAGCCTCTCCTCCTGCTGCTGAGAAGAGATCAGAATCAGCAGCTTTACGGATGTTCAAAGCAAGTTCGCCAGTTTTCTCTCGGACTGCCTGTAACCACAACCCCTGTGGGACAAACTTTTCACAAACTCCTTTTAAAACTTTAGTTTTGAAATAATAAAGACCATTGAAAGGTGTTTGCACACTTTCACCATTTAAAACATCGATCATTTACAGAACAATATTTTCTGTTAAAAAGTGCAAAGTTACTGACTGTCTTCATTGTTTTAGAGCAATTATCTTGTGCAAAAGGGTAACTTAGTACAACAAGGTAAAGAATTGCAGAAAAAATTAACAACTTTTAAGTTAATTCTGAAATGTTGTATTTGCAACAACCTGATAAAATGAATTAGTCAAAAAGGTTCAATTGTTGACATCACATTTAGAATTAAACTGCAGCGCCTAAAGTTAGAAATGGTTCAGAAGAAAGCTGTTTACCTCATGCAGCTATCTGCTCTTGTTTATGCATCAATCTTTAATGATTAAACATGAAAAGTAACATGATATTATTGGGAAAAAGGATACCAAGAGACCAATGCAGTAGAATTTAAAGCTTGATATTCAGAATCTGGAGGCTTCCAAATGTTTTGGTTTAAAAATCCAGCAATGGATTTAGTTCTTCTTCATTTGACTTTTATCTGTCCATCTATTATCTAGCCATCAATTTATTGATAAATTCATATATTTAGCTCGTCATCCATCCATCTATTCCAGGGCTGGCCAACCCTGTTCCTTACAAGCCTCAACCAGAGTTGGCCACCTCTGATCTATTCATTATTCATCCATATATTCTTCTATCAATGCATCCCAAAATGTATCCCACTTTTTTTAAATGTCTTTTGGTTACTACATTTTTTCTCCCATCTCTCCATCATGCTCATCCATCCTGACTATAACAGTGTCTCACAGAGACATTGCCGTATCGTATTGTCCGTATGTGTGGCCAGCAGAATTGTTTCATAGAGATTTGTAATGTAAAATATGCGAGATGAGAGCATCGCTCCCTCTTGACGCCCCCCATACAAGCACGAGCTTGCACACATATTCAAAGAACAACCAGCAGCTGGCTGGCTCAGCTCCGTTATTCCTACCAAGCCATAATTGTTCCCGGGCCTCTACTCTGTCAGCGCCAGTTCTCTCTAGCCAAGTGGCTAACCATGCACAGCCCTCGTGGCTCGCTTGCCTTTGGGCTCAAACCGCTCTCTTATCAAGCCAATCGTCTAAACACTCGGCATGAAAAACACAGGACTAATGGACTGGTGAACTAATAAGACTGTGGTGGCCAATTCTTAGTCCACTTGTTTTGGCAACCAGAGTTCCAATAATTTCACCAAAACTGTTGGATTACCAGTGGAGGAGAAGAGAGGGAATCACACCTGGTAAAGAATAAAATTATCAAATGTTTTGATTTTAAAAAGACATATTTGCTGGGTGACAAAAAAAAAACGACATGAAAAGAAGATCATTTCATTCTACGATTACCCGCATTACTTAAGTTAGATACACAACAACCAGCTTTTATGTGTTTTTGACGTATTTAAAAATTCTATTTGCAGGTTTACATAACTCAGATAACAACATATTCAAATGGTTTTTCTAAACATTTTGTTCGGAGAATATTTGGAGAATCTGCAGCAAACACTCTTGTTTTTGCAAATCTCTCTTTTTTCAAACAAAGTTTTTTAAGCATTTTTTTAATGATTCATTCAAATTAATTTATTTCATGAAGACTTTAAGGAAGAGATTTTTTACTTCATTTTGTAGGTTCTTCCTTAAAAAGCAGAGTACAAATGTTTAGTTCTGCAACACCTAAACCACATACTTAAACAATGGATTCTCGTTACTTTTATTTTTCAGTTAGAAGGGATTGTTTTTTGCAGGTTAGTAACTTTTCCACCTTCTGCAGGGGCACTATAGGAAAAAGGAGATGTCGTTGAGCGAACATTTTCCACCAGCAACAAGAAAACACGCAGAGTCAGGGAGGAGCTGTGCTTTTCAGGTGACAGTGTGGCTCAAAGCCTTTTTTTTCCATGGTAAACCACAACAGGCTCAGTCTTGCTTAACTGTACACAACAAACATGAGAACTCACACAAACACACACAAAGACAAAATGTACTTGAGTACACACAGCTATAACAACCTGTATACCAGAGAAGACTTGTTTAGTCTAAACAGAAGTTCATCACGAAAGAAAGATGGCGGTCTCCATCTTCTCCTGAATGTTCAGTTCTTCACATCATGTAGACGCCCAAAGACAAACAGACTGCAACTTCCAGGTAGTTTTATCCAGGTTTTCATCCAAAATAACCCACAGATTATTCTAGAACACAACTAACCCCAAAAAAGGAACTTCAACTGTGGTTTTTGTTAACGTTTCTTTTGAATAATCTTTTGTTTTTGCTTGGTAATAAATGGAGGGATTGTTTCTTTAGACAAAAACAATCCTGCACACTGCAAAAACTTAAGTCTTAAGAAAATAAAAAAGACTTGTTTTAAGAAAAATAGTCTTATTTTTCTGCAAGACCAGTAACCTTGTTAAGAAAGTTTTTCAATAGCAAAATAATAGTTTGAGAAAGCTAAAATAAGTCTTCATGTTTTAAAACCAAAAAAATAAAAAAAGAATTCTTGGTAAGTCCAATTTTCTTACTGCATTAGCAGATTCATTCATTCATTTTCCAATCTGTTTTATCCCTTTCGGGGTCACAGGGTTGCCGGAGCCTAACCCGGCTACTCATGGGCGAAGGCAGGGTACACCCCTGGACTGGTCGCCAGTCTGTCGCAGGGGCCACAATCACACACCCATGCACACTCACATTCACACCTAGGGACAATTTTTAGAGTAACCAATTAACCTATGAAGCATGTTTTTGGATGGTGGGAGGAAGCCGGAGTACCCGGAGAAAACCCACGCATGCACGGGGAGAACATGCAAACTCCACACAGAAAGGTCCCCCAACCAGGACTTGAACCGGGAACCTTCTTGCTGTGAGGCAGGAGCGCTAACCACTGCGCCACCGTTCACCCCTGCATTAGCAGATTTATTTGCTTATTTGACAATGATTTATTTCTAAGGGGCCTGTTTTTACAGTGCTGGGAATGAAGATGTGAACATACAAAAGTATGTTATTGATATACATCACCAAGAATTTTTATTATTATTCATCTGGACTTTATAATAAAAAATGCAGGGAAATAAGGATTTCTTTCCATCCAACTACAGTTTCTTCTGAAGTTCCTTTAAGATTTGTACAAAACTGTGTTTCTTCGCAGATCTAATCTTTTGAAAAGCTTCTCAAAAAGTCTGTCCAAATGAGCTTTTATTTTGTAAGGTTGATGAGCTTAATAAAAAATGATTAAAAACTAACAAAATGCTTTGCACCTATTCTGATAAAAGATAAACATTTCTCTTAATCAAAATAGCAAAGGGCTGACTTGATTTGGTGATAAATGCTAATTTGAACCTTGAGCTGGTCTGGATACTGTCAACTCAGATCCACTGAACACCACTCAAACTGCGCTCAGACAGAATAAATGTCATGACTGCCTTTTACTGTCTGGATTAAGACTGGGACCAGTTTTAAAGAAAAATAAACGACATACAAGAATGAAAATGAAAGAAAGAGAAATGCAATGCAGGAAGAGGAATGGGAAGGAATGAGGGTCACCTCCCTCTGCATCTCAGCAGAGGAGTCCTCTGGGGTCCTGCGGGCTGACTGCTGTAAATCTGCTTCTGATTGGAGGATAATTCAGCGAGGGAACCATAAAAACATCACTAATGGAGACTGCAGGTCTGTCTTAACTTACCCTGTTTTCATTGGTCCTCTCCACATGAATTATCTATTAAACAGAGCCTCTTTCACTGAAGATCGTGTTTTGGTGTTTCTAGCATGTTCCTTTTTCAAAAGATGGAGGATATATATATATATATATTTAGAGATAAACTTACTTATAAAATTGCATTTCTGAGTATTTCAAATCGTTATTAGGAGCAGATGAGAAAATGCTGCTTGCAAAAGAGCTTCTTCAGCGTAGAAAATACGCTGGGCGGGCCACAAGCTCCCTGCTCCGAGCTCTCAGCAACAGGGAGGGGAAGGGGGGGCGGGCTTGCTCCATCCCAACAACTCAGAGGTGAATTTCGAATGAACTACTGCCGCTCTGCAGAAACTACGTCCTAAAAAAAGAACGACTCAGGTCTTTTTTATTTGACCTAAAACTGTAATAATTAAAATTAAAAGCCCTCTGGGAACACTTTAAATAGATCAAAAGATGTTTCGCTTTAAAACTTCAAAAACAAATATTAACTCTGATCAAACTAGAAACGCATAAGCTGACATTTTACAAAACTTTTTCCCATAAAATATTTTTATAACTAAATATTTTCATTTAGTTTGTCCCGAAATGAGCATTTTTACAGTAATATTGAACACTAAGGCATAGAATGTGTGTCCTCAGAAAACCACACTGTGTCACACTAGAGCAGCAAACACAAAGAAGCCCAACAGCATGTTTACAGATCTGTTGAAGGAAATCCAGAGCAACGCTGGGTCAGATTTATGTTTGTTTTATTTTTCAAAGCCAAGTTTGCTGAGAAATAAGCTCTCCTGCACAGCTATGCAAACAAATAGATGCCAGACAACGCAATACAAAGTACCTGCACCTTAGTAGCACAGGCTTTACTTCACTGATATGGAACAAAAAATAATCTGCTGATTCATATTTTTTTATCTAATTTTTGATCTTGGTAAAAAAAAAAAAACTAATTGCTTGCAGCTTGAAGAAAAACAAACAAAACAACAAGCTGCAAGATGATATTTAAGTGATAACTGTTCATTCCTGCCTTGCTGATCCTAATAAAAGTCTAGAAATTGTGTAAATGTGAGCATCAACACAGAGTGCACTGCTGTGTTGATGAAAATCAACAAAAAGGAGGAGAAAAATCAAAGATATCGAAAAAGCTCCTTGATCAGTTTCACTGCCGCAGCCTTACAGCCACTTTGGCTTCTTCAAACAAGTCCACTTTCTATTGTTGAAAGCGAAAAACTGACTTTCGAAAGTCATTATTAAGCCTGAATTTGTGTTTCTTTTCCTTGAGTGCGGTGATGAAACGGTTAAAGGTGTTCTTAGGGTGTCAGTCTGTTTCAACTGCGGCTGTGGTTTTCTTCTACCAGGTGCACAGCGTGGTTACCAGTTTCTCATTGTTTACTGCTAACTCCCTTCCGTTAGTGCACTTATCTCTTTCCGCCATTGTTCTCTCTCGCACCATCACTCCGTCTGCCTCTTTCAATCCCTGTCCGACTCTCCGGCAGCTCCTTCTCTCCATCAGCTCTTCCCTCCACCCGATCAACTCAATCTGTACTCATCAGACAAATCAGATGATACCATTCTTTTGTTGTTCACTTCCTGCACACCCGCCTCTTTCCTTTCATCTGTCCTTGTTGTGCATACAGTGTTTCCCACATACGCGTCCGGTACTACATGCAACACCTACGCTGTCACGCACACCCATGTGCTGTCCGCATACGCACAAACACACACATGCAAGCTCTCTCCTGTCGACCAGAGTGCAGTGCATCGAACAGTTGCTCTAGTTTTTGTTTGGCCCCGAACAAGTCGATTTACCACAACACCTTTATACACACTCTCACACATGTTCAAATCACTGAATAAAAACGCTTCATGAGCTCCCTAACTTCCTTCTACACACTGGGCTGTCAGAGAGATCCACTTTCTTATTAACTCTTTTGTTTCCTTGAGGAAACCTTTTGTCACCTCTTTTCCATCAGCTCAAACCTCAGCACAATAAGCACAACTGGCTTTGTTTTTTTCTCCCTAGCAACAGGATAAAGGTCAAAAGGAAAAATATTACCACCGTGTACGCTCCTTTGTGCGTTTGCGTGACTCGTGCGTGTCCTGAAAGCTTTGGGGCCTTTTCCCCGTAAGGCAACGGAAAAGGTTCCCATGCCCACAGATCGCAGTGATGGGTACGTCTGTGTGCTCAACAAAAACAAAGGTAGGAAATCAATTTGACGCATGTATGAGCTTCTTATGAGGAAACTTGTTGAAGAGGGAATTCCTCCTCACTTGTGCTCAAAAATGGCATGAACAGATGGACGAAGCAGTGACTCCCAGAAACTGCAGGTAAAACCTGCAAAAGCTTCTCTTTCTTGTCCTTTTTCTTGTATTCTATTCTTCTTACATAAATAATTTTTAGACATCACATGAAAAAGAAACATCTCCATGGCTTTAAATGCTTGTAAATGGATGGAAACCACAAAAGCCAAGAGCCTTCCTGCTCTGACTGATGTTTGAGGACTGTTTGATTCAAAAGCCCAATCAATCTCAAGCCTGGGATCCTGTCCCCCTCTGCCTATATATTTTAAGGCCTCCATTGTGGGATAACGGGTGAGAGAAGAGGCTGCAGGAATATAAAAGATGATGGAAAAGTCCTGAAGATGGCAATGGCCATTAGCATGAAGTCATTGTTCCTTTCAGGCATTAGTATTTTTGTTGATGTCGTTAAGCGTTCTCAAATGAGCTTCACCAAGATTCTCAGCGGTCTGATGAATCAGTTGATGTGCAGGGCGGTGCTCTGAAACAACCAGACCTCACCAACCAGCATCAACGTCACTGCCAGATACAATCAACAGCCTGGACATCCCAGCAGCTTCAACAAGCTCCCAGTTTCAATAGTCTAACTTAAAGTTTTTTATCATTCATTTCAAAGACATACTCATTTTGGAAAATATTACCCAACTTTAAACAAAACTTTATTTATATTGATTTTGTTTGTATCCTTTTTTGTTGGACTGGATGGAAAAGAAGAAGGGGGAAGAAAAGAGAGGGATTAGAGAAGGAGGTAATGGCACATAAGACAGTGGAAAAGGTGGATTAAAGAAATTGGAGGCCCCCCCCCTCCCCAGACGAGCTGCCCACCACCATCCATCCAGGAGTTCCGAGCACCCCCACCCACCCCAGCCCCGGGTAAAAGCCAGGGCCCTCCAAGAGAGACCCGCCCCCAAGCTTCAGGCAACCGCAGGAGATCCAGGAGAAATCTCCAGCCAGCCACCCCCACCGAGAGGAGGGGAGACCGAGAGAAACCCTTCGGGGTCCCCAAAGGGTGTTGAGAACATAGCCCGACCAGGCTCACCCAGTGTTGGAATTTTGGAGAGGGCAAGAACCAGAATCCGCACCGTAAATAAACCACGGACACCCCCCAGGCTCAGACAGAATGTGATTCCCCGCTCATGGTCTTGCTAGAGAACTAAGGGATCCCTCGTCCTGCGTGGATATGGGGCCGCTGGGCCCAGGAGGTCCACACCCAAGAGACAAGGCCTCCGCTGCTGAAGGCCTTGTTCCCTCCGCCAGGGATGGGGTAGGGGAAAGAAGGTCAGTGGTCCCACCTTCCTAATGTATTTGTGTGTGTGTTGGGGTGTATTTGTTGAGGTGGAAAGGGTGTTTGTAGTAAAAGGTGCAGCTAAAATTAGGGAGCAGGGCACTGAGAGGACATCTCCTGATTGCTCACAGTGATGTCCAATCAGCCGACCCCCCAGGCTCCACATCCCCCACCCCACAGCGATAGCCTCAGTGGAGACCACAAACCGCCAAACCTCCAAGGTACCGTAACGGTGGTGTGGGCTGGACTGTTCGCGCGGAGCAACCCCATCCCCTCTTCCCTTCCCCTAACATCACCAGTGCAACAAAAATAGCAAGCAGAGCCAGATGCCAGGAAAATAAGGACGTTCATGGATCTATTCGTCTACATGTGGATGCATTTTCTCATCTTGATTCACGATTTTATTAAAAAAAAGAAAAAAAAAACATTAACATCTTTGTAATGATGCAACAAACAGGTGTTTAGAAGTTGGATTTCTCGTTCTACAAACAGGAAACCATTTATTAACAACTGTAGTTTTTTGTTGCACAACAGGCTCAGACAACTGAAGGGGCTATAGATGACCCCTCTTTTGTCACTCGGATGAGTTTGGATGAGCATCTCACCACGGATTTGCATTCTAGTTTGCATCAGCAAAGAATACTTCACATCTAGCTTATAAAAATAGAATGTTATAAAAAAAATTTAAATCAGAAAACTAAAAAGATTGTCTGGTTTGAAAAAAACAGATTCAAATCTGGATTCTGGAAGTAGGCGATTTGGTGGCTTGTACAGTCTTATTGTCAAAGCCCTTATTGTGTTTTCAGCCGCCGGCGCTGTGTGTGTGTGTACGCGCCATGTATGTAAGTGTGTCAGTGTAAATATGGCAGAAGAAGGAAGTGAAGATACTTGAAAGTGCAGATAAGCTTGATGTGCACAACATGTGGTGGATTTTAGCACACGTGTGTCATATGTGTAAAGTGAAAAGCAAATACAGGCGTTAGCTCCTTCTTGAGCTGGCGTCATAAACAGAAAGATTAAACGTGCACTTCTGATTGTGTGTGTCTGTGTGTGTGTTTTAGATCTCAGCCATGTGTGGTGGGCTGCTTCATGCGGCTGTGGAGGCTCCAGCTGGTCTGGGCTGGGCCCAAGGGCATGGGATGGAGAGGGGCGGAGGGAGGATGGGGTTTAGGCTTCATTTACTTGCCTATTTTTGTGAATCCTATTTTAATAAAGTGCATATTAAAATAATGACGAAGGTCAGATGTGTAGGGTGAGGCCCGAAGGAGGGAAAAGTCATTGCAGAACTTTATCAACAGCGTGCATCGACACAAACCGCCTTGTTTGCAAAGAAAATCCCCAAATGAGGAGAGTTTATCAGACAACTAATGTGCGTCTGTGTTTGTCAGTCGGTGGTTAGGTCACAGACTGTCCTCATTAAGCCATAAATTCCAGTATTTATGTCAAGGAGGTTACTTAAATATGATTCATAGATTGGTGTGATAACAAATTTAACATCGATTTGGATGCTTTGCTCTTTTCTTTTGATGTATTTAACCAGAAGTTAAAAAAAAAAGTCCATTACTGCCACATCATGCTGTACTACCCCCCCACCCCCACCCCCCACCTCAATGAAGATGTGAGAGACCTCAGAGGGAGACTAAACAGACCCAATATTTCCTTACAGACCACAGATTATTGTGTTTTCTCAAAACATGCAGGTTTTCTGCAAAAATTTGATCAAAAAATGATATTTTCTATTTTTAGGCTTTAATGATCAAGCATTCAAATGAGGGATTCTGGTCCTCTGTTGTTTTACCCGCAAAATAATACAAATAAAAAGATTCTGTGTTGCATAACATTTGTTTCCCTTTGAGTTGAGAAGTGCAGACCGTTTTTGTGAGGGTGACAGCTCCCATACGAGGAGAGCAGAACTCATCAGGGCCTGTTTTGACTGCTCTGTGAAACTCCCTGATTATTGACAGTAACGAGGAGGAAATGAAACACAACCTTTAATTCCCATATGACACGTGACCTTCTTAAAAATCACACGCAGACATCCAGCGTAGCATACGGTCATGAGACCATCACTTGATTTATCGCATCAACCACCGTGTCAAAGTCATAGCAGCGTTTCAGGCTTGAGCAGGTTTTTTCTTCCTGTTTTTTTTTCCTTTTTATCAAACTTTAGTGCTTTAAAACATCTGCACCAAGTGGAAGTAAAAGCTATTTTAAGGGTTTCTCAATCAAACTTTATTACACTCGACATTTCCATCAAAAAATGGTATTAACCCGGACAGGACGATATGAACCTTCACAGTCTGAGGACCCAAAAACCAGGAAAAGTTCGAGTCCCACCAATCACGATGAGAGTGAGGCTCACTGACCTACCGCTCTGTTTGTGCTCAACAATGGGCATCACTATGAGCTCCTTCTGCATATCATACAAACGTAAATCAACATCAGACCCTATTTTATTAAAAGCTGAATCAAAATGAGCTGAAACTGATTAGTAACATTGGAGAAATGCTTCATCTAAAGCCAAAAAAATAAGATCCCTCCTTGGTAATGATAATGGCAAATGCATACCATATGATAACGCTTTTAGCAGAAGCTAATTTGCAGCTTTTGTCCAACAAAAGGCTTTTTATTTACAAAAATGAGAATAAAATACCATAAATGAATGTTAAAAATAACATGAAAAATTTTAAATACATAGATACACATCAAAAGGATAAAAACATGCATCAGATCAACCCGTTAAAAGATGTATACAGCACTGCTGCAGATTAAAGCAAGACTTAGCTTGTTTTTTAAAAAACTGGTCGCAGACTTCAAACCGATGGGAAGCACATTTTATTACAATCTCCTAATGGAATTTATTATGTTCTAGAAACCATAAAGTTGTTTTTGAACCAGCAGCCACAACATCCTACATGATTTTGCAAAGTGGATGCTTTAAAACCACTCATCAAGAACCATGAAAAAGTAAAATACAAAACATGTCTGTCAGAAGTTGTGGACATCTGTGAAAGAGATTCAGAATTAATATGTTTTTAATTCATAAATATGTGAGCATCCAATCATATGGTAGCTTGTCAGTGTATTCAGTGTTCAAGACGACCCATCTGAAGATGAAAATGAGTGTAAAAGTAGGGAAGCAGTGGGATGTCAGCAGGACCATCCAGATGTGAAGCTTGTAAATCTGCTATGTGATGCTTATACAGAGCCGCATTTTTGCAGAAGCGTCCTGAATCTGTATAAGAGAACTGAACTGAGTGACCCCCGCTCCCGCGTTCTGAACAGGAAGTGCTTGTTGGCTCCAAGAAGCCAAAATCCCATAAACTTCTGTAGAGAAATAAACACCTGCTGCTCACTCATTCTATTTGTCAGAATAACCCTTCTGGCTCTGCTCCCTTTTTTATTAATCTTATTAACTATTAAAATATTTGATAGACAGATAAGCCCACTTTCAAGTGGTATGGGTAGTGGACTTCCAACAAGCTCAATCCTGATTGGCCAGAGTGGTTGTCATAGAAACAGTGACTGAGACCGACTTGGACCAATTACTGCTAACTGATAAGGTCGGGCTCCAACATGGAGGCATGAAAAAATGGCAACTGAATTGACTTCATTTCATTGGAGCTGTATGACGTCACACTTGCTCGGTCCAGTTATCATTTACAGTCCATGGTTCTACTGAGGCCATTTTTAAAGCACAAGTAGCCAGAGAGTGCACAAGTCAATTTTTTTTTCCCATCCATCTTATTTGAGACACACAGTGCTGTCACTGATTAACTACAAGCTGAGAACAAACATCTGGGAGGCCCGAACAGCTCACTCTGTCAACACACATGCAGGAGAAACTGCATGGTCTCATTCCATGGGTCAATGACTCACCTGGGTGCAACATTGCACAACACCCCCCTCCAAAACACACCTCATGAAAACATCTCTGTGTAAACTTCAGGAGAGACCAATGAAGGGATGTGATAGTGAAGGTATGCTTCCTTTTAAGCTTTAAGGCTACACCAAGTGAAATGGATGCTTGGCTCAACTTTTATCAAGTCACTTTCCTTCTCTGCAACATCTACCATGCTATGGAGCAACAATGACACACCCTACAGCACCGAGGCATGGGGAGTGAATCCAAAACACTGCGTTTTTTTGAGCAGGAATGCAGCAAAGCCTCTTCCCTGTTCTCTTCGTTCATAAGAAAAGCATTAAACCGGTTATCATGACATTGCAACAGGAAACACTCTTTAGGAAGAACTGTAAAAATCTGCACAGGATGGGACACTGATGTTTGCTGATTGAGGAGAGTTATCAGATGAATCCTGGTGACAGCAGGTGCGGCAGGAATGATTGGAAATCTTCATTATTTGTCGCTTTGTGTGAGCAAAAACACGCTGCCATGTTAGACTGTTTAGAAGAAAACAATAACAGTTAATAATAATCAAAGAAAAGCCGCACTTCCTCTGCTAACACCTGTCTTTCACTGCCCCACCGCTTCCTCATCCCACCTTCACTCAGCGCCGGAAAGAAATAACTGGATGAATAATTACAGGTATAAACACCTCCAGGCTATCAGGTTTTTTTTCTTTTCGTGATATTATTTCAAACGTTTCCGCCTCTTGAAAGAGTCCTCTAAACAGCGTCTCTTCACAGCTTGCTACCTCAGAGCCAGAAGGGCAATGAGGAGGCTCTCATGGTCATTTGTATTTGAATCTTCTCCCTCCTCTTTGCTCTCCTTTCTTCTAAACCTCTAACATTTGAATAGTAGTATTTAGTATATCCATCTAAATTTACTTTCAATCGATTGCAACAATCTAAACCTCCGTAGATGAAAAAAATGCATTCGAAACTAGAGTTATAATGACACTTTTATGAAACTTTTGTTTTCATAAAAGTGTTCTCACTTTCAGACAAGGTCTCTCCTGTTTGTTTTTGCCCACTCCCATCATCTATTTTGAA
This sequence comes from Adrianichthys oophorus, assembly GCA_036245035.1. NCBI lineage: Eukaryota > Metazoa > Chordata > Actinopteri > Beloniformes > Adrianichthyidae > Adrianichthys > Adrianichthys oophorus. The sequence continues at coordinate 21,034,424 of BSAI01000201.1, read as the reverse complement.
AGCATCCCCAGTAATCTTTTAACTATGATTATGGAATTTTAAGCCAAAATTTTAAAAAAAAAGATTTTGCTTTCTATCTAATGTCTGCAGAGCAGCAGGAGTTAATTAGAAATTCTTCTCTGTGTTATGGGCAACCCCGCCCCCCCTTCCCCTTTCCGTCGCTAAGAGCTTAGAGCATAGAGTCCCGCCCAGTGTAATTTCTACGCCACAAATAAGCTTTTTTTCAGACAGAATGTATTCTTCTGCTACCGATTCATAATGATTTGAATAAAGAAATACTCAGAAATGTAATTTTGAAATGTAATTTTCTAAAATACATGATCTTCATTGTGGGAAAAGTGCCACAAGTTTGTGCTAAAAACACAATTTTCATCAACCCTTGAAGCTGATTGCTAAAAATATAAATTATGATGAAAACTTTGTGTACAAAAATACTTCAAGCATTGCATGAGGCTTAACCTCCACCGTGATGCAAAATGTGATAAGATTTGTTTCTGCAGAGCAGGTTTTGATGTATGAACTTCTTGGTAAAAATGTTTTTTCTTTTTTAACCAGAAAGTGAGGGGTTTAAACACCAAACAGACATTTGTTTTTTTTTTCCTTTGTAGATATAAAAGTCCAGATCTTCCATCACAATCATCAGCAAATTTTCTCTCAGTACTCTTGAGATTTTACAAATTAATCTTACGCTTACATACATCAAAAACAACTAAATACAGCTCAGCCAGATCCTAAAAAAAATCCTTTTTTAAAATGTTTTTTAGATTTATACAAGGAAAGTTGTAATGACAGATACAGTGTTGGGTTAAATTACAACTGAGTATAAAAATTAAAGGTGAAAACAATGAGATTTGCATTTTTGCTTCTTAAATCTGAGCACTCGCTCCTCTTATCACATCCAGTCAGAGGCAGGGAGGTCCCAGCGCCGTTCATCCCGGCCCCTGGGTCTGCCAGGAGAGGGGGATTAGCGAGGCCTCAGCCTGTATTGCTGCCATTGTTTACCAAGAGACTAGAGGAAGGCTGAGCAAACCCCCTGTCAACACGGCACTACAATGAGAAACAAGGAAGTAGCGAGATCCGAGAGACTGGCGCAAACACTCACTGCTGCCTTGATCTTGGAGGATCGACCTCGTATTATTTAAATAATAATAAGACGACATACGGATGGGAAGGGAGCAAAGCTGCAATAGATGCTAATTTCAAAATGGACTTTAATGGGTTTTAGACATTTCCCATTATGCTTTAGTAATTAATTTGGTCGGAAAAAAATTGCATTTTAGGGGCAAAGATGCTTCAAATTTTTACGACAAAACATAAAGACTGAGCTCTAAGAAATGATAAAGTTTCTCTGTTTCCTTTCCCAAACATGTCAGTTGCCTCTCAGCTCCCTTCCAGTCAATTTTCAATGTTTTTTTTTTCTACTTCAGTGAAATGAAGTGTCAAATGAGCAGGAAATTCCCCCAAATGAGACAACAACAGAGCACAGTGTGCTGTAAAACAGAGGCTTGTAAATTCCACCGGTTCACTGCATAACATTTACTGTTATCCCCCCAAAAAGACCGTTTTACAGTCAGTATCCAGGTACAGTGGGTGGGAAAGTGTTAAAGTAGCGCGCTGTCTTCGGAGCGTGATGACGCTGCTGTGACCACAGCTTCCACATCACAGGGAGTTTCACAGCCTCCCTGATGTCAATACAGCTGAACACCGGCGAACATCACCCCTAAGTTTCAGTGTTCTCCTGATGGACATTCAAACCGACTGGACATCTAGTCATCAACAAACATAGATTTTCCAACCAGTGATTACTGACTGCCTAACAAATTTCAAAAGTTTTTAGTAGCCTTGCATGATCAAGCCCCGACGTACTCCTCTGACCTTTTAACCCAATACTCTCCGGCCCGATCCTTCAGGTCTTCCTGCCAACATCTTTTAAACCTTCCAAAAACCCACTTTAGGACTAGAGGAGATCTCTCCTTTCAAGCCGTTGCCCCCCGCCTTTGGAAATCCCTCCCATTGTCTCTGCGTCATATTGACTGTTTAGTCATTTAAATTCTTGGTCAAGACATTTTTATTCAGGAGAGCTTTTAGTTGATTTTAGTCCTTGTTTTACTATGTTTTTTTTATTATTCTTATTGAATTTAATACTGCTTTGTGTTTTGGTTTCTGTCTTTTTGTAAAGCCCTTTGTGATTCTTTCTGGGAAAAGAGCTGCAGAGATAACGATTTTCAATTCTACTCTATTCTATTCTATATTAGAACTAAGGTCAATTTTGGCATTTGCTGCCATCTTTCAGGTTTTTTTCAAAGAACAACATTGTTTTATAGTGAAATTGCTGCAGGAAGTTGTATTTGTATGTGGTTGTTGTCTTTAATGGTTTTTCACCCTCTTAATGCTATGGAGAATGAAATCATTCTAACTCTCACCAACATGAGGCACAGCCCTCTTCGTAACCAGTCCACAAATTGGTGGTACTGGTATGAACACCTTTTTAAGCCTTTAGATTCATAAGTTTTTCACTTATCTTTAACTGTCCAACAGTTAGAGGTATCGAAACTGTTAAAGTGATTCTCTATTATCTGTAAAACGTTGCTTTTTGTCCTCTTTAAAAAAGATAACAAAGTAAAGTGATCCTCTGTGTTTAAATCTGTTTTAACTCGTAAAACATCACAGCCCCTGAAAGGTCTGAGATGCATTGAATTGGTCAGAAGAAAACAATAAACTTGAAGCAGATCAAAGCAATGAAACATAAAAACTAATTTCTCTGGTTCCTTTCAAAGATCCTGACACAAAAATTGAAGATCAAACGCACAACCTGCATTCACACAACCCCAAGACTTAGCACACAAAAACACAACAGGAACTTTGGAAACCTCGAAGCCCTGCTCAACCTGTTCAGATTTTACCTGCATCATGTGATTTTATATGTATGTTTGAATATTTCAATAAAAAACAAGAGTCAGTCATTGATGCTGTAGCTCCACCTAAAACAAAAACGGTGAAAACTAAAATTACATAACCCTGCAGGAAAGAAGCAATAAGAGCCATGAAACGTGAATGCAGGAGAGCAGAGAGGAAGTGGAGGAAAACGAAATGAACTGTACTTTAAGAAATTTTTAAATAACAACAAATGATGTACCACTAGCATTGCATTTATAAGAAGAAACACTGGAAAGTTTTGTTTCTGTTGATGCTGTAGCACTTGGTCGAGTTTTTCCCCAGTTAAAGCCAACCCCGTGCCTGTTAGGTCCAATCCCTACGTCACTGTTAAAAACATTTTATGACTTTTTGAGTTTGGGTTCATACATATTTTTGTGTTATTTTTTTGGTCTTTTTGTTTGTTTTTAAAATTCAATTATGTTTTTATGTAAAGCACTTTCAGTTACACACGTTGAAAAGCGCTATGCTAATAAAGTTTGAATTGATTTGATTAGAGTTGAGGAGAATCCATTTAAATCAAGACCCCCAAACAAAGACGTGCAAAAGCTCCTAATACATACTTAATGTAATGAACTTGAACAAACAGACTTGTCTGGATTAAGCTTTATTCTAAAACAACAAGCTACCATATCTCAGTGTGTCACAAACACCCACTTTAGCTAAAAAAGATGAAGACATCTCCATTATTGTGACAATAAGCTCCCATGTTCTGATGTGAAAGGAGAATAATGGCAGAGCCAGAAAAGCAGCAGCCTCTCTAGTGATCGGACACTTTTTTTGGACAATGATTTCTCAGTAGAGATCTGAAGCTTCTTAAGATTCGTGAAGGACATGTGATCCATTGTGTTTCGCTTCAATAAACAACATGCTAATCTGTCTGAACAACGACATCCCTGGGAATTGGTGGCCCCGTCTTTTTCTGCCAAACGCAGCGAAAGCCGCTCCCGCTTTTCTGATCAACTTCCTCCCCGAAAGACTCCATACAAAAACCAAGCTGAATTTTTGCACCTCACAATTGACCTCAACTCGTCCATCTGGGTGAGTTATGTCATTTGAGGGCATTTTCAGGAACCAACAAAAGTGAAGAAATTGTTTAACTAGTAGAGGATAACATCAAGACAACCAATGTTGTAGTTTTATTAGGAAATAACTTTTTAAAAGTTTGTTTTCAAGTATTGTTAAGAAATGAACATTTTAAATCATTTTTTAAATGATAATTCTCAAATTAGAACAAAGTGGAGGTAGACTAAAAGTAGACTTTTTTTCTTTTTTTGTGTAGGCCTGAACACTTCATTTCTGGACAGATTATCTAAGAAGAAGATCTGAAGAAAGTGTTGTTTTCTAAAATGATGGCTGATTTATTCAGATGTATTTTTTTCCAATTTTTCCCTTTTGAAATCTTTAAGGATTTAACTTCTCAGAACATTACATTTTTCTAGACTTTTTTTTTTAATAAAAAGTTTGGTAAAGCTGCAAACGAGGAGGACACGATCGACTCTAACATGTGCCATCTTGTCCCGGCTCCCACCCGGACCTCAGGGAGTCACAGCCCCCCCCCTGGAACCTTCGAGGTCCACCAGCTGAATCTCTCTTGGGCCTTTTCAGGCTGCAGGTATCTGCGGCCTGAAACAAAGGCTCCTGCTTCACAACTGACCAGCAAATTACAGGGGATGCAGCAACAACGGAGCTTTGTGTGGAGTCTCAACGACACACAGGGAAAGAAAGTGCTCTTTATTTTGTCAGTGACAATAACACCCCCCCACCACCACCACCACCACCACCACCACCACCACCACCTCCCCTCATACCCCCAACCCACTGCTGCCACGGCCCCGACAATCCCACCCCGAAGATGAACAATCTGAGAGTTTTCTGCAGCTCCAAGAGGAGGCTGTGAGACACTGATGACTGACAAATACCATCGCACTTGCTCATTGGCGATGTCTGACACCATGCCGGATATAGAGTTACACAACGCCAAGTATGAAGATGATTAGGAAAACAACAAGGACACTCGTTCACTCCATTCTATTCTAAATCATTGCAACGTGACTCTTTCTCTCAGAAGTTAAGAAACACACAAAAAAGTTTTGTTTTTATGATTTTTCCTTAAGAAACAAAACCAGGTTTCTGGTTTGGCAAATGCAGTGACACCAAACCTTTTCTTTTTTATAGGGGTACAGGAGCTTTCATGAAAGCTTTAGTTCAGGTTAAAAAAAAAAGTTCAGTGTGAACAAATTCATATTTAATTTTCACTTTGAGGATTAATCAGTTTTTTTTTCATTGAAGTGATTATGTCCAAAAAGGAAACCAATTTTTTTAAAGCTTTATGAGAGGTTAAGAGATTCTCCAACAATAAATAACTAAATTTTCTATAAGAAAAAACTGAGGAAAAAAATGAAGAGATTTAAGATATTTTAAAGAGATAAAATTAATAGGATGGCCCAGAATAAACACTGAAGTGAAACTTAAGGGTTACATAATAAAAAAATCCAGTTTTTCCCATTTTATGATGCACATGTTTCACATCTAATCAACTCTCATGCAAACTAATTTGCTGTTTAGCAACACTGAGTCTGTTTGAGAGCAGGTTAACCCAGAGGCTCACACCACTCAGAAAAGACGAAAACTTGGAAAAACTTCTTGTTTGGTACAATTGGTCAGAATATTTCTTTATTTGCTGGTTACTTGAAGGGATTTTGTGATGAATATTTTAGGGCTGCTCGAGTTGATGCATGATAGCGCACGCTCAGGAGCACGTGCACGAGTCTTTCTGCTGTTTGTCAAGGCAACGACAAAACTCATCGTTCGCTTTCGGCACAACAAGATATTGACACCATTGTGTTTCAACTCCGGCCAAGACACAAACAAAAACTGTTTTCTGTTTTGCCTTACTGCGAAAGTTCTGACTTGTTTCAAATTCATCATATTTCATAAGGAAAATAACAGAAAACAAAAAGAATCATTGAACTTTGATCAGATTAAATGCTCTAAAGTTGATGATCTTGGGATAAAGGATTTCCCTTTCAAGATCATTTGAATCTAAAACCTGCAGAAATATTCTTAAAAAATGTGTTTAAAAGTGCCTCAAAGAGGTGAGATTCAGCAAAAAATCGTAACATAGAGAATATACATCAATGACCACATCGATGCCTTCACAAAAAAAGGTTAAAAAAGTTTTTGGATGGTGCAAAATAAAAAATAAAAAAAGCTTAATTTAAAGGCTGGTGCTTCTATTTTGAATTTCTCACGAGCATCACTATAGAAATCAGATAGAGTTAAAAATTTAAACCACTTTGTTGTGTTTTTGAACATAAAAAACAGCAGAAGCAACAGGAAAAAAAAGGGGAATCCACAGACAAAGAGGCCAGACTGTCCTCGGCTACTGATGCCGGAACGCAGAATGAGCGCAGGCGGACTTACAGATGGAGAGACCGAGCTGTTGGGGAGGTAAGGGTCCGGCAGCATCAGGATCGGATACCCCGGGTACGCAGCGGACTTGTACATGCTTCCATCTTGTTGCTTCGACACTAAATAATAACACAAAAAGAGTCAGAAAAATCATTGTCAAAACTGATGCAATCAAAGTGTAGCTTTGACCCAAAAAAAGACATTAAATATACAACAAAAGTTGCAGTTGTGAATCAAAATAGCTAGCAAAATAAACTTACTTCCACTGCAGTGATGAAAAAGATTTATAGTGAAAGGAAAAAAATAAATAAATATGCATCCAAAGTGAAAGTTGCTCTGAAAGCAGGGGAACTGTTACCAAGTAGTTACATCATGTTAAATGCCTGTATGAGCTGAGAAGAGATAATGCAGAGACAAAACCATGACAGTCGTCACCTATAGCCTGAGAGGCGTGAACTCCTCCAGATTATTTTCACCACCCATATTAAGCAAGACAGGTTGATGTGGTAGCAGCTACAACAACACCTTACTTTTGCAAAAACATCTTTGCTGATTTGTTGCTGGTTTCACTTTTTAAAATTTTTATTATTTTATTTCCCCCGAAGGCCTTTTTGAAATCTGGATTCTAGGGAGCTGAAAGGAGCACAATGTGAGAACATTTTTCTTCTTTCTGAAGACTGAAAAGAGGTACACTGACTGCAGCCTGTAATTAAAGCTGCCAAGCAAACTACACGTTCTGGGCCCACATGTAGGGAGGGAAATCACTGTTCTTTTTGGGTGGTAAAAACAAACAAAAAGTTGGGTGACTCTGATTGATCACTTTCTGTAGAGATTTTGCAACAAAAATGCTGTTCTGATGATGACCTAATGTGTTAACAGTTGTTTAAGAGATTTGAAGTCTTGTTTTTTTTAACCCTTTCGTCTAGATGACAAACAATTCCAGTGGATTCGAAAGTGGAGAAAATGGTTAGAAAGTTACGGGATGTCAAAAAGTGTTATTTGGACGTCGCTGGCGACATCTACGTGGTTAAAGACTTAAAGAAGTGTGACCCTAATTTGAAGTAGAAACTTTCCAGTTTTTGATGAATCTGAGATAAACCGTGACGGATGGATATCATTGTGAGTGTTTTTTTTCCCTCTTACCCCCTTCGAGATGCTCTCGGTGTTTGTCTGGGAAGCCCCTCTGCTCGCCCTGCTGCCCCCGTCTGACCGCCTGGAAGTGACCGAAAACAAACATGGAATAAGCTGAGAGGACTTTGAACGAGGCGGGATGAAGAGGCAACTTCATCTAACTTTGGCTGCATTTTTGCTTGAAGACACCTCTGGGAGTTTTATACTACTGTAACTCCTGAGGGCAGATCGGCTGCGCGCCGTGCGTTCATTCAGCGCGTCAGCGGCAGCCTTTCCCCGCATGGTACAGCCGTTTACGCGCCGTGCCACCTACCGCCGCGCTCGGACTCTGACTGATCTCCGACTCGTTCACCAGAGAGGACTTCAGGTCGGCCAGGTCTCTCTCCGTAAAGGCGTTTTCTTGGATTTTCTCCTCTTGTTCTCCTTCGTCTTTGAACGATATCATCTCATCATTTGCGCCCAGGTCATCCCCTCCGCCACTGCTGAGCTGAGGCATGTCTGTTCCCCCCTGCGACCTTATTTACTTTATATAAAAGGAAAGAGAAAAAAAAGGGAAAAAAAGCAAAAGTGGGAAAAAAAGTGACTTTTCTGTTAACGCTCCTCAGTCTGGGGCGCCTCCAAAGTAGAGAAACCCGCAGCACATTCAGAAAAAGTTGCGATGATGGCTTTTCCCCGGCTGCCTGATCCGTAGAAGACCAATGTTTCCCTACAACAGCAAACAGCTCATCTGAGCCCAAGACGAGGCAAAGAGTCTCGACTACAAAGGGCGCCGACCGGATGATTGACAGGCCCGATGACTTGTTGGGGGGTTGTACGATTGTTTCGGCTGAGCCTCTTAAAGAGACATCACCACTCTGAGCTCGGCTCAACAGGCTTTTTACATCACTTCCAGGGGCGTCTCTGCGCCTTTCACGGCCATATGGTGTCAAATTATCAGGGGACAATGTCAGGGGGAAAAAAAAAAATCAATTAATTAATTAATTATCTGTTAATAGTAATTACTTACAGACAAACTCAGCATGTTTTTTTATCCCGCTAATCTAATTTATAATCTATAACTATTGTATCTATTGTTATAGATACAACAATATAACTATAGACACAACAATAGTTTCTTCTTCATTTTCTTGATTGAAAAAATATGCCCCTTGGTGGTGTAAAAGCAAAAGTTTGAAGACTGTTACATCAGGAAAACTTCATAAAGCGACTTTTAGTTGTGTTTTGTCTAGGACTATCAACATTAACACATTAACGCCGGCGATTAATAAAAAAAAAGCGTTCATATTCATTAACACAAATGAATCACACCTCAGAAGCAACCGTCTAGCTGTATCTGCATCTTTATTGGAGTAATAGTGCAGACAAAAAGTCTTTACAGTTCTTTAGGGTTCTGTTTATCTTACAGTTGATGTATTTTTGCACACAAATTATATCTTTGGGAAATCTGAGTTAACAATTTACAAATTTAAACATTTCAGACAAAACAATGAAGGAAAAATGTTGTTTCTGTCCATTTTTGTTGGGTTTTCCACATATTGTTGTGTAAAATTTACCTCATTAAACATTGTGAATAATCTTGATTAATCACAATCCAAAAGTGAGATTAATCTGATTCCTTTATTTTAACCAATTGACAGCACTAGTTTGATCACAAATGCAAATGAAAAAAACTCAAAATGAAGCTTTTATCAGGTCAGATGAAAAACAGCATAATTCGATTAATTAATTACAGGAAATGATTAATTGATCGCACAAAAATGAATTGCATGATATATATATATATAAAATAAAGTCTATAATTACTATAATTTATATTAAATTACCTAATTTTGTCTCCTCCATTTTAATTGTAATTAGTTATTTTTTATTTTAGTTAAATGCACCCATTTATATTAGTTCTAACATCTGATTCATTTTTTCTGTGCGATGAAATATACATGAACTGTAATAAATTAATCAAATTAATATTTTTTTATTCTTACCACATAATTGCTGTGTAAAGCTTCATTTTGAGGCATTTTCATTTCATTGTGGCACATTAAAATGCAGTCAACCTTCCGTGTACCCCATTCTTTTATGATAAAGAACATCTCGTCTGGCTTTATCCTTTACATAACTACATAACAATAGTTGTGTGGCTTTGAGTGAAGAACTACAAAGTTACACATTGATGATGTCATCGCACCAACTGGCACTCACTGTCTATACGGACACCAAAAATGATATAAGACACATTAGCCGAGTTCAACACAGTTGAACAGTTAGACTTTTATTTTTTATTTGAAAACATGACAATAGTTATAGATTAAAAATAGTATTTTAAAAAAGTGCTAGCTTTTCTGTAATTCATTGCGATTAATGCAATAATTTGAAACCCCCTAATTTGAATATATTTTTTTAATAATCAAAACATTTTGTATCAGCTTTGTTCAGCTTTTCTCTCAATCCTCTCATGCTTTTGCTCACTTCTTAAAATCATGTGGTTCTGCTTGAGATCAAGTTAATTATTTTTAACTGTTTCCTACTGCTAAAACATCAATAAAATTTGAATTAAAAAGAAACATTTGCAACCACAGATTTGGTCCCAAAGTAGATTAGTTTTACCTATTTTTTTTTCTGTTTTAAAATATTTATTGATGTTCATTACTTTAAAGCTCAGCTTTTATCCGCTAGCTTTTAAACTTGAATAGATACTTTTTTTCCTGTCCAAAAAACAACAACATCAAAAGTTAATCATAGTGATACTACTTTTTTTTGTCTCCACCCCAATAACCATAATCTAGCAACCATTATCTGCTTTTATTTGGTTTCCTTCTCTGTTTTCTCCTGTAAGTCACATGTATGCACATTTATTCAAGTTTGAAAGTTATTTTTGAGTTTAATGTGCCAAATCCATGCTACAAACCCAAACATCTCTTCTTAAAAAAGGACTTCCTTTTCCTGCTTTGCAGAAGAATAAAAAGCATCAACCGTCTTCATAATGTCATCAGTTCGTACTAAACACTTTTCAGGTTTATGCATAAAAGGCATTTTTAGAAAATCACAAAAAGAAATGTAAAAAGTTGCAAATTTTGATTTAAAAAATGTGTGGTTGTAAAATCTGTAAATTTGGGAACCTCCTTAATTAAATCATTCAGGCAAATAAAATTTGTCGTGCTGCCGGATCTGTTCATCAATAGGTTTTTTTTCAAGAAAAAGTTACTAAAACTAAATATTCCTTTCTTGTTTTTCAGACAATTTAAGCATCTAACAAAAAAAAAAGCCAACTGCTTGAGTGGTTTTGGGAGGTTGAACTCATTCTGAAAAATGGGTTCAGATGGACTGTTACTATTATGAGGGTTAAAGGGTTAACAGAAAGCCAAAATGCAAAAGTTTTGTGCGAAACGATAATAAAACAACTCGGAGATTTATTGATCTCCATAAGCAGTGCTACACATTTACAGCGGGGGTCATGGTCACATCATTGAGTCTAAATCATCACCCATCCATCTCCTACCTCCATCAGGCTTTGCTATGACATGCTCCGTCTGATTTTCATCAAAAGCCAGAAATTTCCATTCTATTCTCTTCTTTCACAAAGACACTGCCAAAAATCTTGTGGTTTCTCGTGCAACTTTGCAAACCTAGTGCTGCCATGTTCAAAAAATAAACTGTCGTAGCAACTCGTCTGAACCAGTGCTATCTGTGCAGTCTCTTATTTTGGGGCTTTTATGAACTTTAGCATTCAACATTAAGGTATGGAGACTTTTCTGATTATTGTCTGACATAAACTTGAGGCAAAGTTGTAGAGACTTCCACACACAAGAAGACATTAAAGAAAAGACTGGATTCCAATGTTTTTTTTATGTGTTTTAGATTTAAATGTAGTATCAAATATAGATTTGAACTGCTTTTTCTATAGAAATTAACTAATTAACTTCATTAACAACCGTTAAACAATTCCCCTGTTTTTCTGTAGAACATGAAAGGATGTTTCTAGAGTTTGACTTATTCTTTTTAAAATTCTCCTAAATAAATGTGTTTTTCTGTGTCATGTTAATCCAAATTATTTCAAGAACCACTGTATTTATTGAGCACTTTTCTGTCCAAAAAAAGTGTAAGGATGCACATCTTTATTGGAATTCCTTTGAAACCTGAATATCATATTTTTCAAGAATTTCTGTCTCTGCGTTTGTTTCTACTACTGGGAACAGAAGTGAACTGCAAAGTGTCAGCTTGTGCAGGAAGAAGGAAATGTAGGACGTTCTGTAAAAACATCAGAAGGCACGCTCATCAGCAACAGAGGCACAGCATGTTTTGGCTGGTCCTTACATCCCACATATTTTGTAGCAGTCTCCAAAACAGCAAAAAGTGCTGGATGTTGCAACTACTTGATTGGAGGAGGGAAAGATGGGGGGGAGAAACACAGTTCAAAGATGTAGCACTGAAGTTCTGATGTCTTATCAAACTCATAATTGCCCCCCACCCCACCCTATTCACCACCATCACCAAACGCCATTGCATTTTTAATGCTGAATTCATAGCATAGCTAGTCTTCAGAGTTTTTAATTGAGAAATATTTATACACTCCCATGCTGTGACTTAATATTCGACTTAATCTTAGTCTGTTGCCTGGAATGAAAATGACGATCCACAGCTGGGGAACAGAATTAAATACAAACAGAAAATGGGCCTGATATTTGCATAAAACTGCATATTTATACAATATCGTTGATGCATATTAATAAAAAGATTAAAATGAGCAGTTTTAATGTATGCAAATCTAAATTATAAATGAGTTGTTTAAACTCCATGTTTATTCGGCTTGATTAAATATAGACAGCTGTTTCTCCAAAGAGACAGCACCACTCCTGCCTTGCGACTGTGCCGCATTCAGGTCCTTTTGCACCTTCACCAAGAATATCTATAAATGTATACATGTTTATCGTAGGGGTGCAAAGGTTCATCTCAGGCTGTGCAAGTCTACGGAAAGGCTGACACGAAACAGAAAGCTGGAGATGAGCACATACATGTCACCTGTCTGATCTGAAACCTGCAAGACTCAGATCGACAGCATTTCTATCATTTGACGCTTTGTTGTCCTTTTTTTTGAGTGGTTTGTCTATTCTTGTTAGATCATACAATAGTTGAGTTTTAGCTTTAAATCAGCTCTTTCTGCCAGTCAAGGGATTTTGTGCCTTACAAACATCCTTTCTCCTTGTCTTTTATCTCACATTTTAATGAGTGCCGTTTGTGACATCAGAGCAACTGTTGACAGGAAAGGCCAAAAAAGGAAACACGAGCAGATAGAAATGATACGCAGCCTACACACCAGCAAATGCATGGCTGCTGCGACCCCACAAGGTGAGCCCAGATACAGCTTTACCTTAGAAAAACACAGCGTCTGTGGTTGATAAAGGAAATGTCTCTGATGGGAAGATGCTCGTGTTTATATTTAGACGGGCTGGTAGAGCATAGTTACATTTTAAAAGCAACAGTGAAAAAAAAATCTTCGTGCTCATTTTTAGATTTGGTTGAATTAGTGCAAAATTAGTTTGTAATGTGTTGATAAAGACTTCCATTTGAAAAGAAGCAAACAAAATTTACACTTTAGTCAGACTTTTCAGCAGGATCTAAAGAATGAGGAAATGCTTTTTTTTCTCCATAGATTTTGTTAATCAGAAATAAAACTGTTCTTTAGGTCTCGGATGATACATTTTAATTTAAAAAAAAAAGCAAAACCAAACAGTGTTTCAGAAAAAATAACTTGTGGAGTTTCCTCCAATTGACAAAAATGCAACAATTTAAAAAATGTTTTATTCAAAATTAAAAAGAATAAAAACTGTTTTTAAATGAATTTATTCCGTTAATACATATTAAAAGAAATTTTAAGATTTTCTTTTTAAATTTCAATTTGGACAACAGGGCTGCACGGTGGCGCAGTGGTTAGTGCTCCTGCCTCACAGCAAGAAGGTTCCCGGTTCAAGTCCTGGCTGGGGGACCTTTCTGTGTGGAGTTTGCATGTTCTCCCCATGCATGCGTGGGTTTTCTCCGGGTACTCCGGCTTCCTCCCACCGTCCAAAAACATGCTTCACAGGTTAATTGGTTACTCTAAATTGTCCCTAGATGTGAGTGTGCATGGGTGTGTGATTGTGGCCCCTGCGACAGACTGGTGACCAGTCCAGGGTTGTGCCCTGCCTTCGCCCATGAGTAGCCGGGTTAGGCTCCGGCAACCCCGTGACCCCGAAAGGGATAAAGCAGATTGGAAAATGAATGAATGAATTTGGACAACATTACTTTGTAAAAGCATTAAGGTTAAACACCTCACTTTTAATGCAGTGTTGATTGAGACATTTAGGATTTAAAGTAAAGTTTAATAGAACAATAAATACATAGTTTGTACATTCAATAATATAGATTTTTTTTGTTTTGTCTTCTTGGGCTTTTCCTTTTAAGAATACCTGTTCCGATGGAGAGCTGAATATTTCCTCAGGTCATACGAAGTCTCTTAGTTTGTTCTGGATTAATGAGCTGAAGGATGTGAGGATATTTAACTAAAAACAAAAATCTTCAACCAATAGGAAGAAAAACCATTTCACTGTTGCTACAAAAACATCTGGAACTGAAAAAAACGTGCAGTTATGCAAGCACTTTATCTATGCCTCCTTTAAATGCTGCATCTGCAGTGAGCTTGCATAATATTTTTCCATTTTCAGCTCTAACTGTTGAGAGAAAACTAAGTTGCATTGAGTTGAACATAAATAGACAGACATGTTGCTGCACTAAATAATTTACTGGCAAAAAAGCAGAAGCTTGAGCGGGATCAGCAAAGGGGACAAATGCAAATTTAAATCATAGTTTGGCATAAAATATCATTTTGAAACTACAGTTATTGGGGGTGTAATGATTAATCGACTTCATCGATTGATATTCCTACAACCCAACCAGATCTGTCTGAGGCAAGTTGTTAATCAAATCATTATAAAATAGTTTCAAAATGAAAGAAAAGTTGATATGAATTGAATTGTTGGTAAAATGAATTGGTACAGCACCAAAGTAAATCAGCTTCCTCCATCAGACCCTGTCCGAACTATCTCAGTCTGACTTTATCTCCAAAACCTCTAACAACAAGAGTCCTCATGTGCCATTCTTTCATATAGTTAAAGTCCCACTCCATTCATCTTTTGAGAAAGAGTTTTCCTGTGGTCTTTTAACGTTGACTGGGCTGTTTTAGGCAAAATTAAAAAATCTGTGTATTTTTAACAGACATATTTTCTGCAGTAGTTTAGGAGCAACCCCACACCTTCTTCCTCTTCCTGTTGGTTAGACCTATCTGTTCCACCCTCTCCCGCTAGCTCACAATCCCAAGCTAACATTTATGGGGCAACAAAAATGGCGAAGAACAGTGAAGCTACCCAACCGTACAGTTTTGAAGCAGATGCCAGCTCAGACGAGGGAAATACTGACGTGAATCTATTTGTGTACAAGCGGATGCATCAGGATGGAGTGGAGGAGTGAGCTTATGGCCCAGACTATTTTCTACTTAACAAATACAATCTTTTTTCCAAATTCTGTTTTATCTCCTGCTTCTTAGTCAAATGGAATAAAGAAATACCCAGAAATGCAATTTTCTTTAAATATGTCTTTATAAATACAAACGTCATCAGTGTGGGTCTTTAAAACAGAATGTAAACATTTCCAGTATTCATTCAGCAGGATATTCTGGCCCAAGTCACTGAGACGACATCAGTCTGTGGCTCTAATAGCATTTAAAATAGCAATTTTTTGGGTCAAAAATTAAAGAGTAAGAGTCTTCTTTTGAAAGGTTGTAACTTTCTTTTTTATGTACTGTGACAAAACATTTCAGTCATTTTATTACATAAAAACCGACTGAATACATTGCAGTACAAGATGCCCACCGTCTCCTGTCCAAAAGGGTCCTGGAAAAAGTACCAGCAGGTGACATGATTTGATATTTTCACACATTTCGTCCTCACTGAAATCATTAACTTGTCATGAAAAACTGATTCTTTTGCATGTCTCTCCAGTATTTAGTCAGCGCTGATGAAACTCTCTCTGACGTTTTTGTTTCTTCAAAGATGAATCACAATTGGTTGAAAAAAAAAACGATTACACACTAGGAGTTCTGAAGAAACATCAGGCGCATTAAAACTGTAAATTAAATCATGTCCTTTCATTGGGGTGAAGCCACATCCAAGCGAACGGCTCTTAACTGGAACCACTTGTGTGCTTTTTTATTGGCAGTTTTCCTACAATTAAAACCATGTCCTTGAAGGCAGCAAGCAGCTGCTTGAGTGGAACCACAACCAATCATTTCAACAGTTTTGTTTTATGTCCAAGTTTTCACTGTAAAATCTGAACCTCAATATTCAACATCGTTCCTAAAGATGTTACTTTTCATGCTTGAATTATTGATGAGCTGGCATGAAATCTCCATCAAAAAGACTGAAACAAAGAAATTTGATCTTTCTATTAAAAAAAATAAAGTTCACTAAGAGGATGTTACAAAATGTATGTGTAGGTGGATTTGATATATGTAGGAGGCTAAAAATCAAATATTAAAAAAAAGTCTGACTCAAATGAAAAAACATGAAGACCTCAAGGACTACAAGATTAAAGATCATCGGAAAAAAAAGGTATTCTGTTCAAAAACAAGGACAAGAAAAGAGTTCAGTGGTTTCTTCCCTTGGTTAGAATTAGGAAGTTTGTGACCTGAGGTCAATTTCCACCTTCTGCTCACAAAATACAGCTTTCACCTTCCTTTAAGCTGTGTGAGACTCTTAAAAAATATGAGAGGAAGAAAACTGCACGAAATAAATAACAGAAAGAAGTTGATGTTGTGAGCAGTCTAACGAATCCTCCGTGTTTACTGATTTGAATGTGTCTCTTTTGATTTTGCAGAATGCAGTCCCCTTACCTCTTCGTTAACTCCTAATCAATCATTTATGAGGTGATAGCACAGATCCGTGAGGGGCTTTGGGGAGGAAAATCAACAAACATAAACACGGAGGAATAGAGCTTTGAAAAAACTTTGCATCTCCGTCCACTGATCATCCACAGAAGACCTGCTAACTGTTTGTCTGCTATAAAAGACATTGAATGTAATTCGATGTTGTCCTGAGACTCTGAAATCAAGATTTGGGATGCAGTAAACAGCTTCTATACAAATCCTAAATCACGTTTGGGTATTAAAGTATTGCTGTAATGACCAAATGAAAAAAATCCCTCTTCATGTTTGAAGTAAAAAGAAAAACAAATTGAAAAAAGTCAAATATTCTAGGTTCACTTAAATGGACTGGAGTTTATAATGTTGTGTGTTCTCCTCTAAAGATCAGAGGAAGGAACTAGCAATCTGTGGTCGGAAAGTCTCCATCTCCACTCTGCTTTATTTCATGTGCTTTTTAAAGATAGAGCACAAACAAATCAGGCCCCGGCTTGTGAAACATGCCTCAGATGGTGGCTGGAAATAGTAACAAATAAGCTTCTGCTTCAACCCTTGTTTCAAGTGCTGAACACCGTAATCAAGTTCACTATATTATGAAGCGTGTGCATGAGTTTGAGAAGAAAAAGGGGCCGGAAGAAAGAACTTGTGAGCAGGTGTGTCAGGACCAGATTCAGCAAATACTACAAATACACACTCCTTCGGCACTAGATTTTAGTTTGTTTGGAAGTACAGCGACGGGAAAGGATTCACGAATGGCAAAATAAAATGTATTTCTTTCATTTTTAGCATGAAAACATTTTGGATTTAAAATTGATTTATTTCAATCAAGCAATCAAAACAAAATTACTAAAGAAGTTGAACAAAATACATCTAAACATAGATATATCAAACTCAGGACAATTAATCGTGACTTGGTTGGATATTTTAAAAAATCTAAGTAAAAGAGATGCACATCTCATCTACAAACACATGTAAATGATGGAATTATAATTACTCTTCTTCATAAATAGACATATTTGTACTTATACATACAGTACATGGCACACTGAAACCATTAAATATTAAGTTTGTCAAAAAGAGTTTAATTAATTGCTTGAAAAGGAGTGGGAAAAAGCACATGTATGTATTTCCACCCTTATTATGCTTATGTTATTGATTCTTTTATTTTTAATTTAATCAAACAGAGTTTGTTGGAAAATATGTCCACGGCCACATACTTATTTAAGAAAGCTGTATCATAGAAATATTTGTAGACGATTTACAGAGGTGTGGTCATGTGACTCACTGGTTTTGCCGCTGTTTAAAGAATGTTATTTTTAGCAAATCTTGCTGATTTTAACGCGTCAATTAAAAACAAATCATCCTTATTTACAAGGGATTGCTAAAGCAAATGATTGAGGTATGAATTTTTAGAAATAAAATATCACCCCTGAGCAACGTAAGATGTGGGTAATAAAAACAACCACAGAAACAAAGTTAAAAGACCACTGGGAACGCTTTCAAAATAGATCAATAGACGAAAGTCCATCAAAGTCACTAGTTTGACCTCATAGTAGTTTGAGTCTTCAGGATTCATTGAAAATGTTTAATAGTGAGATGATGTGGCATTTTCTTCATCATTGCTCACACAGATATGTCCTGCTGAACACAGAGAGCATCAGAGTTGGGGCAGTGTGTCGTGGAGGAAACATGGAATTTGTGCCACAGCCGCAGAGTCATACTTTGACTTGACCATGCAGTTCCACTGGAGTTCAATCATTCATTTGGAGGATGGTTGGTGCGCATTCTACATCAACCACAAACGGATTCCTGAGAGATTCAAACCTGCATTTCTGGACTCAGTAGTCAGCAAAATCGCTGGGTAACCTTTATGTTAAGTATGCAGAGTTTTTCAGCAAACTACAGTAAGCAGCATGTCAGAAGAAATCCGACCTTTCACGGTGTGGCAGCACAGAGTATCGCCCACGCTCGTGCAGCACTCTAAAACTGCAGGCTAAGGGCATCAAGATGGCTCAGGATGTTACACAGAAACTTTTTATCCTGGAGCTCTGTTGTGTCTTTCCTTTTGCTTTCTAGAAACGAACACTTCCTGGTGAAGCTCAAAACTTCAATTCTTCAATTCAAAACTTTTCTTTGGCTCAGCCATGTCAGATCTGTGTAATCTGAACCAAACTTCTCCAGGAAACCTTTGAACTGCCAGTCAGTCAAACCGTTGGTTCTTGTGAAGTTAACCACTTATGTTCTGATCAGGCCTGGCCCATGTAGAATACCAGGAGGGGGGCAAGTCTGGGTGTGCTGAGAGTTTGAGATGCCTTGCTCTTCCTGACCCTCTGCATTTACCAGGCTTGGGACAGACACGAGCTGGACATTGATTTGTGCCTTGTTCAGGCTGCATTTATCTTTTGTCTCTTTTTATTTCTGTCTGTGTCCATCTGTCTGTCCTTCCTTTTGTTTTGTTTTTTGCCTTTTTTTTTGGTATTTTTTGTGGGGCTTTATGTCTGTTCAGGATTTTTTTTTCTTCAGTAAATGGTGGATTTTAGTGGGTCATCACGTTTTTTTGGGGGGGGCAGTCAGGGCATTAAGGGGGGCATTGCCTTCCCTTGCCTTTGTCTATATCCGGCTTTGATTCTGATGTTCATAACATGTTCTGCTCTTAGGGCTTTGCCAAACACAGTTTGGACACACTGATAACCTATAGGCTTACCTGCACGCTTTTCTGGTATCTTATCCCAAATTCCGCCCACCAGTCCACTCTTTTGACTGCACATAGAACAACCAAACAATCAGGAGTTTATCTGGATTTTTGGAGAAAGGAAGAATGTCTGAACATGGCTGCTTTCAAAGTGTTTGCATTTAGACTTGTTCTTGCTGCATCGTGACTTTGCAACATAACAGTCAACCACTAGAGGGCAGTATGATTTATTTAGCCATGTTGGTGAAAATATCTATTTAAAAAATAAGTTGGAAAAAGATGGTGAAACAAAAGATGTATATATATATAAAATTGGTCACCTCAATAAAGATTTATTTTGGAAATCTTTAAAGATCTGCATCTTTAAAGTAACTAGAAGTGCTTTTATCACAGCTGCTGGTAATAGTAGCTTGTTTTTGAATCATAAAGAGGAGCCAGTTTCATCTGCTTGGTTTTGGTTACTTTAGAAGAAGAAAATGAGGAGGAGGATCAGGCCATGGCCTTTGGTCTGCAGGTTACTGTGCCCTTAACACTCTCACACATTCACGGGCAGATTCACACAAACGCAAAGACGCACACACTGGCAGCATGGGGAGACGTGCTGTAGTCTGGGAGGCAGGAAACAAAAGACCTCGTTAATGCAGAGGGCCCTTTGATGTGGAGCCAAACCATTCACTCCTTGCCTCTCACTCACACACATACAGAACTGCAGAAACAGGCATATGTGCAAATACACAGACAGGCACAGGCAGCCTTCGCCACAGAATAAGCGAAAACGCTGAAAAGATAGTCATCTCTCTGAGCTGTGGCGGCGTGCCTGCTATTTTAAAATATGACATAATGAACTTGAAGGAGGTATGAATGAACATGTTGATGAACTTGAAAGATTTAAAACGAAAAATAAACTCCTCTGTTTTCCTGATAAACACTGTGTGTGAAGATTTAGTTTCCTTTGTTTGATCTGAGTGATGGTTCATGCTCAGGTTTCAGATGATAGGCTTTTCCTCCTGTTACAGTCTCACCTGGTTTCATTAGATAATTGTCCACAGCTGCCTTCATTTATGTCATCATACTAAGTAGGTTTAATGTCTGGCTTTTAGTTCAGTAAGTCATCTGCTGCTTTGTTCCCCTTTAGTTCATGGTTTTGTCACTCTATTAGATAATTTACTGAAGCTTGTACGATCAGGCCCGTCCTCCTGCATGTTTTGATTATGTTTTGGGCCCTTAACTGTTGGTTTCTCACAGAATCACCAACCTGGACCCTGCAGGAGATTCTTTACTGCAGTGCCATGCCAGAACCTTTCCCTGCAGCCCTTTTCAAGTCACACCATTCCACCTGTCAAGCCATGCTCCTACCTGGTCCTCACAACCTTATTGCCAGAGCCTCACATCTGTAAGTGTCTTATCTCTGAGGAAGATCACTACGACTGCTCCTTTGATTCTCTGTTACCAAGGATGGTCACTGGTCTACTCCTTTGTTCATGTTTGAGGCCCCTGAAGAGGGTTGCTGGGATTGCAGCAGTTATGAGTGTTGATATGATGAAGGTCTAAGAGAGTACTAGATGTTAAGATAAATGATGTTCAGAAATCATAGGAGATGTTTGTTTTTTGCTTTTATTGCTTAGCAAGGATGGGATTTCAGATTTATGAATTACCTGGTTCTGTTCATCTATACATTCTATTCATATATACAAAAAAAAATTAAGCTTAAAATAGCATTTCTGAATATTTCTATAAACAAATCGTTTTGAATCAGGAGCAGAAGCAAAAATGTGGAGCATGGATGCCGATTCTATACTGCATTAGATGAAATAGATCAAAAGTATTTGGAGAAGTCTTTAGGCAACTGTTTCCAGGGTTAAAATAAAACCTCAAGAGGTGATCTTCACCAAGGCCTCTTCCCGTCCAGGACAATTTGCCCACAATCATTTCTGTTCTTTTAATGCAGAAATCAAAATTTCATCCAGACTGATCAACGGATTATCGAGCAAACTCTTAACTAGATTCAATGCTTTTTGTTATAGACCAGTGACGTTCTGGAAGAAATTGTCAAATAATCATGAACACATATGACGATTAGAAGAAGAATTTACCGCCAGCGTTGTCTTTTTTTGGTTGAGTCTAGACAGTTGGACTTCTTCTGGGTCAGAACATCACAGAGGAACACTTTGGATCCTGTCTTAGTGAATACATTTTATTTGAAAAAACGATTTCCTTTTTATTAATAAGCAACTGCCAACACAGAGCTGCATGATCAAGTATCAAACATCCCTAATTTTTCTTTTTTGGCAACTATAAAGGCTTTTTTCACAAGTTTTTCAGATGCTGCTTTGCTGTTTGGACAGCAGTACTACTGCGGAACGACCACCTGCAAGAAGGTTTTTAGGAGTCTGGAACAGTGAGAACATAATTCCCTACATTTGTTCTGGTAAAGATCACCCATGAAGGGCCTCTTCCCTGTCGTCAGGTTTGTTCTTGTCTCTAGTTAAACTAAATTGCAGCACGAGGTGTTGAACTGTTTATTTTTACAAAGTGTAAGGATGGTGTGCTGAAACCAAACTGCAGATTGTTTACGAGATCTGAAGGTTCACTCTGTGGTCTAAAAGCTAAAAGGTCTGTAGAGATAAAATACAAAAACAGCAAGATGAGATAAAAGCTTTATTTTTTATGGAATTGAGATCATTTAAAGTTTCTCATTTCAGTTTGACTATTTTTGCAATAACCTAGATGTTATTATGGATTCTTTTTTAATAGCGATTTAACAATTTTTTTGTAATGAATCCTTGTATTTGCTAATGCTGGAAGCCGCAGCTGTCTGGTTACTGTGGCCTTGCTGTTTTTCTCTTCTGTTGAACCAACCTGACATTAGTGGTGAGTGTGTTCACCGCACTCAAAGAGGCCTGAATGACTGTTGTACAAAGTTTAATCAAAAGACAGAGGACCTTGAGAAACCAGAGATTTTTTTTTTTCCAAACTTTTCCAGCTTGAGTCACTTTTTTCCTCCTTCAAGTAACAGATTTTATTTTGCATCTGCACTGTTCTACTTTGCTTGTTTTGGTCTCTAAAAAGGCAAAAAGGCAAGAAGGTACAAAGTACAGTCAAATGTTTAATAGCTATAAGAGGGGTGAGTGTCTTTCACTTCTTTTACCTAAAGGCAGGGGCAGACTTAACAGTTTGGGGGCCCAAGTGAAGGGGCCCTCTGCAGTGGTTGAATTAATCCTTTTAAAAAAAAAAAAAATCCCTGCTGTTCAATCACTTCTTCACTGTTCTACTTTGTCAAGAATCCAAATGTTTTCATGAGCATCTAAAAACTTAAATAGCACATTTAAATTTATATAAAAACGTAAACATTATTTGTACTTTGCAAAAAAGAAACATTGAATGTATTAAGTGCGCTAATTTGTTATCCACATACTTAGTAGTTTGAACAAATTATGATCTTTTTTAAGGTCTCTTTTCTTTAATTTGTCAGGTTATACTAAGAAATGTGAAAGAAACAAAAATACTTAAATGATGATAAATGAAATGATACATTATGGAACGGCATTAATCTTTAAAAAAAAAAAGGAATATTCTTAAAATTGCCATTTTCTGCCCCTCTCTTTGCCTTCCTCTCCTTTTTTGTCTTTTTTTTGGTCATTCTTGGCTTCCTTTAACGTTTTTTGTTTTTTTTTTTTAGTTCCTTTAATTCTGCTTTTTCCTGTTTTGTCTTCCTGCACTTTTGAAAGTGTGGCAACAGATTTCTTGCTTTCTCCTTTTTTCACAGAAAACTCAAGTCTCTCTGCTGCTCAGATGCTGGAATGTTCCATTTATGCAAAGGGATGGGGGGAGAACGAAACACTTTAAGATGAGCAGTCTAAAGCCTTTTCAGGGATTTACTGCTGTGCTGTGCTTTACTGAGTAGTCTTTACATCTTTCAAACTTTTGTTGAAAAGCATTGTGTTTCATTATCATATATAAAAAGAGTTGACTTTGTTTCAAAGAATACATGAATAAATCAGATTTAGTGTGAGTTCTAAAACGTCCAGCTTCTACCCTCAAATCTATATTTTTGTAACTCTTTTACATATTCAGCTCAATAAATTGTGGGTTTTGCAATTTTTAAATTAGCCATGAATTTAAAACAGATGTATGCTCTTTTATAAATACACTAATCCTCCATTGGTCCCTTGTTCAGGATCTCCCACAAAAACCACGATGAACCAAAGCATCAACATTCATGTCAGCTGTGTCCACCTCTACAAGTCGGTTGATTTAACTGCAAAGAGGCTGGAAAATGGTGAAAAATAAAGAAAGAGCAGTCCAACCGGGAGGTGCTTGTGGTCATGCTGACGACTTCTCCACAGAGAAGCCACAGATGGTCTTTTATGTGAACTTGAAATAAATGGTAGAGCAGGTCAGACGGTGTGGGTGGTCATGTTCATCTGACGCAGGGGTCCAGCTCAAAGTTTGAGTGGTTAATGATCATTACATATGCACACCAACACACACTGTGGATTGATCACACACATGCACTGCTGCTAAAATATTAACAATGCATTTGTGTTTGCATTTATCCCGTCGTCTCACTTGGTTTTATTTTGAAAACTCAGCAAGTCTTTTCATACTTTCAAACAAATGTGTGCCAGCATGGACGTTTGCAGGGAGGGAGCAAAGAAAGTACACACACCTTTGCAAGACCTGACACAAAGCGTTCACGCACACGTTTTGACGACAGCTGCAGCAAGTCAGATAATTCACCTACAATGACAAACTAAAATCAGCTCTACACTCAAGCCAACACTGTGTTTGCTCTCTTTTGGGTTTTTCCCAAAACAAAAGTAACAGATCCAGGGAGAGATCAGAGCGCTCACAAACTAAGCCCCCATTTACTCTGATGGCAGGCCCATTAAACGCATGCGTCCACAGTGGTCTCTTTCTAGTGGGAAGGGGGCGGTTTGGAGTCCTGCAGTTGACAGTTAGCAGCTGATTCTGGGATCAGTTTTTCCGCAGAAAAGGGACTGATGTGGCCTGGAGGAGGATGTGGATTCCTGTGATGGATCATTGTTTAGGTTTAAGTAGGAGTTTGTGAGTCTGTGCGCATTTGTGTTTAATCCGTGCAGCAGGATGAGGAGTTAGCCCCACTAAATCTGCACGCGTGATTAAAAAATACTCAAAAATGATTGTGCGTGCGTGTGCACGTTTACACCCTGACATGAAGGGAAGCATTGAGTACTTGGGGAATAAGTGTCATTATTTGTCATGGTCATTCTTTTTCCCGTTATTTTCACTTTTGGTTGATTCCATCCATAGTATCCTCAAATGTGTATACTGAGAAATCTGTTATATCTGTAGCTAAGTAAGATTTAAAACCCTTGAAATGATCTTAAAGGGAAAAAAAAAGACACATACTTTTAAAAAAATAATTTATTTATATGTTTTTTATTTTCATGGGCTGTTTGGTAAAGAAAAGAAACATCTGTATTCTTGTTGAGACAAATAGAAAAATACCAAAAAAGATGGTAAACTTTTGATATTTTAATGTAAATAACAATAAGAAACCAATTAAACCAGGTGATTAACTGGAATAATAAAAAGTAAAATTAATCAAAAGAAAGATGTTCATAAATGGGTTCAGCTAAAAAAACACAGTAAATGGCTCTCAGTCTATGAAGTTCATTAGGCGTTTGATGTATTTAAAAAAAATTTTTTTTAAATTTTTTGAGCACTGTTCTGTTACTGCATTGATTCAAAATAAAGGTCACTCTTTTTTCTATGATAAAACATTTTACTTTTGCTTTAAAAACAAATAAAAATCTTTATTGGGGTCAGAAGCATTTAGTCAAAGCTAAACCAAGAAAATTTGGTTAAAGGAAAAAAATATCTTGTAACTTTTCACGCTAATGAGAAAAGCTTCTGCTTATTTTAAACCATGAAAAGATGAAATGATGGAAGGTGGGGACAAAATCTAAGGAACTGAAAGGAAGCCCACAATCTCATCAAAATGATGGACAGCAAACGGGTATTAAATACAAAAATATAAGTATTGTTTTTATTATTGTACATTTTTTACTTTGCTTCTTCTTTGAAAATGTGAACGTATTTATGCTAACAGAGTCTGTGCACCCTCCCTGTTTTAAAAATGACATTTATGTTACTGGAAGAATCAAGAGATAAAAATGGCCTGTTGAATCACATTTGTTTAAGTTTTTTTTCTCCTGCAAAAACTAAAAATTGTTTAATTCATAGATGTGTATATATAGATAGATAGATAGATAGATAGATATATGTGTGTGTGTGTGTGTGTGTATATATGTGTGTATTGGGACGTAAGAAAAGTTTGTGTTTCTGGAAAAAAAAAAAAGCTTTCTGCAAACTACACTATTTACAAATGTTTTACACACTTAGTCAGAAAACAAAAAAAATCTATTTAGTAAGGTGTTTGTTTATTTGGAAAAATGTTCAAACAGGACTATTCTTGCTCAATTATAAGAGACAAATGTTTGCCTAAGTCCGTGTAAAGATCACCGTTTCACTTTAGTCGAGTTGGGATTAAGGAGATTCACATTTTCTGCATAAAAAACAGAAACCGTGTCATATAAAAGACAGCAGAATAAAGCAAAACGTTTTGTCATCATTAATAAGATTCAGCAGCTTTAAAACAGAAAAAGTAACTTACCTATTACTTAGTTACTTATTCTGATAAACAACTCGGAGGATAAAAATGACTTTTTGCAAAAAAAAAAAAAAATAACAACGAAACAAAATGAGGAAAAAGTTCCTAAACCTTTAGCTTTGGAATTTAGTCTTTCACTTTTTCATTCCTTGAGCATAATGTTACAGTTGACTCTTCCATGGCTTTATCTGCCACTGATGCAGCAAAAGATCATTTTAAAAAAAATCATGGATGTCTGACTTTGTCTTTGATAAATGTTTTTTTTTTTTTTTTGAATTTTGTAATTATCAGAAAAAAGTAGTTAAGGTTGCCCAAAAGATACGACTGTGGAAACTTTCCAAAAAAGATCAGTTTTTCTTCTTAAAGCCTGAATATTAATTTGTTGTATTCACAAACTTTTTAGTGCTTCATATTTTATGTTAAAATACCTAAAAGCCTCACTAAGAATTGGGTATTTTTTGGGTGTAAAAGTTTGGGAAAAACTTTTGATTATGAGGATTTATGGTTTATTTTCTGGTCTCTAAAAGGTAACGGTGACTGCATGATAAAGAATGAGTCGAATATTCAAAGATTCTGCTGTCTCTCTGATCCTCTCATTGCATGCACTAAAATTTGATCTCTGTAACTAGAATTTTTAGGCATTTGAACGTGAAATAACGTTTTTCCTGAGGATCTGCAGCTGATCATTGGTCAGGATGGACATCTGCTGCAGGCAGAGGGAGCTAGACTGACCTCTTCAGGTAAATAAAGGAAATTAATAGGAGAATGTGATTATTTTAGGCTACTTAAAAATGTTGTAAAAAAAAGGGTGCTCTGTTACTTAAAAAAAAATAAATGTGAAAATAAACTTTAAAGAGACGTTTATTTTATTTTTTAAACTGTCAAATTTTATTTTGAAAATATCAGGAAAACCCCTTGGATACGACTAAAACAAATCATTTTAATTTGATTTGAGGCTTTTGGTTTCAGTGGAAGCTTTTTGTTTTTTTTGCGAATGTTTTTTGGAAATTGCCGGATTGTTGCTTACATCCATCAGTCTGGAGAGAACCCTCTCATAAATCAAAACGACACAAAAGCAGAGAGCATCCACTTCAACCCAGCAGGAAGATGAACTCTGTTCCCATCTGAGTTTGATCACTAAAAGCTTCATTTTTTTTCTTCCACCAGATATTTTCTTTTCTCTGAAAAGAAATTTACTCAGATTTATGTCATATTTTCTTTCCGTTGGAAGGATGTTAGATTACGTACACATTATTTTTCACTCTAACTGAGAACGATACAAAAATAAGAGCTCAGGGTTGCATGAAAATGTGGGTGAATCAGTATGTTAAAAACTGACTTAAACTAATCAAGTTGACTTTTCACATCTTTAAAACCTTTAAAACGTTCATGAAATACAGTGAACAATTTCATATTTTAAAAATATTTACAATTCATCATGCAGAGGGGACTTTTCTGTTGTCAGAGCTTGTCTTAAGAAAGTGATGAACTGTCACAGAATGGGTTTGCACGTGCAGTTTTTGTAGCATTTATTATTGCCTATAACAAGTTGCTATTTTTATGCAGATCCCATTCTAATGAGAACATTTTAAATAAATAAAATGTTTAAAATGTGAGCAAAAACTGTTGCGTTTTTATCTGTTTACTGGTTTTGAAATTAATCTAAAAAAAAAAAGGAAGGAACTGAAACTTCTGGAACTCGGTGAACAAATGTTCTCAAAATTACGAAATAAAGCTAAGTTCACATGAAAAAAAAAAATTCATCTGGATAACAGTGGTTTCTACAGTATGATCAGTAACTTCCAAAAGAGAGATGAGACACTCTGCTCACAGAAATGCGTTTTAAACTGTCACCTGTTCTACATTGTGACACTTGTGGTTGTTTTTATTCATCTAAAATAAACTAATGTTTTGTTTTTTTTTTTTTTTTTGTTGAAAGACTGTGGAGAAATGTCTGGTATTGAAAAAAACAGTTTTTGATGTCTTCTTTTCCTTGTCCAAAAGTGTGAGAGGGCAGCAGATACCAGGCTTGAGCTCTCATGGTCACCCTGGCTTTTTTCCCATGAAAATGATGTTTTTTTACATGTTCTTGGAGCACTTTTCTGATGATGAAGGACGTGTATGAAGAAAATTAAACTCATAATGACAAAAAATGCAGTTTGAAAAGGAGTGTATTTGTGACGTAGAAGATATAACTGGCAGGCCACAAGCTCTCTGCTCTGCTCCAGTCTGAAGCATCCACTTGCAGCCAAATAGATCCATGTACGTCTTTTTCCTCGTTTGAGCTGGCATTTGGCTCAAAACTGTACAGCTGGAAAGCTCCAGTATGGCTCACCATTTTGTTGCACCAGTAATGTTAGGTTGGGGTTGTGATGGGCTGTGTAAGCTAGCAGGAGAACATGTAAACAGAGAGCTCTCAGCAACAGGGACAGGAAGCAGGAGCAGGGTTGCTTCATGCCAACAGTCCCACCCACAACTTAAAGGCAAATTTTTAATAAACTCCTGCCACTCCGCCGAAACTATGTCCTAGAAAACAATAGGTTTTTGATTTTAGCTAAAAAAAAAAAAAAAGCAAAATCATAATTAAAAGTTGACTAGAGTGAGTCTTTTTGTACTTTCTGTGCAAGTTGTTCAGTTTCCTTAACCCTTTTGATTTTTGCAGTTTGGAAAAGAAAATCAAACCTCAAAGATGAATGTTTTTGCTTTTTGTTTTTTTCACCGTGGTATCCTTCGATTTCATCAGAGTTTAGAAATTGAGATTTACGCCTTTTTTTACTTCAATAAATGACAACTGCAGTGCAGTTTGTTATGTCAGTTGGTTCAAGAAACTATCTGCTGATTGTGGCTTTTACTGGCTGCCAGTTTGTATTCAAATCAATGAATTAAACTTTTTTGAATTGTAAGTCATTTGAATTAATCAAAATGATTGATTTTTGATTGAATATATTAAATCTGAACATTTTTTGGATTCATCTTTTGCATGATTTTATTTCTTTTAGCCTTTGTGATGTAAATTTTACAATTTCTTTGTAATTTTCTCTTCAACTTCTCACTCACATTTTGCTGTGAATGAAAACCGTATTTTCCGAGAGTTTTAACCAAATTCTGGGACCAAAAACAATGAAAGAACAACAATAAAGTTTTCATCAGAAGGAGAAGTCGTAGAATTATAGTAGTGACGCCTGTGAGAAGCTTTTGGGGAAAACAAGCAAACAAACAAATAAAGGGTGATATTGTTTTATGTCCGTGTGACTTCTGTTAAGATTTTTCTCCTCTATTGTGTCCAAACGTCCTCACACAGTGACAATGAGCAATAGGCTGCTTGATATTTGTTCAGAACTGGCAAAGCCTGTAATGAAACAGAAAGGGCAACTAACCTCAAACTTATAGTTGAAAAATACTTTTACTCCAACATGCAATGAATGTGTCAAAACAACATCTGAATGGAACTCTTCTCACAGTATATCACCACTTATCAGCAAAGGAGGCTTGGGAACAAACATTTTTCTCACAGGATTTGTTGTTTCCAGTGCGGTTGTTGTCCATCCTTAAAGAGATTTATAGCGATCGTACACTGGAAAAGCTACACAACTCAATCTGCTCTGGTTTTTCTGACTGGGAAGATTACAGGGCTTTATTGCTATGGCGACAAATGTATTGCAACATCTGTCTCCTGGTTGTTTTAAACACAGAAAAGAGTTAGACCTCTTTTAACCTCTGTTGAGATTCAAATGAAACGGCTCTGGTGTTGTGGTGTCGCAGTTTCCTTGGAGTTAGGAGTTTGTGTCAAACTTGCATTTAGGCTTTGGGGTTCCAGTGCTTGTACTTTTTTGTTTCTTTCATTGATGAAAAGGATCTGGAAAGAGAAACTTTGAAGTTGGATTATTGAGGAAGGGATGAGATTAAACAATCTGTTCTTTTCTTGTTTGAAATGCATCCTCTAACATAAATATAGAAAGTGTAAGTGGGTCATTACAGCAGGGTTGTGACATACGCGACCGACTTCAGCTAAAATGAATGTATTCAGATTTCAAAAGTTTGAATACATTTTAAATGCATTCTGTTTCTGGGAGAAGTTTTTGGTCCAAAAAATCTGGGAAGAATCAATGCTATCTGATATTAGTTTGATACATTTGTGTTTTGTAACTTTTCATTGCATAATTACATTTTTCTAATGTCTAAAATAAACCAATCAGTCAATTAAACCAACAAAAAAACTCCCCACAAGTAATTAGATTGGAAAAGTCCAATTTCTTTACTAAACCTACTAAGGACACAATTCCTACAGTCTCAGTTTTCAATGACATGAATTCATAGTTTTTTTTGTTGTGGCGTTAAAAATCATAATCAATGATACAACATTAAAAAACAATAAGCAGCAGAAGTTAAAAGTTAACTAAAATGCTACATTTAAATTTAACTGAGTTATTAAACAATTATTATTTATCAAAGTGAGCATTTGCTTTTTTTTTTTTTTTAAGAACCAAATTCCAGACAAATTAATCATTTTGATGAATGAACTAACTGTCAGATGTACTAAAGATGAGACTTTTTTTTTTAAAAACAATGATTACTTTTGACAACCTTTGTTTTCCAGTAAACAGTAGAACAACTCTTAAAATAGGGGCTACAGATAATAGCCTTACTAATACATACACATTTTGTATAAATAATACACATATTATAATCTGCACAAACCTTCTTGTATGACTTTTAGTAAAAGACATTGAAAATAAAAAAAAAGAATGAAAAACCCTGGCTTTGCAGCAATGCAATTGAAATTTGAGTTTTAAGTTTTCTCTAACTATTTGAGAAAGTCTATGGGGCTAAAAAATGTGCTCTTGGACTGGCTCTTTTGTAATGACTTTAAATAGTTCATTCTGCTCCACTGCCCCCGTCCTCTTGATCAATATGGGCTACAGGCAAGCTCTCCAATGGGAATTTTGGAATAGAAATTGAATTATTTCAAGCCATCGACTGCTTGATGGAGAATGTTAAAGTCCCATTAGCTGTCACACATCTAGGTGTGTGAAATTCACTCTCCGCATTTGACCCATCCCCTGAGTGAGCGGTGAGCTGCAGACACAGCCGCGCCTGGGAACCATTTGGTGTTGCTGGGAGGAATTGGGACCCCATTTTTAGGCCGAATCAAAATGAATTCCCTACCTCTACAGCTTCTCCTTTTAGTCCTCCAAGCGGATAGATATGGAAAAACAGTGTCTTCAGATTCAGACATTACTACCACTTGATGATGTCATCAATAGCTGCCATCTATGTTAGCGCATGGCTGCCAGCGCTCGGAAAACACATAACAACATCGGTTTTATAATTTTAAAAAGTCATGCTAAAACGAAAAGACATTACGTTCTTGCTTCAGAGCACACCCTCGAGAAGAAATGCGTTCCTACTCCGTGTCACAAGCACGACTTAGATCACCCTACCAATGGAGGCATACCCAGCCTTAAGTCGATACCACTCCACCTTAAAGAAACAAGTTTGGACACTGCTACAGCTCCAAATGCCTCAACAATAAGGAATGAATTTGGATTCAACCCTAGAGTCTTTGGTAAGACTCAGCCTGGATCTGAACTCACAACCTCCCAGTCTCAGGGTAGACACTCTTCCACAAGGCCACTGAGCTGGAAAGAAAAGAAAGAAGCTAAGTTGTATAGACCCATCCCTATTGTGTTTCACTTAACTTTTTATTCATTTATTTGTCTTACATCGTTACCATTATGATAGTTTTTTGATAGTTGGACTTCAGGATTGATAATCTATTCTAGCAGGTAAAAGACTTCAACCTGCCGTGGTGTCTGTCAGGGAAAAAATAAAAAACAAATGTCTTTTACACTCTAAATTCTCAAAAAACTCTTTGAAAATATGTGTAGATAAAGTAACACATATGTGTGCAGACAGATATAAAAATGATACAGTTGCAATACAAGTTTTGTGTTGGTTTTATACCCACATAAGTAAATTGAGTAATATTTAATGCTGTTACACAAAAGACCAAGTATAAAGGATGAGCACATGCAGAAATCAGTAAGCAAACATCTGTGTTTTTTTTGTGGATGTGGTTTGCATTAAGGTGGAAGACTGAATGCATTTGTGTTTGAAAATTTTTACATTAGATGTTCGAAATGCACTTGGCATTTAGTTTTAACCGTCAGTCTCTTGACAAACGCAGCATTGACACCCAGACAACAGTGTGGTCTGGTTTTCTTTCCACTTATCTTTCAGTTGAAAGAGCCTTTTTCATGTCTATAGTAGAGCATTTGTGAAGGCGATGTTTCTAAAGGACAGACCGAATTACACAACCTCTGAAAGATCTCAGTGCTGATCACACACATGTGAAGAGTTTTATGCACCGCCCTGCTAACTGTAACTTTGTGTGCTGTGTAAACGGAATTGACTTTCTGGTTCAAAGTGAAATTTGTGTATCTAAAGTTGCAAGTGATTTTCCACAACATACAAAGAAATACTCAACAAAAAAGTGCATTTTTTGTCAAACATTTGACCTATAAAAAGGCAAAAAAAAAGGCTTTTGTTGGATACTTTGTCTTCGATTTGTGAAAGGAGAAAAATGTTGTCTTGTGGACAAAAGCTCAGCCACATGATTACAGACACACTGAACATACATAAAGAGTCAAATAAACGTGAAAAGGATAAAAGTCAGTGTTGTATTTGCTGTTAAAGGCTTTTTAAAGCAGCTCACAGACTTTTCTTTAAAAGTAATTATAATGGCATAATTTACATCTGGACATACTGTATATTTTGAATATATATCTTCTTTTACTATGCAAGTTTTTTCTCCAATAAAATAATGACTAATAGTTTTAAGTTTGATGTACAGATAAATATCTCTCTTGATTGTTTTCTCTTGTAATTTTTGTTTGATTGCTTGAAATAAATCTATTCTCATTCCAAATGGTTATCCAATGTAAACATTAATAACTTGGAAACAACTTAACAATAACTTCCTTTAAAGTCATTCGGTTGCTATTTTTTTTTTAATTAAGTGCAACTGCTCATTCCTAACAACTAAAAGGCTGTTTTATGCTCTTGAATCACAACCTCTAATGTGAGAAGTGTAGTTGTCGTAAAGCCTGAAATAATCATTTACAATGACACCATTTCTGAAATTCATTAATAATTAATTATTTTTCTGAATTAAATTTGAAAAGTTTTCAAATTTAAGATGAAACTTTTACATAATATGGTTGCTGTGGCTAGAGCAGGGGTCTGCAACCTTTGATGCTGAATGTGGTTTTGGTCCCGTTTTTTACTGACCAAAACCTAGCAAGATACACTTTATGTTTGTGTAGCCATTAAGCCAGTTATTTATAAATGTACCTTTTAAGTGATTATAATAACAGAAATAATATAATTTTTTTGCATAACAAATTTTCAAGACTTTTACTTTAGACAGCAGAGCATAAGTTCCCTTCAAAATAAAAGACACGATGCGTCAAATAAGCTGAAATAAGCTAAATGAAACATCAAATTTTCCATTTTTATTGTCTTTATTGTCCATGTTTTATTGTTGCACTTTATCTATTTTCTCCTTTAGCTATCAAAAGTAAACAAGAAAACATTGGTGTAGAGTCCATTATTTAAAAAATAAATCTATATGTGCTTTAATCTTATTCTAACAATAAACCACTGTTACTGTTTTTCTCAGAGTTATCTGAAATGTTAAATTCCAAAATATAAATGACAAAACTTATTTAACTAAAATAAATTAACTAAAATAAATTAAAGCTTTATTATTGAAATTGTTAGCATTTTTATTCACAGCCAAAAAGGCACAATGGAGCGATGAAGGAGCCAGATGTGGCTCCGGAGCCTCCGGTTACAGACCCCTGCGAGGAATAAAAGTGTTCCTCTAAAAATGAAAAATGGCAGGTTTCATTTCTGTTCTTCAGCTCCATAAGTTGAATTTTCCTTTGGCAAGACAGTTAGGCTGGTTAGCACCTTTGCATGGCAGCTCAGTCAACATCAGTGTGAGAGAATGTGACTGTGACCATTAAGTGTTTTGGCCCTAAATAAAAAGTAAATACAAATAAGTACCATTTACAATAAACATCTCAATTTTCACTGTGACAGACTGGCACC
This sequence comes from Adrianichthys oophorus, assembly GCA_036245035.1. NCBI lineage: Eukaryota > Metazoa > Chordata > Actinopteri > Beloniformes > Adrianichthyidae > Adrianichthys > Adrianichthys oophorus. Next base: position 21,000,539 of record BSAI01000201.1, on the reverse strand, counting down.
GTGTTCAGGGTTCAGGTTTGCAACAAAACCAAGTTGCAGCAAGATCTAAAGCTGTTTGACTTGTTGTTGCCATAGATTTTCAGGATATTTAAAACCTTTACGAACATGAATTAAATAAGAACAAAAAACAAAATAAAAAATCCCAAAGAGAACACCAAAAAAAGCAAATGTAAAAACAAGAAAGCCACATTTTAAAAAGGCTGTAACTTAAAGTTAAAAGTTTCTTATTATGGTTAAAGTTTTAGAAAAATGTTGATTTGCACAGTTAGTGCCTTGCTTCACAACGAGAAGGCCCTGGTTTGAATCCTGGCTGGGTACTTTCTGTGCGGGGTTTGCACGCTCTCCATGTGCATGTGTGGGCTTTCTCCAGGAAGTCCAGCTTCCTCCCACAGTCCAAAAGCATTCTCTCGGTTTATATTTGTCTTTAACTAGGTGTGCATGTGAGTGTGTGGCTCTGCAACAAACCGTTACCTGTTCAGGTGTACCCCAATTTCGCAGAACAGCTGGATTGGCTCCAGCAACCCCATGACCCCCAAAAGGATTCAGGAGCTTTTGAGATGGATGGATGCAAATGTTGATTTTCAGAAAAAAAAAAAAAAAAAAAATTTTTATGAAAGCTGTGACTACTTCTCTTCATGAGGACCAATTCTTAAATATTTTTGTCTAAGACCTTACCAACAAAAGAATCAATGTGAACATTTAAACATGTGAAGTTTTTGTTTTTATTGTTGAAATATTCAACTCTGCTGACTAATTTACATTTTACATAAAAAACTGAACAACAGTACATTTGCTCAATTTAATATTAGTTTTAGTTCTCTGTGTAAATGCTTTTACGTGTTAGTTTTAGAGTCAAAGTTTGCTCCCCCCCCCCAATGAATGAGTGACACGTTAATACTTTTACTTCCTCTGCTGTGTGCAGAACCATAAAAGGCTTGTGCATAAGGATTTTCATATCTGATCTTGTGGTATAAAGACCGAATTGGTGTGATCAGCTCACAACCAGGTGTAGGAAAAACCTGCGATCTTCACAAACCACAGCCCTGCCTGCCGGGTAGCAATGTGGTAGTCATGAAATCAAATTTCTTCGGCTGCTCCCCGCCTGTGTCTTGGGGCTAAAAGCTGGGCTGCTTCGTACACTGAAAGGCACAGGCACACAGAGATACCACGCCATCCTTTACCTCCTTTGATGTTGGCGGGGCACCTGAGGGGAATAATGTGGAGAATGTGTTGATTACAAAATCCAGTATTCAGTACACACATTGATCCTGGATGTAGCGTGGTGTGTGTGTGTGTGTGTGTGTGTGTGTGTGTGTGTGTGTGTGTGTGT